>JABAKD010000001.1:17599089-18029089 GCA_012845835.1 Undaria pinnatifida
AAGCGTCCCTCCCTCTCAGACATCCAGGAGCTGGCGGGTAAGGGTCGACTACATACAACCGACGACGACATCGTCCTACTCGTCCGTAACCCGACACTACCGCCAACAAGCTCCGACAAACCGAACTCTGTGGGGCGAGCTGCTTGCTTTGCTAAACGACGAGCCAGTTCGCATCTACGTTTCCCTGCTCATGCGCCCTTGGATCATGCAAGCTTGCCACTCGACGGCCTCCTGCCACCTTGGCACCACGCGCACGTTGCGCATGCTGGAGCGTTTTTATTGGTGGATTGGCATGAGTGTGTGTACCCGGTGGTGGCTTCGCCACTGCTTGAAGTGCCAAGCGCGGATAACCCCACGGCTGACTGTCCGCTGGCCCATCATCACAATGCCTCTGCCGGAAGGTCCAGGTATCGCCGTCAGTGTTGACTACTTCGGCCCCCTTCCGGTCACACCACGAGGCAACACCTACATCCTGCTGTTCACCGATCGCTTCAGTCGTCGGGCCGACACGTTCCCCGTCACTGCCGCTGAGTTCACCGCGGAAGGTACAGCCAATATCCTGGTGAACCAATACATACCCTTGTAGGGGTGCCCGCGCACCATACTCTCGGACAACGGACTGCAGTTCTGCTCCAAGCTTTCACAAGCTGTATATCAGTTGTTAGGTGTACACAAGCATGATACAAGCTCCTACCATCCCAACTGTAACGGGGGCGTTGAGCGGGTAAATCAAACTATGGCACAAATTCTGGCTATGGTCGTCAACGAGCGACAAGACGACTGGGACTTGCATCTGCCCCACGTCGAATTCGCTTACAACAACTCTGTCAGCGCGGCGACGGGTTTGGCGCCCAACGAGGTCCACATGGGCAGACTCCCACGGCTCCCCCTGACGATTTTCGACCGCAAATGTGTCGTGGGACACCAGAGTCTGGCCCGTGACCTCCTGGCCTATTGCGATTTGGCCACCGACCGGCAAAAACGCGCGAACGACATTGTCCGCGCACACCACGCCCTCACCGTTTCCCGTGTTGACCGCAGAAACTCCGCCCTCGCCGACGCGCTGCGTCCAGCACCTAATTTCACTGTGGATGGTTGGGCATGGGTATACAATTCTGCCTCTACCATCCGCCAGGGTGTGAAGGCGAATACCGACGCCAAGGTACTCAAGGCCAAACTCGCGCTTAACTGGACGGGCCCATACAAGGTCCTCGCCGTCGGTCCCTGCTCCGCCGCCGAGACCCCGGACGGCTCGCCGCTCGGGAGCAACCTCCTTTATTTGGATCTCCCTTCCGACCTGCCTGGTTCGGACGCTCGTCAGCGTGTGGCAATCGAGCGCTGCAAACCCTGTGCCAACCCCCACGACAGCGGGGACATGCCCAAATACCTACCGGCGGGGCTGACACAGTATGTGCTCAACAAATTTTCCAAGACGTCCCCGCCGTACCACGTCACTCAAGACGACGTTTCGACTCCCCTCCAACGGCTGGAGGTGGAGCAGATCACTGGTCATCAGTCGGTACGGGGGCGAGGTGGCATCATCACGGTGCTATACAAGACGCATTGGGCGGGACTCTCCGAACCGTCCTGGGAGCGGGAAATGGACCTCCACCTCTCCCGCTCGCACATCTTGCGTTATTGGACCGGAACCCCGGACCAGCACCGCCAAACCAACCGCCTTTACTGCCGAATGCGGATCGGAGCGGCACAGCGTGAGCTCTCCCGCAACAACGGGGAACGTTTCCTAGCGCTGGGCTACGCCTGTGTTCCCCGCACCGATTGGCTCCGTCGCTACCACGACACAGTACTCCTTAAGGGAGCCCACTTTTGGTACAAGGGAGACGATGGTTTATGGTGGCTAGGAAAAATCAGCGCGAGCACTACTGAGGACAAGGTATACCTGGTCCGCTTTATGGACGACCCGGGACCGATTAAACTCCCTCTTCCCCCGGCGCGCTACACGACTTCAACGGGAGCCGTACGAGGCTCTTGGTGCTTGCAAGTTCACATCGCCAGTGCGTTTCCTCGGGGAATCCAACGTAACGTAGACGAATCTCGAGGCGCGGCCGTGGCCAGTTGCCTTCCAAGCCACCACCGCTTCTCGATAGTTCTTCATTTTTTTGAGGTATGAGTTTTGCGTCTTTGTCTTTGGGTCGTTCGTAGTGTCCTGAGGGTCTTCATCGAGTTTTGGGGCGGTTCTTTCCATTTTTTTTCTCTTTTCTGTCCTGCCGAACCCCCTGCTCAGTGCCGGGTCAGGGTTCGGGTAAAACGCCGCTATCTGAGGCGCAGGGCTGTCGCCTTTTTGTCATTCAAATTCGCCCTGCCGACGCCCTCCTCAGCCCAGAGCCGGGGGGCGACCAGTGTACGGGTCTATGTGTCTTCTTTTATGTTTTGTGTGTTGTATTTGTTCTGCTTTGTTTTTTTTTGTTTTTTTCGTCTAAACACTTCCTCCCCTAGCGGGGCTGTAGGTGTTGACACCTTCCATCCCGGGTATTCGTCGTTTCCTCGTCTAACCCCCCGCCTTGCCGATGGCCCGCGGGAGGTTTTTCGCAAGACTTCTCCCTTGTATTAGCGCCTGTGTCCCCCTCTATATCGACGAGGGCTCGCCTCGCCATAGTACCTTTTCTGTGGTTGGTTTACCGTAGAGCCTTTCCTGCCCCCCCCCCGCCACACCGGCGGCATGCGGCAGGTTCTAGAGCCTTTTCTGCCCCCCCGCCACGCCGGCGGCATGCGGCAAGTTTTTGATGGATGACTATTGCCTTGCTGTAGGGTCTGCTTTTCTTTCTACTGCTTTTCTTCGCGTGTTCCTGGCTCCATAGCCAGACGGTTAGAGGTGTGGGAGTGGGGTTTGAGGAGCCGCATCTTCGACTCATGGTCTAGTTCGTAGAACCGGAGTTTCCCCGAATCTCCCATATTTCTGCATATGCGACTCATCAGGGTGGGCTAGTGTTAAGATACGGCCTCGAAAGGCCTGTAGGTATCCGAATTTGAGATCATTTGGATGGGTTTCGTATGATAAGGTTGGCGGTTTATATTCGGGGAAGTTAGGAATTAGATCGGAGGCACGCGCCTCCGATCTCAGAAGCTATCCCGGGCTCTGGTGGAAACGAATAAAGCTACATCTCTACGAAGGAACGAAAGTGAGTACTCCGAGGACCTACCCAATTGGCAGACCTGCAGGGGGCACTCTGTGTCCCCCACCTATTAATTTCACAGTTATTAGAGGGGTATTAGTCCGTTTGACCACTTGCAAAAGGTTAACCAATAGCTTACCCAAACTAAGCCTTTTAACACTCTCCCCCCCCCTGAAACGGCGGGATAGCAGGTCGGCCGGATGTACGGCGGACCTCTGTCAATATCCAAGCCGTTTCATTTCCTGGGGATACCAGGGAGAGTATTTTTCAAGTTCGACATGGGAAAATCTGAAAAGTTTATTATTGTGGATGGTGGGGATCGAACCTACGACCCAAAAACCCATGGTCTGTCGACGACGCCATTTGTTAAGGTATTAGTGGGGTAATAGTCCGTTCGACCACTTGCGCAAGGTTAACCAATAGCTTACCCAAACTAAGCCTTATAACATTACTGTAGTTTCCACTGTACTGCTCTATCATATGTATGGTAAGCGGTTTATCTTGTTTTTTCTCCCCCCCGGGCTTTAGTATCGGGAAGAGTACTATTATTATTCCCGGACGGATCGAGTAGAAGTTGTAGTAGTAGTCGTAGTAGTAGTAGTAGTAGTAGTAGTAGTAGTAGTAGAAGTAGTAGTTGTAGTAGTAGTAGTAGTAGTACAGTAGTAGTAGTAGTAGTAGTAGTAGTAGTAGAAGTAGTAGTAGAAGTAGTAGTGGTAGTAGTAGTAGTAGTAGTAGTAGTAGTAGTAGTAGTAGTAGTAGTAGTAGTAGTAGTAGTAGTAGTAGTAGTAGTAGTAGTAGTAGCAGCAGCAGCACAGTGATGATGGAAAGAAGTCCGGTTACGGTTAAAATGTGTACGATTAACATGTACGGTGATTGCCGGACGCAATTCATCATTTGAAGAAATCCCGGTGAAATCTGTTCATTGTTGGACGCAATGACCCATCAAAAAGAGGCTCGTTGAAAATTGTCTGAAGAACGCCTGGCGTACCTGGTACGAGGTACGAGGCACGAGAGCAGTGATTTTCATCGAAATATGTCCAGAAGAAGATGCTTCCAGCCCTATTTTTTTTTTTTTTTTTTTTTTTTTTTTTATCCTCCGGCGGATGGGGAAAAATAAAGCTTTAGCTCACCACACTTCCGCGTATTTTCATACGCGTCGTGTGTCGATTTAACTCAGTTGCTTTCGCAGCCCAACGCTAGCTGGCGCACCCTTCGAGTCCCATTGTAGGTATAGCGTAAGCTGTCCCTATCATTGGTCCTCGTTACAACCCCGGCAGCGCAAGCTGCCGTTGTATACGGGTGCGTGTGTATGTCGACCCGGCCTGTCCCCTGAGGGTCAGGTTCGGTGGAGATAGCCACCCGGAATGTCATCTTTCCGGGTAGTGTGGGACTTGCGCAAGCTCACCCACTAACAAAACCCCTGGCCATGGGAGATGGCCTTCCGCCGGACTTGGTCCAGTTACGGTCCACCCTACCCATTCGGGCGTTGGTCCTCGGAGCCCTATGTTATAAGGCTTAGTTTGGGTAAGCTATTGGTTAACCTTTTGCAAGTGGTCAAACGGACTAATGCCCCACTAATTTCATCACAAATGGCGTTTTCGACAGACCATGGTTTTTTGGGGTCGTGGGTTCAAGTCCCACATCCACCATAATAAACCTTTTCAGACTTTCCCCATGTTGAACTTGAAAAATACTCTCCCCGGTACACCCATGAAATGAAACGGCTTAGACATATTGACAGGTCCGCCCGTATATCCGGCCGACCTGCTACCCGCCGTTTCAGGGGGGGGGTGTTAGAAGGCTTCAAAGTTTGGGTAACCTACTGGTTAACTTTTGCAAGTGATCAAACGGACTAATACCCCGCTTATTCCT
The DNA here is from genome assembly GCA_012845835.1 of Undaria pinnatifida. Lineage (NCBI taxonomy): Eukaryota > Phaeophyceae > Laminariales > Alariaceae > Undaria > Undaria pinnatifida. Next base: position 17,604,096 of record JABAKD010000001.1, read on the forward strand.
TAGCACCTGCACTCTGCAGCACAAAAAAACTCGAATCAAGGCAGTATAGTGCCGTGCTGCTCCAGAGAGCACACACGACATAATAGTTTTTTTAAAGAGTACGACGTTGGTAGAACTACTCGAAAAGCCGTTCAAATCGAACGTTTGAGCATTCGTTGGTGTCGATCAGTATTAATATGACTTTTTTTGCCCTCCGACAATATTCTATAGCGTAGATGCTGTTCCGATGTAAATCGAATATCCTTCCATAAAGCAGCAGTAGTAGTATTAGTATTAAATAGTACCTACTATGAAATCAGTATGATTCGTTTTGTGTCGACCAGCATTATCATTGTGGTTTGGGTCTATCCCGAGACTGCATCATTCAGGCCTACGGTCCGCAAGCTACTCTAAATATTGCATTAATGCGTGGTGCACGCTATTACTGTGATGCTGTTTTCACGGCATTTTGGCGCTATGCCATACTGGTACATGTACTTGTATACCAGGTATTTATTTCGTGCTAAGCCGATTTTATGCGTTCAATCCATTTGCTTAACAATCTGAAAGCAAAATCAAATGTGGACACTTCGGCCGCACAACGTGACCGTTACAACTACTACTAATACTGTTTTTGTCAACATACTGGCGTGCCGCCACCTACTACGATGATAGTCACTAGCGGGTGTAAAGACCACAATGCAATCGCTCACCACCCTCGCCCCGTCACGTCCCTCGACAAGCGCTTGTGCCACAGCAAAAAGAAACGCACACTTGCCGGCCGGCTGCTTGCTGTTACCATCATATCGTTTGTTTGCCATCCGAATGTTTAGCACTGGCATCAAAATTCAACGTTGATTTCTCAAAATGAGATACTACTACTACAGAAATAACGAAAACACAGGGAAGTCATAATAAGAGCGAGGCCTATCCGAGCAGCCTATCAATAATAGCTCTCATACCCTCCCGGTATCTCTTTCCGGCTCATCGTTGACCACGACTCCATCCGGCCGACTGCTTATCCGCTTGATGTCCGCAAAATAAACAGGGCAATGCTGCATGCACGAAAGCATTAAACTTCAGTTATTTCTTTCTGAGGGTGGTGGCGGAGCTCTGCACCTCCCCCGAAAACGGATTCCGGGAAAAGTGTAAGAAGAGTGCTCCCCGATGAACAAATCAGTTCCGGATAATATGTTTCAACACTGCTGCGTTGGTGTCAATACGACACATAAATGTGTAATGATCAGTTACAACGTAATGCGCTCGTTGTTGGTTGTCATTGTCGCTGTCATTGCTAACACATACAGACGCTTGATGAGTTACTAATTCTACAATAGCACTCGGTCATGCATGATCAATAATCAAAATCACAACGTCATCAATACGCTAGGTTTTGACCCATAAAAAAATTACGAAAAACGGGCGACCGCGGTGTATCGCGCAGCTTGCAAAGATGAGTATCGACCCTCCTGAATAAATTGTCGAACTCACATGGCGCTCTGTCAGAATAAATTTATAGCATCGGTCTCATGGCCTAAAGCATTAAATAAAAACATAGTATATCGCAAAAAAAAAACTTTTTTTTTTCCCCGGCGATTTGGGTTAAGGAACCCCATCATTCTGAAACCGTTTTAGCCAAAAAAAGGTATACCTTAATACTTCTATCGTATAGCACGCCAATGCTACACTACTATCAAGGACAAAACAGGAAAAACGGCAGGTGCAGCAGTTTTACTAGTACAACCAACCGGTGGGCACAACGTACGCACCATGTAACAGCTAGCTGCCCTGATTTCGTACGCACCAGGTAACAACTAGCTGCCCTGATTTCGTACGCACCAGGTAACAGCTAGCTGCCCTGATTTTCTCCACCTCCAAAGCGGGTTGTATAGTTTCCGTGCACACACCAAAAGAGTCACCACCTTGGTCCTGTCGACCCCGATATCAGAGGGGGAGTGACCGACCTGTATCCTTCAAGAGGGGTACACACACCCCGTATCACACGCAATCGAAGTATCACACGCAGGTTGCGAAGATGAATTTTGATTAAAAATTCCGAGATCTCACAGCTAAATGAAGAAGTGTAATTCCCGTTTTTCTCCGATGTCAGCTTCTTAAGATGAGTTTCAAGTTTCGATTAAAATTCCGATCTTACAGCTAATAAAGTTGTGATTTTCCGTTCTTCTCTGATGTACCTACTACTGATGTAGTACTACCATTCAGGGTATCTTTTCGGCACACTGCTGTGCGGAATGGCCCTCATCGTCGATTACTCAAAGACCTTGATCACACATCTGAAAAGAGGGAAATGTAAGGGAAACCGAAACCGGAAGCCTATGCACGAAGCCTGCAACTCTCTTGCTGCGCTTACTTGCAGGCTTGGCGTGGGTATAATCCGCCTGCTACCTTCCTCACCCTTCCTTCTGATACCTAGCTTACGCCAGGCCCACAAAGAAAGAACGAAAGCGACAAAAACACAGGGTTGGAAAAAGCACGGGGTTCCATCAAAGTTCCTAAAAACGCCGCCGCAACTCCAAACCCCAAGGTATTTATAGCATGCGTCGAATAATACGTAGCGTCCCAACACACCCCATCGTGTGAAATTTGCACGTCCTGGTGTTGTTGTTATCACATTAACTCGCATAATCATGTCCGTGGTCACAGGACAGGCTCCAGCCACTCTGGAGCTGACCAATACCCCAGGGAAAAAACACAAACGAACCAAAGGTGGTACACGCATAGACTATATCACTTGTATACCAGTGCAGCAGTAGTGATTACCGGTCTCCCTCTATAGTTGCCCGCTATACGTAGTGCGTGTGGAATCGCTTGGAACATACAGTAGAATGGCAGTAGGCGAACGGAGTAGTCCCGGTTGCCGTTGTAGTGCCGGTATGCCTGGCCGTGGCACATACTGGCACTATAAAGGGACCTCTACTATATACTACTGCTGTGCAATAATGGCCCTCTCATAAGATAATAAAGAGGCCAACAAGAAAACTCGACCAGATTTCCCGCGGCGAGAATAAGTAAATTCGGGAGCGGTCATACTCTACTATTTGTCGAGCCGTGCGTCAGCAAGAGATCACCTCTTAGAACTAATCGGTAAGTGCTGTTCGCCAACTAACTGACGTTAGTCGGAAAGTCGGCTGACGGGGAGCAAGCTGGTGGCCAACCGACCTGCCGACTTAAGTCAGGCGAGCGAAGCGAGCCAAATCAGCGCCCCTCGGCCGACGGGGGCCCGCAGAAAAAACAAACAAAATGCATCCCGCACTAACTAATCCTTCCTACAGGAGTGGAGACCACATAAGTCGGATAGTCGGCAAATTCGAGAAGCGACTACTTATAAGCCCGACTAATAACTAGTTGGTGACTAAAGTCGTGCCGACTCGCAGCTCTAACTATTAGTAGTGTGGAACACACTCCTTCTCAAAAAGAAATCTGATCTGGTCTAGTACGCAAATCAATTACCAGAACCCCGGTAATATGCACGCGGTAGGCGTCGTGGACACTGAGAAAACAAAAGCTCGACATATACTTTAGCCTTCCTATTAACAGCGCTTTTTTCTTGGCTGAGAACTCATGAACAACTTCAAATCTAGAGCTGACGTTGCTATCTATACGTCCGCGGTTTGTACGTGTGCCTAACGCGATATGTTTTGGCGGGAGTTTTGCGACTAATTATACAGCTAACGTCACTGAATGACTGCGCCCCGCGGGGCTGATGTTCTCCCTTGTAGCTGCGCTTCTTGCGCTTATAGCTTGAAACTCACAACCACGATAACTGCTGACCGGTAAGGTCGGGAGGTTTCCGAATCTCACACATCGGGTCGGGTGGGGTCAGGAACGAACTGGTCGGGTCGGGCGGGTCAGGAGAGTTTCACAGGCTCACGAGTAGGGTCTGGTTACCCTGATGGGACCCAACTCGGCTCGCTCGTCCCGTCCCGTCCATTCCCTTCCCGACCCTACCCTACCCTACCCTACCCGCCTCTACCCTCCCCGCCCCGATCGCTGAACAGCCCTGGCTAAAACTTCTTGATAGTTATCATACGGTGGAGTGTGCTGATGCCCACTTGCATCCGGTGCTGTAAATACTTATACTTATCTACTAGTATTTCGTTTTTCTTTTGACGAAACCGACCCTATTATCGCGGGTGGACCTCATCATCGCCGCAAAACAGCATGACTCGTAATACAAGGGCATGATAATCGGCAGGGTGCCTACGAAAGCATTCCGGGGGCATTTTTTCTCGTGTGTAAATACCTCACCGAAGTCTTCGTCAACGTTCGGTACGGCCTCAATAACGGTACCCGACACCTCGGTACGTTTCATACGCCCACCAAAAATGCTCTCGGTACCGGTATAGCGGTACCCGACACCTCGGCACGTTCCGTACGCCCACCAAAAATACCCCCGGTACCAGTATACCGGCAGCCTAGACCTCGGCACGTTCCGTACCCCGACCAAAAATATCCTCGGTACTGGTATACCGATACCCGACACCGGTACGCTCCGTATGCCAACCCGCGGCACCGGTATATACCGGTACCCGACACCTTGGTACGTTCTGTACTCCCATCAAAAATGTCCTCGGTACCGGTAAACCGATACCTGACACCTCGGTACGCTCAGTACGCCGACTCTCGGTACCGGTATACCGGTGCCCGACATCCTGGTACGTTCCGTACCCCCACCAAAAATACCCTCGGTACCAGTATACCGTACCGAACATGCCCTCAGATACACGCACAAAGAAAAAATCACGAAAAAGGGCCCGTACGGCAATATTTTCCCTGCACGACAAGACCAACATCTAGACGCGTGCTACGATGGAGGTGCACCACCTTTTTTTCTGAGGTTCCTCAACTTGGGATCTTAAGAATGTCTTAACCCCAAAAACTGATTTGTGGAGAAAAATAAAACTGCTACCGGATGAAAAAAATCCATGGCCCTAGGGTACACGACGAAAATCATGCGAGAAAAAAAAACAACAACGACTTTTTGCGGCGATTTTGGGCTAAGGGGCGCCGTCGTCCAGGAAACAAAATAGGCAAAAAAGGTATGCATGCCTCTATCGTAACACGCGTTCATACACCCCTAAACTGTGTTCCGCACATTTCGCTCGGAAGTGAGTCCCCTCTACAACCAAGGGTCACCGTACTGCTAGACCCAAATGCCTAAGGATTGGCTATACAAACTACTACTACTTTTGTCATAAAGACGAGGTGGAGCACGAGTTTTCTTCGTCAGCCTCGACTACACATAAACATTCCCAACACGAGGAAGGAAACCCAAACGAAAACGTGCGCACGGAGCCCCACCAACCACGCTGGCTCCACGCCTCCTTCTCGTGTCCGACCCATCCCACGCTGGGAGGTGCAGCAGAAAAATTTGGGTTTCTAGCACGAGTGGCTCCATATCTCACCCGAAGCGTGACCTCGAAGACATTCGTTTGCGCTGCAACCCGACCCATCTTTGTGCACGCTATGTATGGTAGTCCTACGGCAAAAACAAACCTCGTATTATCGTAAAGTTATCGCGCCAACACACTTGACGAGCTCGATCGGTCGGAAACGTTCGGCCCACAAAAGTGCGGCCCGTACCGGGGGATGATTGGTACTATTAATAGGTAAGGGGAAAATGCTTGATCGTGTGCTACAGCACTGTTTATATTGAAACGAGAAAGCCGTAACACGAAAAATTCAGGGACTCGCTATTCGATGCTATGCTAGGGGAAAAAAAGTGTCTGTACACCTGATACAGCACTGCTCGTAGTGCGTCAGCTACAGTTCGGGAGGGAAATGCTGTGCAGGGAACCGGAGGGGTCTCCTCCCAACTGCATGGAGGCGGTGGAGGGAGGAGGGGGGAGTCGAAACGTGCGTGAGCCTACCTAGAACCAAGACCAACAGCAAAAGCATATGAACTGTTCGAGTACTCCACAAAAATACAAAACGGCAAAATACCCAAAACCTCGTTTACATATAAGCGTGCAACAGCACGAAAACCACCGGGGAAAAAAAAAGTGCAACAAACACAAACACAAACACAAACACAAACACAATAGAACACCACAACAATAAAAAAAATAACCGTGAAAAACAAACAAAAAAGCAAGCACGCAAAAAGCACACGAAAATAAAACTCTCAAGCCAAGTCAACTGCCTATCTGTCGACGGTTGGTGTCACGCCCGTTCTCAAAACCATTCGCCGGGCGTCTTTTCGCGGGAAGTGTCATCGACCCGATCGACAGGGGGGACCTCACAGCCGACTTTCGCTTGGATGTTACGAAGAAAAATTAAACACTGCGGCGCACCACCCTGTGCACCCCGGCCGAACGCATGGTACGGCAAAGGTTCATTCATTTTTTTCTGAGACTTTTCCTCATATGAGGAGAGCTCTCTGGACCCCATCCTATAAAAAGACTTCTGGACACAACACGAAAGTGCAATCCGTAGAGCTGTGAGTCGGCACGACTTAAGCCGCCAACTGGATACTAGTCGGCGGACTAATTACAGTCAGTCGTTCTACGGAGGTGCCGACTATCCGACTTACTTGGTTTCCACACTCTTAGGAAGGACTGCTCACATATGGTGTGCGTTTCGATGAACAACCCCATGGCCTAGGTATGATATGCCAAAAAAGAAAAAAAGTACTGCCAAAACGAAATACGAACGAAATTCCGACCATTTTGGGCTCACAAAAAAAAAAAAAAAACCGCTACGTACTGGATTTCCAGCAAACAGTGCGGCAGGGACCGTTCTGCGCCGCCCGTGTCGCACGACTGCTTGAGTTGTTGCAGTCCCGGCATAAACTCTTGCCATCCCCCAAGCAATCGACAACGCCGGAATCGCCATTTATTTCTTCATCGTCAAATTTTCCTCTCTTAACGGCTGTACAACAACTGGAAACCTTTTATTTTACTGAATCACTGGAAGTTAGTATAGGGAGGGATTGTGGGAGCTCTGAAAAGGCTAAGGAGCCCCGCCACTGAAAAAAGTAACGGTCAAAACGCGCCGCTTCGATCGAGGCATGGGTCACACGCCGTGCATACGCTCCGCCACGTTTATTGCCTTTATAACGAAACGTTATGCACACTAGCACAACTCGCGCACCGGCCCTCTCATCGTAAAAACGGCCCCCCTCCAAGAGACTCAAGCCCATAAGGACCAACAAGATACTCAAAAACCAAACTAATAAAAAATCCGGGCTTAAAAGAAAGAAATCCGGAGCGGGTATACTGTAATTAACGGTGTTCAACGCAGAAGTACGGAACATCTATTTAATACGAAAGGAAGAAGGATACATGCCCACGCTGGAGTGCTTAATTGAGAAATGGTGATAGAGCACCTGTTTAAGGCTAAAGAAGGAGCAATATTGGCTGGCCCAGGCTGGAGTTCTTTCCTCATAAAGGATCGTAGAACACCTGTTTAAGACTAAACGGGGAGGAATATTGGCCACGACCTGTTTAAGACTAAACGGGGAGGAATATTTTCCCAGGCTGGAGTTCTTACTTGATACATGGTGATAGCGGCCACCCCCAAAACAAAACATAATTAACGATATACTGTAGCACCCATTATAAAAAAATGATAAGCAGGCATGCAGTTAAGCCCTGTTTTTCCCCATCTACCGGAGGATAAAACATAAGAATGAAAATAATCAGACTAAGACCAAACCCGTTTTTGCTAACGCTATAGTTTTGCCAACAGGTCAACGGCACCGAGCCAGCGAACACAAAGGCACAACGAAGGAGTCTCGACCACAGGGTATGCAAGAAAACAAAGAAAAGCTAAAGAAATGAAAAAGAAGCAAAAAAAAAAAAGTAAGGACGCATACATGCAGATAGGAAAATAATCAAAAATGAAACCGAAAAAAACAAACACACATACAAGTCCACACGCATGTAGACGTGAAAAAAATCTCGAGGTCCCGGGAAGCCCGCCACCTTATGATGTGCAGACCTGGTCTGGATCATGCACGAACCGGTCCCAATCAACACCAACGACGGCTAGCTCGGCAGTACCAGAGACCTACCAAGGAACAGGCACGGTGGCCGGGGGACAGCACCAGGGAGGGGGAGAAGAGGGCGGGGACGGGGTTGAACATCACTATATCAAGGATGACGCTACCTGTAGGTATATTACTGATACATGCCGAGGTATGGGAAAAGGGTGGATACATGGCACATGGCCACATGCTGCGGTGGAGGCGGGGCTTACTGTTGGGGCCTGTTTTTGCAGTAAGTCGGAGTCACTCGCGCGAGAGACCTCCCCAGTTCGCTTGCGGTCTTAAGCTTTCGTGTTGTTTTGATTTTCATGATTGACCCCCAGTTCGCTTGCGGTCATAAGCTTTCGTGTTGTTTCGATTTTCGTTATTGACCCCCAGTTCGCTTGCGGTCTTAAGCTTTCGTGTTGTTTTGATTTTCGTGATTGACCCCCAGTTCGCTTGCGGTCTTAAGCTTTCGTGTTGTTTCGATTTTCGTGATTGACCCCCTGTTTTCTTGCGGTCTTAAGCTGTCGCGTTATTTTTTTGTGTTATCAATCCGCAACGGAACGGTAAAAGCTACGCTGCGCCCAAAGAATCGCTCTGAAGTTTGTTTTTTTCGTCGGTGAGCTACGAAGTCGCTCGGTGCGAGTGACCCACACCTGGCAGTGAAAAAAAGGCGTAGGATACGGCAAAGCCGTAGCCTTGGGCTTGGAATCCCAGACTAGACACGCGACGATAGAGGTGTGCTCCAATTAGACTCCAGAGGGTGGTGGATTGAAGACCCATATATGCCTCACCCCCCACAAAAAAAAAGACTTTGATTGAAAAAAAAAGAGCAACCCGAGGAACATTATACGACGGACATATATATATTTTTTACTCCATCCCATTTGTTATCCTCGCACTACTCTCCTCGCGCTCCCTCTCTGCAGTAGTAACTCAGATTTGGGGTCATATAGCGGGCTCCCCTCCCCCCTCCCCACTACGGCGGTGCGTGCCTTCATTTTTATCGCGAGAAGAATTCGGCGTTTTCTTCCCTCGTCGACTCGCGTCGAATTGGACCCACTCACGCTGCTACGTAGGCGCTCCCAGCAGTTGATCTCTTGTTTGCATTTCTGCAAGGAATAAAGTCCCAATCTCACCACGGTGGGAATCGAACTCAAAGACCAACCCTCTAGTAGTATTCGAGGGCAAACACTATCGGTATACCACCGGGGCGACCGGACAGACAATATGCGAACTAAAAGCTTTGCAAGAATCCGTAATGGCTTTCGAGTCATCCCACGGTGCATAGTTGCAGGTGCTGCACGTTTCTGACCGGAAGTTGAGCTCCTCCATGTCGTGATCCCTATCGTGTTAGTGTTGCTATTTTTTGGAGGCATGTATGTTTTTTTTGTTTTTTTTCTATTTTATTGGCGAATAGGTATAGCGTGGTCAGCGTTGCGCGATGTCTTCGACATGTTTCGGGTGATATTTTGACAGATATCCTCATGTCAGGAGCTCAGAAAATTCTTAGAACTTGCTGCGCCCCTGCAACAGCGCAGGGATGACTCGACATCGCCACCATTTTCGGGTTAGCGCCTTTTACAACTGTAAAACCTTTTGGGGGGACAAATGTGCTTGAAGTTAGTACAGGGAGGGATTTGGGGGCCATAAACGGGTCAAGGAGTCCCATCATTCCGGTGAACGGAAATAGCCATAAGGTGCTACCTCGTTCGTAGCGCACGTGTCACTCTCTGGCAAGAAGGACTGTCCAGGAGACAATCATGGGGAATGTTGGGCGAGGCAAGAGGGGATATCAACTGCAAGCATCCCCTATAACTCCCGCGAAAACAATGCGGCAGTTGCTTTTATCGAATACTTAGACAGAACTGGATCTGATCGCGTCCTGATTCAGGACGCGTCCAGATCATTTTATCTAAAGTTACATGTAACGGGGGGAAAACCGAAGCTTTCAGCACGCGTCCAGATCGGTTTAACAAAGTTACATGTTGGGGGGGACGCGTGCGCGGATAGAGGCAGCACTTTTTTGTGTGAGAAAATGGTTTCTGAACGACGGGGTTCCTTATCCCAAAATCGTCGGAATTTTTTTTTTTTTTGGCGTGATACTCGTTGTATACATAAGCTCCATGGGATTTTTCATCCGAGATCACAGCAGTTTTGGATTCTTCATCCGGGATCAAGTCGGTTTTTAGGTTAAGAAATATCTTAAGCTTCTAAATTGAGGAACAAGAAAAAAATAGGTGCGCCTCTATCGTAGCACGCGTCGGGGAACCAAAATCTTCTGTGGGGGTCACATTTTTTGGGGGATTTTATATTGTTGAGGTGGGTCGGGGTCACGCGCGCGAGTGACCCTCCTCTTCCTTTGCCGACTTAAGGTGTCTGGGGCTTTTCTTGTTTTGCGACATGAATCGGTAGTGGAATGATTAGCCACGCTGCGCAAAGAAAATCGCACGTAAATATATATATATATATTTCAGTGAGGTACAGGGTCACTCGTGCGGGTAGGTATTGAAAAAACGGGGGTATGATAAGAGCATGGTACTACAATACGGTAGCCTTGATCCGTCCAGATCAATCAATCAAAGTTACGTGTGAAAGGGGCTAGAGAGTGCTGCTTCTTATTGCAAAAAGGAAAGGAAGATTATAAGGGATAACAGTGAGACTAATGGCGTTCGATACATGAGGGTTATAGCTCGTGGGAGGCTTTGTTTGATGGGTTCTGGATCTTTTTTGCTTGCTGAGGGTGATTGCTTGTTTGAGCTCTGTACGATCTCACAGATTTGGAGAACAATGGAACTGCTTCCCGATGAACAATCCATTCCAAGGCCTAGGTACACCACCGCTTTGCTGGGACCCTTTGCTGTAGTTTGCGCATCGATTGGTCTCCCAGTTTCGGTAGAGAAAGGTGCACTGGCCCTTTTTTGCCTTCTGAGGGTGGTGGCTTGATAACATACTCTATACCCCATCCTAACAATGACTTATTAGCAGTGCAGACTAAACGAAAAGTGCAACCATTGTGATAAACAACTCCCATGGTCTAGAAAAAAAAACAAATCAACAAGCCAAACAAGGACGACGTTCCGACGATTTCGGGTTATCACAACTCATTTAGAGCCCTCAAAGCCCCTCCCTATACTATTTTCAAGTAATTTTGTACCCCAAAACGGGTTTCCAGTTGTAGAGGCGTTAACGATGAGCCCCGTCAACCAGAAAATAAATTGCGCGAAAAAAAGGTTCCCTGCATATATCGTGGCGTACTTCATCAGCGCCGAGGGAAAATCGGGGTCACAGGCAGGTATATAGGAGATCGCACCCCGCCCACTTTCTCTGCCCTTGAGTTGAGGTGAGGCCACTTCCGCGAGTAGCCAGCTGCAAACCTGAATAAAAAACTAGAGCTTGCGCAGGATTTTGATTGGGCGCAGAGCAGTAGCACGCCGCGGAAAAGCGAAACGTCCTTGAGGGTGCTCGCGTCGTGAGCGCCTCTGAGACGACAAAAAAAAGAAGCGGAAGCTACAGCTACCCCACGGTGGCGGTTGCCCTTTGGGGCAAAATGTTTCCACCAAGGGGGGGGGGGCTATCGGTTAGCTCATTAGAGCTCTACGAGCATCTTTTGTTTGTAAGACCAGCGCGTAGAAAGGTTGATCTGTTTTTTTCGCGGACGAATGCCTTCCAAGTCATGTTTCCGGTGATGTGTTGATGATAATGAACTAGCTCTTCATGTCAGGAGCTCAGAAAATTCTTAGAATCTGCTGCATTATCCCTTAGCGTGGGACGACTCCTTCAAAGTAATCCCCCACCGTAGCCTTAGTCCCCCAACCCCCCTCCCCCCCCTACTCCCGGTACATGCCTCTACTTCTATTGCAAGTCAGTGTGATATTTCAATCTACATGTCACCAAAAGGCAACCCGTTCGAGAGATAGCTGCTACGTCCATCGACCAGCTACCGAAGATATACCTTCCGTCGGCGGAGACGAGCTGTCGACGATTACAAATGTCCCCCTGCGCGAGTTCCCAGCGACAGCTCGAGGTTCTAGCGAGCGCTGGTATGTCTATAGGTGAGGCGAAGAACGCCGTCTCACCTTCGTCTCGAATCGATATTTTTTGTGGGCGGGGTGGTCGAGCTAGGTCGCCGCAGGCACCATGGTGAAGGAGTCGATATTGAATCCTGCCGAGACGACGCATAGCCAGATGCTTGCCGACCCGGGTGACAGGCCACCGGTTCCTCCGTTGAACCTGACCCCAAAAGAGGGAGGCATGACGGCATGAAGGTGTGCGTCAGCGTCAAGAGGCGTGTGTGCGATATCGGCAAGTGGGTGTGGGTGACGGCGTCGAGAGGCATGTGTGCGTGTGACGACGTCAAGAAGGGTGTGCGTGACGGCGTCAAGAGGGGTGTGTGCAACGGTGGCAAGAAGGGTGTGTGTGACGGCATCAAGAGGGCTGTGTGTTACCGCGTCAAGAGGGGTGCGCGTGATCGCATCAAAAGGGTGTGCGTCACGGCGTCAAGAAGGGGGGGGGGAGGCGTGTGCGACGGCGTCAAGACGGGTGTGTGTGTCGACGTCAAGAGGGGTATGCGTGTCGACGTCAAGGGGGGTGTGCGCCGACACGGAGGTGCGTGACGGCGTGAAGGGGGAGGGGGGGGTGAAGGCATGGCGGGATGAGTGATAGCATGAAATGCACTCTTCAATAGGGGTGCACCACTTTTGTTGATGGGATCCTCTCTTAAGGCGGTCCATATCCCTCCCAAATACTGATTTGAGGGAAAATAAAGCGCTACCCGATGCAGAACGCCATGGACTTGAGCATTCAACGCAAATACAGCGAAAAAAAAACGAAATTCCGACAATTTAGGATTAAGTACTACTAGTCCCGTCACATAAAAGAAAAAAAAAAGCCAAAAATTCTAGAGTCCAATCGTTGTACTCGTCTCGAGACAATATATATATATATATAGTATAGTCTATACATAAATGTATTTGTTATGGCTTTTGTAAGTCAGGCTAGATAATATTCGTGCGCGTACAGATGTCCTTGCCTTTTCCTTTGGCAAAAGTCGACACAAAAGAAGGTATCCTTTGTTTAAGAAAAAGGCGTTACTTTGTGGATTGAAAATATACCTGGTACATACCAGGTATAACTCTTGGATGAAAACGTATTACATTTCGATAAAAAAGGTGTACCTTTTCGAAACAGCTGAGACAGCAACTGACACTGGCAAACTAGCGTAGTTGTTCCACCCCCCGGGGGGTATGATACCTCCACCAGTGCGCATCTACGGGGAGGCGGGCGGGGGGTATACCTTTTTGGGAGATTCGGCAAACTCCAGACAGCAACTCACGTCAAGACAACGAATAAAGGTACACGTTCGGCTTCATCCCACACTAGGAGTGTGTAGCAGATTCCAAGAAGTTTCTCAGCTCATAACATGAACCAATAATATATCACCCGAAGCATGGCTTCGAAGGCATCCAACCCGACCAGCAGCAGTTCTATGCGTTAATCCTGAGACACGATATGCTCGTGTAAAAGTATCGGACTAACCGGTGCTTACTCACTTGAGGAGCTCAGCCACGGCCATAAGCGGCTCGCCACCAAAGCCTCAACCCCTACGTACCGTGGGCTGACTCATTTGCTCTTGATTTTCGCATGTTTCGCGAACGTCGAGGAAAACAAACAAAACAATAACTCACACTGGCAACCTCGCATAGTTGCCCCACCCCCCGGTAGACGGCACCTCGACCAGGCCGCTCAAGTCGGTGGAGTAGTCACCACAGCCGGTGCCGCCGGTAACAACGCGGAACGAGCCTCTATCCCCGGCAGGGGCGGAAACGAGGAAGCTGAAGTCAAACGCAGCCACTATTCTCGACGGTCGAGGCGGGGGGTGGGGGAGGGGAGGGGGGGGGGGGCGCGGTTGGGGGGGTGGGGGGTGACGGGGGGGAAGGGAGTGGGGTGAGACGGAGGGATTAGGGGGAGGAACGAGGTGAGGTTTGGTGGAGGGGTGGGGCGGTTCTTCCTGAATGAAAAGAAAATACCCAAAGCGTCAGGAAGGGAAAGGGGGGAGCACTCATTGTTGTGCACGGCCGTCGGTAGTACTTACTGGTGTAGACCGCTCGACGCACGTTATGACAGAGGTGTTAAGGTATACCACTTTTGGTGGAAAGCCATTTGGTGATTGAAGGGGTTCCCTGACCCAAAATCGTGGGAATTTTGGTTCTTGTTTTTTTATCGATAAACATCGTTTCTCATGCCTGGGTCACACGGGCCTGTTCATCGTTTTTTTGAACTTTCAGTTTTGATTAAAAAAACAGAAAGTTAATACTGGGTAGGGACATATAAAGCCAACATCGTGGGAATGTCGTTCTTGTTTCGATTGCAAAAAATGTTTTGTTTCGCAGACCTAGGCCATGAGTCTGTGCATCTAGTAAGGACCCGTGGTACTAATGTAGAGGTAACACTTTTCGTCCGAGAACTGGTTTCCGAATGACGGGGCTCCCTAGCCCAAAACCATCGGAAAAAAAAAAATAACAGGCCATTTTTGTTTGCATGATTCTCGATGTGTACCCAACCCATGGGATTTTTGTATCCGGTAGCAGTTATGCTTGCATCCAGAAAAACGATTTTGGGTTAAGAGGGACATGTCTTAAGCTCCAAAATTGAGGAAACCTCACAAAAAAAAAGTGGTGCACCTCTTTCGTAGTACGGGTCTTGAGGCCTTAAGCACTTGCAGTTTTTACTCCCAGAATATTCAGCTTCTTCCTTGGATACGTATGGCTAGCTCCTCAAGCCACCACCCTCCTATGAAGGCAAAAAACAAGCCCGCGCGAACCTCTACCGCAGCCCGTTTCAACAGCTAAACTAGACTCTAAAACTCCCCTGCTATGACAGGAGTGTACAAGATGCTGCAGGCTTTGACTTCAGCCATCAGCACATCAGGGGGGGGGGGGGGGGGAGGGGGGGATGCGGAACGATCCGAGCTGTCCCGATCGGGGGGGGGGCAACGAGAAAACTAAAGTCAAGCGCAACAGGTGCTGTGGCAGGGCGAGGGACAAGGGGGACAAGGGGAGAGGGGGTTCCTGATCTGAAAAAAATAAAAATCCTGCAGCAGTCGACATGGCGGGGGTATAGAGTAGAACGTTTCTTTCTGAATTGCTGTTTATAGACCATCGGGTTGTCCCTCGGGTGGCACTTTCAGTTTGCTCAAAATATCAGTTTCCGGATTGGGTATCGAGCTCCTCACGTGATGAGCCCCCTCCCCCAAAAAAATGGAGTCACCCTTACTACGTAGCTTTACTTTTTGCTACTCGTGACCAAGATGTTACGAGAGTGTTATGAGTCTTTCTACGGTAGCCCCCCCAACGTTTCTCTAGCGAAATCGCCGGTTTCAAAACCAGCTCTCGGTCGTATCTCCTGAAACACGGTGTCCCTCGACACCCCGACGTCATCGATCGATAGACCTTTGCACACACGAAAATATGTGGATGCTTTTCTTTCAGTAGTATCCTTCCTTGTGTCGAGCAGCCGTGAAACGTTCGTTAAAAAAAATCGTTGGTCTTGGGGGGGGGGGGGTATCGTAGAATCAGTCTTGTGATGATGCTATGATATACCCACTCGCACACTACCGGGTTTCCACTCGCACAACTGAAACTACTCCGTTATCTGCTGACGAAAACTCTTTAGAACGATCTAATTTGTCGCAGCGTAGCTTGCCATGGATTTTTGCGGGGGAATTTGTCAACTTTCGAACTGACCGCACGAAAGCGAGAAGACCGCGAAGGAGCAGGGGGGTCAATCCACGAAAGCGAGAAGACCGCGAAGGAGCAGGGGGGTCAATCGCGCGAGCGACCCGAGCCACAACAAGCATAGTTCCCCGAAGGAACACGCCTACCGTATCCTGGGTATCGTAGCACTAACATGCCAAGGAAAGTCACCGACACATACCTTTCGTAAGGGCACATACACGTCCTGTAAACACACACGATGGGAGTATGTACCACACTCAGCGTGTGCAAATATGAGTTTCGACGAAATTTTCTTCTCGATCTCTCAGGTGATTGTACGTTTCTACTGGCGTGCGTCTACTCGTAGAACTAAGGAGAGTCACCGACCCGTACCCTTCGGGAGGATGTACAAACCTCATAAAACGCGCGATGGAAGTAAGTACCAAACGCAGCGTACAAATATGAATTTCGACTAGATCTTCTTCTCGGCCTCACAGGTGGAGTGCAATTACAGGTTTCCTTCAATAAATGTACCTTGCTGCTTGACGTCCACCGTGTAGCGCAGGAATTCTCCAGCTTCGATCCAACCGACGTTGTACCCCGTGTTGATCGTCGACAGGTCAACGCCTTCATCCGTGCGGAACGCCTGTCACAGCGTCAGCGAAACAAAGGGAGCGAAAGGAAAAGGGGTAGCAAAACATTGCAGTAACGCAAGTAGCGTGATGTGTACGTAAACGTAAAGTAATCAGTAGAAGCAAAGCACAGCAAGAACATCAAAGGAAAGGTCGAGGAAAGGAAAGGAAAGGAACGGAAAGGAAAGGAAAGGAAAGGAAAGGAAAGGAAAGGAAAGGAAAGGAAAGGAAAGGAAAGGAAAGGAAAGGAAAGGAAAGGAAAGGAAAGGAAAGGAAAGGAAAGGAAAGGAAAGGAAAGGAAAGGAAAGGAAAGGAAAGGAAAGGAAAGGAAAGGAAAGGAAAGGAAAGGAAAGGAAAGGAAAGGAAAGGAAAGGAAAGGAAAGGAAAGGAAAGGAAAGGAAAGGAAAGGAAAGTGAAAACAAAAACACACATTGTCATGTAAAGCAATATCTGGTTGACATATTACAGAAAGTGAAACCAAGCAAAGCCCAGGGAAACGCCAGACGATTTAACTCAAGTCTAGTCAAGTCAAGCCGAATCAAGTCAGGCCAATCAAGTCAAGTCAAGTTTAGTCAAGGAAAGTCGAGCCAAGTAATATCGAGTTGCGTCAGGTCAAATGAAGCCAAGTCAACTCAAGGCAAGCAAGTGTATGCCAAGTCGAGTCAAGTCGAATGAAGTGAAGCGAAGTCAAGTCCAACGAAGGCAAGCCAAGCCAAGTCAAGTAAAGTAAAATCAGGTCAAGTTAAGCCCAGTCAAGTCACTTTAATCCAAGTGATATCACGGCATGTCAAGTCTAGTCAAGTCAAATCAAGCGAAGTCAAGTCAAATCAAGTGAAATCAAGTCATGCCAGGTCAATTCAAACCAAGTCAAGCCAAGTCAAGCGAAGTCAAGCGAAGTCAAGTCAAATCAAGCGAAGTCAAGCCAAGTCAAGTCAAGTCAAGTCAAGTCATATCAAGTCACGCCAAATGAAGTAAAGTCAAGTCAAGTCAAGCCAAGTCAAGTCAAGTCAACTCCAGTCAAGTCACTCACCCCCCCGATGTTGGCAGAGCTTGTGTCCGAGTACCCCACGCCTTCCCCTCCCCGGTCGAACTTCTCGGCTTCGACCTTGCCCGGGATAGCGACCAAGATCCCCTCGTAAGGTCCTCCGTCCTCCTCCCCGCCGTCATCGTCATCATCGTCATCATCTTCACCGCTATCTGTCAGGAGATACCCCATCAATTTCGTGGCGCAGGGTGTCGGTGACCCATTTTCATACCTATGTATATACTACAACAAAAAAATACGCTCCAGCTGTGAAATCGAAGATTTCGGCGAAACTCATCTTTGCAAGCTGTGTGGCAAGCTGTATGTGATGCTCAGATCGCGCGTATCTTGCTGGGCGTGTGTCCTCATGAAGGATATCGGTATATATCCATGAAGGTACTGAGTTAAATCGACACACGACGCGTATGAAAATACGCGGAAGTGTGGTGAGCTAAAGCTTTATTTTTCCCCATCCGCCGGAGGATAAAAAAAAAAAAAAAAAAAAAAAAAGTACTCAGTGTGTTTATGTCGCCCCGGTGGCGTATCAGGTTATCCTCGAGCCCCTGGTATAGGTCAGTTTCGTGAGTTCGAGCCCCCCCGAGTGGATACTCAACTCGTATAAACTCGTGGGGACTTTTTCTTGTGCACAAATTGACTTGCGGAAAGCGCGAGAGCGTGAGTTAGCAACGCTCCATGAAAAATCGACGAGCAGTGGAATTGCTGAACCCTATGCGCGATAAAAATTGAAGGCAAGAACCGGGGGGGAGACGGGACGACACCTGTGACCACGGCTTGCCCAGAAGCTGGAAAGTAGAAGTGTGTGAAAATAAATTAACGAAGAAGATGGCACTAAATGACATATTATCTCCATCACTCTCAATTTCCAATGGACCTATTAGTGGCCATACGTACATATATTCTGTAGCGAGTCGGCCTGTCGAGCGGCAGTCTACCTCACCTTACCCCCGTGTACATACTCATGACAACTGCGCCCTAGTTTGACAAAAAAACCCATGCCTACTGTTAAATAATCAGTGTCGGTGTCGTGTGGAACTCCATGGCACATCATCCTCGCCGTCATCATCGCGAACTCTCTGAGGATGAACAGATGGACGTCAGTCATCCCACGGTAGAGGCTGTGTTTATCGGGACAAGACTGAGTCTGCGATAGCCCCCCCCCAAACCGTCGGTTTTCTTTAACGAACGTTTCATCATCAATCATGGCTGCTCAGACACGAGGAAGGGTGCTATGAAAAAATAATCCTCAATCATCTTCATGCTTGCAAAGGTCTATCGAACGATTACGTCGGGGCTACATGGGGCACCGTATTTCAGGAGATACGGCCGGGAGTTGGTTTCAAAACCGGCGGTTTCGTTCAAGAAAAGTTGGGGCGGCTGCTGTAGAACGACTCACAAACGTTTCTGGCCGGTTGAGCTACTCAAGTGAAGTGTAGAACCATCGGATAAGAAAGGACTGATGCTACGATAGCCAAACCAGCGATTTCTACAACAAACGTTTCATGGTTGCTCGAGACACGAGGAAGGATGCTATGACAAAAATCAATTTTCATCAAATTTCTTGTTTGCAAAGGGCTGTCGAACGATGACGTCGGGGGGCATGAGCCACCGCATTTCAGGAGACACAGCCGGGAGCTGGTTTCAAAACCGGCGAATTCGTTCAAGAAAAGTTGGAGGTGCTACCGTAGAACGACTCAAAGTATATTCTCGTTACGAGCGTATTTGTATTAGGACTAACTCGGGATTAGAAAAGTTGGCCGGGTTGCGCGAATTTACGTCTTCGGAGGCGTGTTTCTGGTGGGTAGGATATTTAGCTCCTCACGTTAGAGGAGTTCACAAATCCTTGGAATCTGCTGCATCCCAACGGTGGCAAGATTCAGATTCAAGCCCCCGCCCCCCCAGTTAGAAAAAAAAACGTGACTTTAGCGTCATATAAAATGTATAGCGTTCCACCGCCGTCAGGTTTAGTGCCCCCTCTTGAACGGCTTTCAGAGTTGCCGTTCTCAGATTGATTAAAATCGCCTTGTTGACCCTCTGGTACAACTGCTGCAGTTCTAAGGGGAGCCGCCGACCTATAACTCCCTAATGAGGACACACACCCGGTAACACGTGCGACCGGAGTTTCATGCACAGCCTGCAAAGATGGGTTTCGACGAAATTGGTGTGTCTTAATCTTCCACGTCACCGCTGCAGGGTTGTATTTCGATTTTTTTTACATAATTTGCTTTTCATCATCGTGTGACGCTTGAGGACACATAATCTGGCGCACGCGCACGCTACGATAGAGGCGTGCGGCTTTTTGTTCCTGAGGCTCTCCTCGCTTAAGGTAAAGCTCTACACCTCTCCGAAAAAGCGATTCGGAGAAAACCGAAAGCAATCCACGATGAGCAAGCAATCCCACGGACTGCTACTGTAGACACGCAGCGAAACCTTCGGCAAAAAAAAATGAGCGAAAATTCCGACAAATTTTGGTCAAGGATGGTTAAGGAGCCCGCTCCGTCATTCAGAAAACGTTTTTAGACGAAAAAATGCTACCCCTGTCGTAACAGTCGGTCATCTTTTGCCGCCATCGCTGTGGTCGACGTCCTCACCGATAATGTTGGGCAAAGAGGACGCGCTTGCTGACATCGTGAAAGAGTCGATGTTGAACCCGGCCGAGATTACACACAGCCATATCGTGACAAAGCCGGAGGACAGGCCGCCCCTGCCTTCGCCAGACCTGCAGCACAGCACACCACAGCACAGCAAAACGCAGCACGGCACGGCACAACACAGCACAGCACAGCCATGCACAGCATAGCAAGGCGTGGCTAGGTTTAGAGATCAACTTTCTTTTTCTTCCCTAAATTGAACGTTTGTTTCAATTTCTCCCCCCCGTTTCCGTTGCTTTGTTTTCCCTTTTCTCGACACATGCATGCAACTGTAGACGTGTACCCAACCCATTTTTTTATGTAATGCTTTTCACTCATTCCCAACTGAAAAAATGTTCTAGTCTAGCCCCAAATGTTTTGTTCCCAAGTCGGGACTGCGGTTCTAAACGGGTCAAGGAGCTCTATACCTCACCCCTGAAAAACACATTTCAAGAAAACAAAAGGCTTGCCTGAGGAGCAAACCCATACATTGGCCTAGGTATACAATATACAAACGAAACAATTTGTCGCATAAATTCACGATTTTTTCCACGATTCTGCGTTAACGAGCCCGCATCGTAAACGCAACAGTTCGGCAGCTGCAAAAAAAACGTGCTACCTATACAATACCGTAGCGCGCTTCCCTTTGTTGTTTTCGCTGCACGAGGAGCATTCAACAAATATATAGATAGTTGAGCCATCCCGCCGTAGGGGTTGAGATTGGTGGGCCAAACGCGTCTGACCGCGCTCGAGCTCGTCAAGCGTGGGACAATCGGTTGAAATAGTATCGTATATATTTTTCGAGTATAGTGGTTTTGATAGGACAAGCGCATAAAATGATTGGTCGGGTTGCGCTGTCGAATGCCTTCCAGGTTATGTTCCGGCTGAGAGATGTTGAGCTCATGTGGTGCCCTAAGAAACTTCCGCCGCACCTCCGCGGTGGGGGGACTCCTTTTGCCAAAGTTGAGTCAGCACAGATGCACACACAGGTACTTTTGTTGTGTTTCTTTCGGAAAGTCGAGGCAACAACTCACACGGGCGGATCCGCGTAATAGCTATCCCACCCGCCGGTAGATGGCACCTCCGCTGGTCGGGCCTTTCAAAAGGCGAGACAACTTGAGTGTGCTTTTTTCTCTGCTTTTCCAAGTCTCGGCGAGATAACACGGGTACTATGCTGTATGTCATTTTGCTTTTGAATTGGAGGTGAAATATTTCCGTTAGATTTCGATTTGGCTTTCGAGAAATTCAAGACAACGAGAGCTCAAACCCAGACAAACATACCATAGGCATACTTTGTTTTCTCCACAAAAGCCGAGTAGACCCGGAAATAGAGTCTTCGTTTGGTTTCTTCCACCAAAAGGCGAGGCAACACCAACACCAACAGCAACAGCAGCAACAACAACATCAACAACGACATCAACATCAACAACTACATCAACAACAGCAACAGCAACAGTAACAGCAACACCACCAACAGCAACAGCAACAACACCAACACCACCGCCACCACCACCACCACCAACAACAACAACAACAACACCACCACCAACAACAACAACAAGTGCATAAACAACAACAACAACAACAACAACAACAACAACTCTCACATGGGCAGATCCGCGTAGTTAGCCCACCCTCCGGTAGACGGCACTTCCACCAGCCCACTGAGATCGGTCTCGTAATCGCCGCAACCCGTGCCGCCGGACACGACTCGAAACGAGCCGTCATCTGTAGGCGCGGACACCAGGAAGCTGAAATCGAACGCGTCGACTGCGGCAAATGGAAGGCGGCGGTGGGGACCAGGGGGACGGAGGACGGAGGACAGGGTGTACTCCGTTTGTGCAAGGCGGGGAACGGGGACAAGGTGTGCTCCGTTTGCGCAAGGCCCTGATCGTATGACCATAGACCCTCGCATCCCTACTGTGCCGGGACGGGGCACATTTCGGGTGCTTACCAGCCAGGTAGAAATTGCTTGCATCAAGCGCGAAGCGCCGTGAGGTGTTCGGCGAGTCGCATGAAGAGTGAACTGCATCCTTCCAAGAACCGCTCGTAAGACAGACTTCGGCACCTTGTGCCTACTTTCTTGCTTATGAATGACAGTGCCAACGAGTTACGTTGTTTTCTGGTGTGGCCACTTCAAAGACAGCAATGGATATTACTATGCAACTGCCGTCGTGGGTGCCTTTTACCATATTCACACTACGCGATGCGATAATTCCCCTTGTAAGGAGCTAGGGTTTCCCACCTCGCACAATAGGTTGTAATTCGACAAACATCATGGTGACCGCCAAAAAATACAATCGGTATATATACCCTCGTTGTCTAGCTTACGCAGTGATTGGCACGTTTTACAGCGTCCTTGCCAACCAGCGCCAACCCCAATATAAACACAACGTTTTACAGCGCCGGTGCCAACCGAGGCCAGATATTATTTGTATATTTTAATGAGAGCGGGGTCTTTCTCAAAATGGGGTACAGAGCCCCCTTGTTTTTAGATCCCCAAACCCCTCCCGATACCAATTCTAAATATTTTCCCCATCGAAACGGGTTAACTATTGTAAAGGCGTTATGAGAGGAAGGATCCTCAGAAAAAAAACGCGCCTCTGCCGTATCGTGTGGCAATAACCGCACTAAATGGGAACGACCCCGCATTATCACGGGATGTTGGAGAGTACTCCCTGTACAGATCGAGATATATACGAGTGACAAGATATTTTCACCACACTAAACTGGGATCCCCGCACTAAAGGGTACCGCACTATCACGCGATATTGGAGAGTACTCCCCATAGCCGACGAGATATACACGAGTGACAAGATACTTTCACAGCACACCCAGGGTACGGTACGGGGGTCGCTTGTGGGGCCCGTTTTTGCATCCAACTTCGCGGTCACTCGCGCGAGTGACCCCTTGCTCCTTTGTGGTTTGAACATTTCGTGCTATTCTAGTTGTGCGATATGAATCTGCGAACGGAATGGAACGGAACGGAACGGAACGGAACGTTAAGCTATGGCTTCGCCCGAAAAACTTAGTGCGCAGTGTACCAGCTATTTTTTTTCCGTGAGGTACAGAGAGTCACCCGGGCTGGTGAAACTCCGACGGTAAAAATGTGGGTATACCCCCTACCCCCTACCGTAGCCTTGTTCCGCAGCAAGAAAACTCACCGGGAAAACCCGTACTGAAGGGTGCCGCACTAAACTGGGACCCGTGTCACGATAGAGGCGCACCACTTTTTTTCTAACACTGCTCCTCATTTTGGGAGCTTAAGACATGTCTCAACCCCCCCCCCAAACCCAATTTTTGGAATAAAACAAAACGAAAATGCTCGTGTTCCGGAGATTAAAACTTCCCATGGCCTAAGTGGGGTGCACGACGAGAACCACGCAACAGAAAATACAGCCCATTTCCGACGAATCCGGGTTAAGGATCCCCCGTTGTGTTCAGAAAAAAAATCACACGAAAAAGCGCTACCTTTGCCGTAAGCACGCGTCCCGGGCACCCCGCACTAACGGGTACTGCACCATCGAGGGATTCCCGACTGAATGGAAAAACATGCTACACCTTTTTGGGTATGCACAGCAGATTTTCTAAGAATTTTCCGAGGCCCTTGCTACGGTAGAGGTGCACAGCTTTTATTTCTGAGGTTCTCCTAAACTTTGGAGCTTAAGACATGTCCTTATTAACCCCAAAACTGGTTTTTACAGGAAAACTTAAACTGCTAGACAGGGTGAAAAAAAATAATTCCCACGCATGGTCTAGGTACGCAACGAAAATCATGCGAAAAAAAAAATGGCCTGTTATTATTATTTATTTATTTTCCGACGATTTTGGGTCAAGGAACCCCGTCATTCAGAAAACGTTTCAGACGAAAATACAGGTATACCTCTATCGTAGCACGCGTGCTAACGTGAGGAGCTAAACGAATTCCACCCGATACTACACGACCGTCGAAGGCGTTCGTTCGCGCAGCACGATACGACCAACACTTTACCATGCGCTGCGATAGCAATCCTAAAACGAAACGTGGTCGCGCATAAGTGTTATTAATACTAATAGTCCTATTAATAGCACAAACATGATATTGTGGAAGTATCAGAAAAAAAACGCTAGTTCCTTCACTAGAGAGCTCAACCGGCCAGAAAAAAAAAAGAAGGGGATTTGGCCCCCAAAAAAGCGCAAAAAACCCTACCGGACTATAGAGGGATGGCTCGTACCGTCCGTGGAAGCGTCGACGGTGTACGCAAGGTATTCTCCAGCTTCGATCCAGCCCACGAAGTAGCCGTCAGTGCTGGTGCTCCCGACGTCCACGCCTTCATCTGTGCGGAACGCCTGTCAGGAAGTACAAAAAAAAAAAACAATAAGTCAGCTGTTTGGTAGTCGTGGTAGTCATAGTACGTGGCCTCCTAGCACCTTAACTTGTGTTGGGGGGGGGGCTTAAGCAACATTGCGGGGGGGGGGGGGGGGGTCAGAATATTTCAGGGGGGGGGGGGGGGATATTTTTGAAGGGGGGGTTGATATTTTCAAGGGGAGGGTGATCGTTTGGAAGGGGGTGTGATAATTTGAAGGGGGGCGGTGATGTTTCGAAGGAGGGGTTGCTATTTTGAAGTGGGGTGTGAAAAGTTCAGAAAGGGAGAAGATAAAATGGGGGGGGACGATAAATCGCGACACCGGACTTGAGAAAACATATTGTACGTGGAGGCTAATCAGGTAGCTAATGAGAAGTATCTATGTATTCCAGAGCTTTTCACGGCCTGGATTCGATCACTTTCCCGCGAGTCGGATCGGGTCAGGATGACCCGGCCCGACCCATGTTATTGAGAAAAACCTCCTGAACCACCCCGACCCGACCCGACCCGACCCCTGAGATTTTGAACACTTCCATGACCCCGACACGACTCGACCCTCGAGTTTCCGGAAATCTCCGGACACGACCGCGGGCCGGGTCGTGACCCGGAAAATAAATATTTTTTTCGGGATTCAGGAAGACGGACGGACGGACGGCATAGGCAGCGATAGTTGATTGTGTAACCTCCGCACGTCCAGGCCTGGCAAGGTTAGCTGTGTTTCAACGGAGTTATCGTTAACCGAAGCTGCGTCAGGAGGGAGTCGTAGCTACGCAAATGGAAAAAAAGATATGTCAATACCGGGAGTGCTTTGGTAAAGTCGATTGCTAGTTATTCTTCAATATTGCACCGATATTCTGAGAGTCAACAAGCTTTACGCCTTTAGTTTGTGGGTTTGACGCGACTTGGGGAGGGAACGCAGTAGTAGCGTGTTCGCTTTGGGAGCGATGAATCGTCGGTTCAAATCAGAGTCACATGTAGGTTGGTGACGAGTGCTGCGACAAGGAAGCAGGATTTTTTTGGCCTAACCTTTTTTTGATCCGACGGGACGCGATCCGCGAGATCTTAAACCATCTTGATCCCGAACCGCACAGCTTGTACTGTCATGAGTGCCCGTGTGCTGCTGCATGCTCGCACCATGATAATCACGCGCTTATTTTGCTTTGTTTCGTCGCTGTACGCGTACATGGGGCCTCAAAAAGTGTTGTGACCCAAAGTCGCGTCCAAAAATGTAATTATTCTTCTCTGGTGAGGTTTTTAAATTGAGCACCTCACGCGAGGATATAGGAGACCTTACTAAAAAACGTTTTAATGCATGAATACGGTAGTTTTTGTTCATGATCACTAGGCCATCGGAGCCATACCGTAGAGCTGTTCTGCAATCCTAATTGCCGTGCTGTTTTCACAAACGGCAATGGTTTGCACTTTTTTTTGTTTCAACTCGAAATCAGTGGTTTCGTTGGATGAGCTATTTATTGAGCTCTTCACGTGAGAATAGGAGCGTTAGCAAAAACAAAGAGGGTGCACCAGGTGTACGATTCAAGAATAGGTCTTTTTCATTCCGAGGCCATGGGTTTTCTTTTCGGCAGCGTTAGCAGCTAAAAATTAAAGGGTGCACAGGTGTGTGATTCATGAATAGATTTTTTATTCCGAGGCTGCCAATGGGGTTCCTTTTTGTTCAACGTGTTTGCACTTCTCGGTTAATCTCAACATCGTTTTTAGCTCTTGAGCTTTCTCAAGTGAGGCTCCGTGTAGCGAAAATACAAGGATGCACCGCGTCTTACGTAGCATGTGCCGTTTCCCCAATGATAACCATGTGGCGTAGATGTCGCTCCGATAAAAAGTCGAAAAATCCCGTCGTTCCTTGTAATTTTCGTTGTTAGAAAAAATTGAATACATCTGAAAACAAAAAAACACAGCAAAAAAATGTTTATGCTGCAGACGTACACGAGTTGCTCTCTGTGAACTACACTTATTAATACCAACAAGATCATGATCATCCTCAGCGAAAACAAGAAAAACGGGCACATATCACACTCTCCTTGACACAAGAGCAACGATCCCCCTCCCTGACCTTGCTCGTCAATGTCAACCCACATTTTTCCCTTGCCCCGACCGTGTTTTGTCAAAGTCAAGACCCACGTTTTCTTATGCGCCCAAACTGTCTTGGCACAAACGTTCTCTTGATTCTCTAGAGTTGCGTGCTTTTTCCGAGAACACCCAGGGCACCAGACAATATCTCCCCCCCCCCCCCCATCCCCATCGCCTTCCCAAGAAGGAAAACCAAACTGCCTCCCCCTCCCAAGGACTACCACGAAACTTGGTTGTTACAAGGAGAAGGCGCAGACGCTACCGTAGAGGTAAGAGGACCTCATTGTTGTCTCAGGTTCCTCATTACGGGAACTCCCAAAAAAAAAAATTGACCTGTGACAAAAGACTGATTCTACGATAGCACCCCCCCCCCCCCCCCCCCCCCCCCCCCCACCCCCCCCCCGCGCGCGCGCCCTCCAAGCCAGGGATTTTCTTTAGCGAACGTTTCGTGGCTGCTCGAGACGAGGAAGGGCGCCGTGAAAAGCATGTATTTACACACATATTTCTTGTTCGCGAAGGACTAGTCCCATTAATACTATCAAATGGTGACATTGGGGTGGCAACGGGCACCGTAATTCAGGAGATACGGCCGCGGGTTGGTTTCAAAACCGGCGATTTCCTTAAAGAAATCCTGGGGGGGGGGGGGGGGCTACCGTAGGACGGCGCTCCAAAAGCTTTGCTCGCTCGATCCGGTGAACGTGTGCCCATCCACGCACGCACTGCGTGTACAAAGTCCAAAAGTATACCTAGAAGAAAATAAGAACAGCAAAAGTGTTTAGGTAGCTCCGCCGTTGTTGACACACCGCTTCATTCAGAAAAAAAATTGGCCCAAAAAAAACTGCTACCTCTACCTACCGAAGCGCGAGTCGTAACTCCCCCCCCTCCCCTTCCTCCTCGAACCCCGAACCTACTCCTCAAAAGTCACGCCGCGTGCTCCAACCCCCCCCCCCTCCTCGAACCCCGAACCTACTCCTCAAAAGTCACGCCGCGTGCTCCATATCATACGCCCACACAGCGTTTCTGCACCATGTTTCTGTGTGATTCTCGCCATAGCTGTGTGCTTTTGTTTGTCAATGCAACAGCTGAAAAGCAGAAAAATAAAAGAAGAATGCCTGTACGCCCCCCCCCACCCCCCCCCGCGTCCCTCCCAATGATTAATGATCACAATACTATTACAATACTATAACAATACTATCACAATACTATCACTATATACCATTAATGAGACCGATGTAGGAAGGGTTTGATCAAAGATGGAAGCGGCATCGTCTCCCTGTCTGTACGTCCGCGAGGCTTTTCTACAACCTCCCGGAAACGAAATTTTTCTTATTTTACGACCTTTTAGATCCAATACGACGTTATCGGATATCCATCCATGACTCCCCCCCTTCCAGGAAGCGGGGTCACGGTTGTAAGATTACGGCTACTATGCATGAAAACGATTACACCCCCCACCCCCGCGCACCCCCCCCCCCCCCCCCCCCCCTAACAATTGACATTTACTTGGGTGTCCCATGAGATACTGCTCGCGCCACTAGCCCCCCCCCCCCTCTCTTGCCGCCCCCAATGGTTGACAATACTGACTGGTTCTACAATAGCCCCCTATTGATAAAAAATCGGCGATTTTCTTTCACGAACGTTTCATGGCTGCTCGACACGAGGACGGATGCTATGAAAAAGTTCATCGTCAAGCACCTTCTTGCTTTGCCCTGGGCTATCGAGCGATGTCGTCGGGGGTTGCCCTGGCCACCGTATTTCCGGGGATACAGCCGGGAGTTGGTTTCAAAACCAGCGATTTTTTTCTCGATAAAAAATAGTAGGGGGGGGGGGGGCTACCGTAGAACGAGTCTACTATACTTGGTTTTCTTTTGCGTGGATATTTCTTGCGTTACGACGAGTAGCGTCCTCCCACCTCGCCTTCCCAGTGAGGATATTTGTCCTCGATTTTTCCTACGCGACACGACGCTCGCTAAATCGGAGGCGCCCCGGGTTTGACTTCTGGAGCTCTTCCTACCTTAAGGAAGCTCTCTACCTTCAGGAGTTCACGTCAGGGTTTAACTACACAATTGTTACTCTGAAAATAAGCTTTAGCGTGAGGTATATAGATCCTCACGCCAAAATCCTTGCCGAGGGAAAAAATAGGCAGACATGACAGGTTGACTATTCAACACCCTTTTTTTTTTCTCTGAATCCTTTTGCTCCAGGCAGGAAGTCCGTACAACGTCTATGCCCCACAAACTTATTTTGTACAGCCCGACAAGCAAAACAATACCATGCGGCCTGGGTAGATACGGGAAAAACGAAAAAAAAATGGCGAAAAAATGGACCAAAAAAAATGGTGCAGATATGATAGGTTCACTGCTCACCACCTTTTTTTTTCCAGAATCCTTTTTGCCTCAGGAAGTCCATACGAACTCTATGCCCCCCCCCCCAAATATTTGTACAGCCCGACGAGCAAAACAAATATCATGGCCTGGGTATATAGTCTAGTCTATATATAAAAAGCGAAAAAAAAAAGGGCGATAATGAGTTTTAAAAGGAGTCCCGATGATCCGAAAACATTTTTGCCCCCTCCCAAAACAAAACTGCTACATGTATCGTAGCAGGCGTCAAAATAACATACTAAAAAACAAGAGTGGACCGTTTCCGGCGATTTCGGTTTAAGACATTTTTTCCACAACAAAATCGAAAAAAAAAAGTGCTACCTATAGACTATGTTTCTATATATAGCAGCACGCCTTAATACGCGAATGATACGCAATACCAGTTGCTAAATATATTTGATAGTCGCTCGGTCGCTCAGTAGGCAGCCCCACTATTAGTCAAGCGCACAAGTGGGGGTCGACCAGCAAGGCGGTGGTGTGCGAGGGCAATATGACCGCCTTGTAGAGGGCAGTCGCCGTATTCATTCAAGGTTATGAGTGCAAATCCTCAGTCGTCCCAGGCGATTTTGACCGCCCTATATCGGGATACCGCCTTTTATGTCGGGATATCGCCTTATATCGGGATACCGCCTTATATCGGGATACCGCCTTTTATGTCGGGATATCGCCTTATATCGGGATACCGCCTTATATCGGGATACCGCTTTATTGGGGGACCCGTTCTGTACTGTAGATCAAGAGCTGGTACAAGCACCCCCCGTCGAACAACGCATCGGCAACCCCCCCCACCCCCTCTCCAAGAATCTCCGTGTCGCTTTGCCACAAGTTCCTTTCTCTTCCTCCCTCGGCCGACGCAATCTAACTCACACGCGTCGGCCATTCCTTTACTACACAACGACCCAGGCTACGGTGGGCGGGTACCTACCCCCTTTCGAGGACTTTTCATGACGTGGCTCGGGATCACTCGCGCGAGTGATCCCCCCCCCCTGTTCCATGCGGCCATCTAGGGTTTCGTATCGCGTTGTAATTTTTCGAGATGTGTTAATCCCCGAATGGGATGGTCGTCGACGCCGCTGCCTGCGCCAAGCAAATCGCCTCAAGTCGGTTCGCCACGGGACACAGAGTCTCTCTCGTGGGGTATATATCATAACACTTCCCCCTAACCCCGCATGCATACACGTACAATACCACTAGACTAGACGATGAGGTATTAGTCTAGTGGGGTAGTAGTCCGTTTGACCACTTGCAAAACGTTAACCAATACCTGGTACTGCTGTAGCTTACCCAAACTAACTTTTATAACACTCCCCCCCCCTGAAACGGCGGGATAGCAGGTCGGCGGGATATACGGGCGGACCTGTCAATAATATCCAAGCGGTTTCATTTCCTGGAGATACCGGGGAGACTATTTTTTCAAGTTCGAAATGGGGAAAGTCTGAAAAAAAAATATCATGTATGGTGGATGTGGGACTCGAACGGACGACCCGAAAAAAACATGCTCTGTCGACGACGAGATTTGATTAGGTACTAGCCCGTTTGATCGCGTGCCAAAGGTTAACCAAAAACTGAACCAAACTAAGCCTTACAACAAGTACACGTACATTAACGCAGGATTTCTCTACTTTTCAACAGTACAGCCTTGAAGCAGGCATTTACACCGTGGGAACGAGACACATAAAAAATTAGAGTCAAGACGCGCATACATGCATGTGAAATATGAAACTCAAAGCGACCAACGAATATAAAGAAACAGTCCACCGTCTACAGCAGGGCTCGACACACATATAAACACCCCCTCTCCTGTATCACGCGGAGCCATCGTCTTCTGAGTGACCGACCGACATTTAAAGCGCATGCAGCTTGAATTCTACTGTCGGATGGAAAAGCTAATATTAGCAGCACACAAAAACACACAAGAAAAACACGTTATTTTCCTCGACACTTTTTCCCTCCAGGCACTCCCTCAAATCGCAGCCGAGACTACACCAACGCCCCTTCTGCACAAGCAATCCATCATCTGGAAACCCTACGAGGACCGTCACGACACGCCAGTTTAGGAATACACCTACCCCCGTAGGCATTTACACGAGCGGACATTTTCACCAGCAATCGCTACCATATGCAAATGCCTTCAAGATTCGGCAGCAGATGGCCTACCTGTAGACTACACCAGTGTAGACCACACCAGTGAAAAAATCAAAAAAAAAAACTGAAACTACCTATACATGACAAGACGCATGCTACATTGGAGGAAACCACCATTTTTTTTGTGGCGTTTCCTCGATTTGGGAGCTTAAGACCTCTCCCAAAAAACTGAATTTGGACAAAAAAAACAAAACTGCTGCAACCGGATGAACAAACCCATGGCCAAATACGTAAAATCATGCAAAAAAAAATGGCCAATTATTTAGACTACTTATTTTCGGACGATTTTGGGTTAAGGAGCCCCGTCATCATTCAGAAAACATTTTAGCCAAAAAAAGGTATACCTCTGTTGTAGCACGCGTCATGACCCAGCAGTACACCCACCACCATTAGGTAAAATACAGCAAAAATCATGCCAAAAAAAGGTATACCTTAATACCTCCGACGATTTTGGGTTAGGGAGCCCCGTCATTCAGAAATCATCTTCGCCAAAAAAAGGTATACCTCTATTGTAGCACGAGTCATGACCCAGCAGTAAACCTACTACCAGCAGGTATCATACAACGAGAATCATGCCAAAAAAAGGTATACCTTAATACCTCCGACGATTGTGGGCTAAGGAGCCCCGTCATTCAGAAAACATTTCGCCAAAAAAAGGTATACCTTTGTTGTAGCACGCGTCATGACGCAGCAGTAAGCTTACTACCAGCAGGTATAAGCCTTCCTGCCGTAGCCAAAAACTTTTTGAGAAGAAAAAGAAAAAGAAAATGCAATACAGCCTCAAGAGCAAAAAAAAAAAAAAGATACGCGCCTCCGCTACTGCAGAGCACATAGTATACACGTGTCGTTGACGCTGTAGATCGTCAGTTTTGTTCGAAAATGTTTTCGCGAAGTATGATTTTTTGGCAAAACCCGTGGCCCAGGTACACGAAACTTTTTTTTTCTTCACTTTATTGCAAAACAAGAAATGTGCATTTTTTTCCGGACGATTCTGGGTTAAGATGAAGGAGGCTCGCCATTCCAAAAATATGTTAGCCACAAAGTGTCACACCTCTTTCTCGTAAAACACGTCGCAGCCACCCCCGCCTATTCCCCCTGCTCTCATAAAACGTGGACATCCAGCATTTCATACCGGTGCACATCTCGGGTGCCGCATGCACCGCAGTAGTACGCGAGCCACAAACCGATTCCCATGCAGAACAAGAAGAAAAGGCCACTGCAGTACGTAATGGCTCAAAACCGATGTACATATGTAGAAGAAAAAGAAAAGGCCACTACTGTACGTGATGGGTCAAAGCCGTTGCCCATGTAGAAGGAAACATAAAATAAGGCCACTGCTATGCGACGGCCAGTCCGTTTCTCCCGCTACCTCATTGCTTGAACACACAAAAAAAACTCGAAGGTTTTACGACTAAAGTAATGAATCGTGTGTCGCTATGTTTGCTGTGTCGAGATAACGTTTGCCTCTGATGAGCTCTCAACTCAAACACAACACCCATCGATCGCCCAGAAATCAAAACTCGAGCAAGATAAAAGCAAAACAAAACAAAAAATACTCAGTAGGAAGCGCAACAAAAACCTACCGGCAGAGTACCTGATATGTACTACAGTAATCAACTCGACATTATCTTTATAATCTGATAGGCTAAAAGGCAGTGATACACCTATCATTACAAAAAAACAAAACTATTTACAAGAAAAAGGTCTCGAGGGTTCGTGAAACACCTCCAAAACACGGGCACTGCCATCATCTTGTCGATCCCCTACCCGACCAAAACTCGTCGGAATTGAAACTGGAATCGGAATTGGGATTGGAATTTGGACAGGAATCGGAGAAGGGAATCCATGTCGGGATCGGAATTGGGATCGGAAGTAGAATCGGGATCAGAATCGGGGCCGGAACCATAGCCAAAATTGCGATCGGAACTGGAATCGAGATCGGAAACGGAAACGGGACCACGACTGGTATCGGAATTTGGAATCATGATCGGATAAAACCGAAAGTGGGATTGGAATCGGAGTAGGAATCATCCCGATCGAATCCAGAGGGATCGATATCGGAATCGGGATCGAGAAGCGGGACAGAACTTCAATCAGGAATCGGAAAATGACGTTCGGAATTGGAATTCGGATCGGAATTGGGATTGGAATCCCGATCGAAATCGCACTTGAGGTCGACACCGGAATTGGAAGAATCGGTAGCGCCACTGGCCCAGCCATAAGTTGGAGTTTGTGATCACGTTCGGAATTGGAATTGGAATCGGAAATGGAATCGGAAGTTGACTCGGAAATTGACCCACAATCACAATCGGAATCAATATCGGAATCGGAAGCTCAATTCGGAATCGGAATATCGCTCGGATTCGGGATCAGGATCGGAATAGGAAGAATCGGTAGAACCGCTTACCCCGCCGAGGTTGGAGGAAGTAGTGTCCGAATACCCAACGCCTTCCCCTCCGTCGTCGAAGTCCTCTGCTTCTACCGTGCCAGGAACGTCCGACGAGCTTGTAATGCCAATCGGGTCTCCTTCGTAGGCGTCGTTGATCTCCCCCGGGGAGGGGGTGGGGGAGGGGGTAGGGGAGGGGAGTGGAGATGAGGAGGAGGCGTCTGCCATGGTGAAGGAGTCGATGTTGAAGCCGCTGGAGACGACGCAGAGCCAGATGGAGTTCGATCCGGCGGAGAGGCCGTTGTTGCCGGATCTGCGACGACGACGAAGGTTGTTAAGAACAAGAGTAATAAAATGAGCATGGATAAGACGAAGGTTCTTAGAAGAACATTGCTGAGCACGAGGGATGCGAAGGCTTTTAAGAAAAATAATAAATGATGAAATTAGCAGGGATAAGACCAAAGTTCTTATAAGAACATACATGGGCAGGGATAAGACTAGGAAAAAAGACGTGAGTACATGGAGTTTGGAGCGCCGGAGGGGGAGGCCGTTCGTTTGTCGCCGGATATGCGTCGGTGACAACCAGCGCAAAGAAACAAAAATCATAAACGTCAGCAAATAAACAAAAACGAGAGCAAGAACAGGTAAAAGATAATGCAGCAATCAACAACAGCAGGGAACATGAACAACAAACAGAGCAAGAAAAGGAGCAAGAAAAGTAACAAGAGAAAACAGCAAGGTTGAAAAACCAAAGCAACATTACAAGCACAACAAGAACACGGCGAAACACCAAGACACAGGACGGGGTCCCAATTTTTCTCTTCTTTTTCGCGAAACAATCGAGCCGAATACGAACTCACATCGGCAGGTCCTCGTAGATGCTCCAACCACCGGTAGCTGGTACCTCCACTAGCCCGGTCAAATCAGTCTCGTAATCATCGCAATCCGTACCGCCGGCAACGATGCGGAAGGAGCCACTGCTCGACAGGCCGGCCACTACGAAGTTGAAGTCAAACGCATCCACTGTATGATTGGAGGAGGCGCATCATAGGGGCAGGGGGGGGGAAAGGAGGAGGCGGGGAGTTCAACAAGTCGGAAGAGGAGGTGGAGGGGCGGGGGGGGGGGGGGGATACTCATTTGTTGCTTGCCTTAGCCATTTAATCATTGACCACGCATATCCCTTTCGAGACGGGGGAACTAGACAGCTCACGTCGAACGCATCAGCCAGGGGAAAGGAGGAGGTGGAGGCGTTGGGCGGGCGGGGGGGGGGGGGGGGGGCGTGTTCGATATGCGGTACGAGGAGACGGGGGGGGGGGGGGGGGGGATGTTGAGAGGGGGAGGCGGAGGAGGAGGGGGGTGTCTCAGTTTGTGCATTTTTGCCGTAGTCGAACGACCATAGACCCTCGAATCCCTACTATGCCGGGACGGAACACGTTGTGCTTTCACCAACCAGGCAGGCATTGCTTGCACCAAGCACGAAGCGCGAACTGCCGAGGCGCAGGAGGGGGGGGGGGCTCGCGGCAGAAATAACCGGGGCGTATACCAATAATAGAAACAAGTCGAATGC
Organism: Undaria pinnatifida; assembly: GCA_012845835.1. Classification (NCBI taxonomy): domain Eukaryota; class Phaeophyceae; order Laminariales; family Alariaceae; genus Undaria; species Undaria pinnatifida. The sequence goes on from JABAKD010000001.1 coordinate 17,639,000, forward strand.
ATCGATTGGGGGAAAAAAAAAGGAGGAGGCGTACGGTTGGGGGGGGGGGGGGGGGGCGATGAGGGGGAAACATGCCTGATATACACTTTACACTATACATTGTACCAACTAGTTTGGTTGTGCCAACGGAGGAGAGGGGGGGGGGGGGAGGTGCGGGGGGGGGAAAGGCTCGATACAAGAGAGGAGGAGGCGGGGTCGGAGCGACGGGGAGGGCAAGTCCTTTCGGAACGAGGCTAGAACTACCTGGGTCAGCCATGAGGGCGTTTGTGCCGAGCGCATCGAGTGTGGGAAAGGTGGGCGGGCGAGGTGAGTGGATCAAGTCAGTGGTTGGGCGGTTGGGCGTGTGGGAAAGGTGGGGCGTGTGCTAGTTTGGATGTGTGGATGGGTGGGTGCGTGTGTGGGTGGGTGTTCGGGTGGGTGTTTGGGCGGACGTTTTCACTACAGTAGCTAGCTTGCTTATTCGACGGAAGACATTTTCAGGCCTGCCATGAAAATCATTGGAAAACGACGGTTACTTTTAGGCCTCTTCTGTATTTCGTCTGGAAATCATACCATCTGCGGTGACGTCCACCGTGTATCGCAGGTACTCGTTCGCAACGATGTAGCCGACGGCGAATCCGCTGTCTGGGGTGGTCTCAATGTCCACGCCTTCATCCGGTCGAAACGCCTGTCACAACACCCAGAAGAAGAAAAAAAAAAAAAAAAAAAGACTTTTAGAAGTTTGTTCTCGTTGTTTTTGCGCCGTCGACGTTTGATAGCACCCGGAAAACATGCGTTTTGGATTGAAGTCCCATGGAACAACGTGTTGGTCTCGTACGTGGTGGTCGACCATACACCCCCTAAAACACCCAACGACAAAACTAAAAACCACGCACATTACTGTATCTCCCTGCTACGCCACCAGAACAAGAAGGTACAAGCCCCCCCCCCCGCCACTTTTTTTTATCGTTTGCACCTATTACACGTACCCCGCTGATGTTGTCAGAGGTGGTGTCCGAGTATCCGACGCCTTCCCCTCCCTGGTCGAACTCCTCTACCTCGATCGACCCGGGAATGCTAGCAGCAGTGCCTCCGTAGGGGTCACCAGACGGCGTTGGGCTTGGCGTGCCGCTCGATGGGCTCGGTGTTGGATCGGTTTCTGGCGCCTCGTCGAGCTCGACCTATTGTAAAGAGAGAGCGTTGGTTGGAAGGAGGCATGCAGGGAGGATGGGTGTAGTGGGACCACCCCCATTCCGACTGTTTGGTTTGAGCCACTCGCAAAAGTGACTCTGCACCTCGCTGGGGGCGTGCTACGACAAAGGTGCACCACTTCTTTTTTTCTGAGTTTACCTCGATTTGGGGGCTTAAGACAACGTCCCTCCCGAAAACCGATTCGGGAGAAAAATAAAACTGCCATGGCCGGATACAAACAAAAATGTCATGACCTAGGTACACAACGAGAATCACGCAGAAAAAAAAAAATGGCCTAGATTTCCGACGATTTTGGGTTAAGGAGTGTCTTAAGTCATTTCCAAAACAAAATAGCCAAAAAAAGGTATACCTCTAGAATATCGTAGCACGCGTCACTGCCAGCAGCGTAGCTAGCCATTCCATTGCAGATTCACGTCGCCAAAAAATCAAGACGGAAAAGGAACAGGGGGGGGGGGGGGGGGGGGGGTCACTCGCGCGAGTGATCCCGACCCACCGCCAAAAAAAATAAAACCTCCAAAAAAAGTTAACCCCCCCCGCCGTGGCCTTGGTCGGGACGCGCGCGCTACGATAGAGGTATCACGATATACCTTTTTTTGGCGAAAACGTGTTCAGAGTGACGAGACTTCTTAACTCTTGACCCAAAATCGCCGGATTTTATTGCTTTCGTTCTTTTTTTTCCGTCTTTTTTCGCCGTATACCTACTACGACCGTGGAGAATTATTGTTCATGGACTTGCGAAGTGACTCATTTTTTTTCTTCATTTTATCTCGAAATCAGCTTTTGGGTGGAGGTATAGAGTCCCCCAAGAACCAAGAACCTTGCAGGGGAAAAAAAAGGTGAACATCTACACCGTGGCATGCCTCGGGTGGGGGGAAGGGGCGTACTCATTGGTTGCTTGCCTTGCTTAGTCCTATGACGACTGACCACACATCCCGATCGAGAGACGGAGAACCGTTCCTTGTCGTATTAGAGACACCTCCAGCATTTGGGGCGATGTTATGGTTGTGTTTTTTTCTTCCACGTAGTACATGATTTTGTTTTGCCTCGTGCTAGTTTCTCCCCTGTGTGGCCATCTGGAACCACGATCTATCCTCTCTGAAATCCGTCATCTTAAACCTCACCTACCTAGCCATGACTAGTCATGACCTACCTCGCCCCAACCCCCGACCCGAAAATCAGGTATTGAAATTCGGGGATGGCTCCTAAATGTCCCCGTAGTCGCGATATCTACCTTGTCGATGAAGTTGTGACTATTTATACCTCCGCCATGTCGTGGTATTTTTAACGCTCGCCTATAGCAGTCGTCGATTTAAACCTCGCCTACGTAGTCCCGTCGCCATCAAGTTACCAAGAATGCACACCATACCTCGTCGTGGTCGCAGTAGGTGTCGCAGTCGGGCCTCGTGGCCGCCCAGTACAGAGCCCAGCTCCGCAGCAGACCGTCGTCGGCTGCAGTAGTCCTACAAAGAAAGCGAACGCAATAGCAGGAAAAAATCGACGTGTCACAAATAGATCAGGTCCTTGCTCGTGATGAATGATGTTTGTCTTCCAGGGCAGACAGATCTCTGTCTATATGGTCTGCATAGCCCATAGATCATATTGCCACAGATCCCTGGTATAGATGATCTATCCGTATGGCCTGTAGATCCGTATTGACGGGTGAGACAGCCGGGACAGAGATCTGTACGATCTACAGTTAGTAGCGCATTTTCTTAGGTTGGATCTGTTGCCGTTTAGAAACATCCCGCATAACATAGCAAAACCGACAGGTATAGGATCAGCAGACCTGGTTTGCGGTGGCAGTACCGCATGGCCTCAATCCCATATCGAGCTCATGTTAGTTGTTGTTGTTGTTTATGCCGTTGTTGTTGTTGTTGTTGTTTATGCCCTTGTTGCTGTTGCCGTTGTGGTTTATGCCCTCCGACAAAATAGGGTAGACGCGGTCCCGATGTCAATCGAACATCGTTTCATAATTCAAAAGTATCTATGACCTTTATTATCACCTGTCGCTGAACGCTTGCCATCCCACGATGTGCTGTGTACTATATATATTGAGTATACGAGTTTCAATGTTTCTAATATTACTCATAACGTTCCCTTAAGGTTCAACAAGAAAACTTTTGGGGCAGAGTAATCCCACGGATGGGGGTTGATTGCAGTGTTTGGGCAAAACCTCTCTGACCGGTTGAGCTCCTCAATTTTGAACCCATCATGGGTTTGTACGGTAACAGGACTGATTCTTACCACGATAGCCCACCCCGAAAACCAGCGACGTTCTTTAACGAACGTTCCGAGGCCGCTCGGTACGAGGAAGGGTGCTGTGAAAGTATAGCTTCACATATGTTCTTGTTCGCGAAGGGCTATCGACCGATGACATTGGGGTGGCAAAGGGCACCGTATTTCAGGATATGCGACTGTGGTCTGGTTTCGAAACCGGCGATTTCGTTCAAGAAAAGTTAGGGGGTGGCTACGGTAGAATGAACTCATAGTACGAGCATGTTTATTCTAGTGACTAGGACTAGGCTCCGAGGAAGCGCGTTGGTCGGGTTGCGCGAACGACTGGCTTCCCAAGTCATGCTCAGGGTGAGATAGGGAGCTCGTCGTGGTACGTAGGAGCTTAGAACTTTCTGCACTGCACCTCAAGCGCGTGGGATGACTTCGGAATAGTACAACAACAAAAAATATCACACCAAGCCTACACCTTGTTGTCGTGCTGGCATGCGTGTTCATTCGCACAGCGACGTCAACCCTTTTATAGAACCCCTCAAACCCCTCCCCATACCAATTCCAAGTGATATATCCTCGAAAACGGGTTTCCAATCGTAAAGGCGTTAAACTCACAGCATTTCTTTGAAGGCCGCGTGTTTTTGCACGGTGGCGTAGCTCATGTACAGAATCGTAGCCCACGTGCCTGTCGCTTCTCCCACGACCGACTCCAGCCTCTGCCACAGCGGCACCACACGGTAGAGTACATGTGGGGGGAAGGGGGCGGAGCGGCAAACGTGACAATATAAAGGCTAACCGGGGGAACAACAGGAAGAGCGATCAATCGACCAATAGCAACGAACGGTGGCAGATTTTGCTTTTCTTCGGACAGCGTGTGAGCGCAGATAGGTTCGAACAAACAAGAACAAGCCACGAAAAAAACGAAACACACAGAGGCAATCGCGGCCGTGAGGAAACGTGGAAAACAAGTAATGCAAAAAAACAAACAAACAAACAAAAACGTACAAAGTGCATGCTTGCTTCGTGCGATACGAGTACGCCCTCGTCCTCTCAAAAGGCGAACCATCGTTAAAATTCAACTTAGTTGTATGAATTATTTTAATAGTTATCACACCAATCTGCGATGAAAAACAGACAACAGAGATTGGATAACAAGACACGTGCGACGCAAGAGGTGCGCCACCGACTTTTTATTTTTGCACCAACTTTTTATTTTCTGCGGCGGCCTCACTTCAGAACTCTTGTGCCTCGCACACAAACAAAACACGATTTTGTGAGTCAGCTGAAAGCGGCCACTCGAGTTGAAAAACAAAAATGGAAGTCCATGGCCTAGGTACACAAAAAAAATTCCCGAAAATTTAGAAACGACGAAATTCCGACGAATAAGGGTCAAGGTGTGTTAAGGAGCCGCATAATTCAGAATTTTTTTTTAGCTAAACCGTGCTGTTAATACCAAAAATTTAGAAACGACGAAATCCCGACGATTTTGGGTTAAGGTGTGTTAAGGAGCCGCATCATTCAGAAAAACATTTTAGCTCAACAGTCAGTGCTGTTTAATTAACATAAAAAATTTAGAAACGACGAAATCCCGACGATTTGGGGTCAAGGTGTGTTAAGGAGCCACATCATTCAGAAAAATATTGCATAAAAAAAGTGCGGTGAACACCAAAAAAATTAGAAATGTACGACGACGAAGTTCCGACGATTTTTGGTTAGGGTGTGTTAAGGAGCCCCATCATTCAGAACGTATTTTTAGCTAAAAAGTGCTATCAATATGCCAAAATTTAGAAACGACGAAAATTCAGACGATTTTGGGTTAAGGTGTGTTAAGGAGCGCTACATCATTCAGAAAAATATTTCAGCCATAGAGTGGTATACCTCAATACCTGTATCATCGCGCGCGTTCAGACCACGCTCGAAGAGTTCCTTACCTGGCACCTGCTAGTTTCGGAGGGCGCTAGTTATACACACCTGGCACGCGTGTACGGGACAAGCTCGCATGCCCCATGTCATATATGTATAGGTAAGACATAACGGGGCGATGTAGTGGCGATGCATACCTGGCAAACGTGTTCGGAACAACCTGTACATACCCCATGCGATATATATATATATATATGCGCGATCAGAGTATCAAGCACAGCGTGCAAGATTAGTTTCGAAGCTGTAGTGTATTTCAATATTTTGTTATCATATATATATATTGGCGAGGGTGTCGATTTACCTGGTCCCACTCCTCTCGAACAAACTCGGGATCGCGCACCGACGCGGTGATGGCAGTGGCAGGAATATTCTGACGGTAGAACAAAAAAAGGAGTTGCAACAGGCGCAGTTGGCAAGCGGGAGGGACGGTGGGGGGGGGGGGGGGAACAGACCGAGGAGTAGGTGTCAGTACCAACAAATACGTGTACCTTTATCATTTTTCCGTTGTCTTGACGGAGGCGGTCATTGTATTTCCAGTTGATATTTAATGAATAAATGAAAAAGACACACTTCCAAGAAGGAGTTTTCGATCCAAAAAACTCAGTTTTGCAAGCTGCGTGTGATACTTCGATCGCGCGTGTTACGGGTTCCCGGTTGATATCGTAGGTCAGTTTAAAACCATTTTCCCGCGGCGTAAGAACATCACATCGCACACTCTACTGCAGTTCCAAGCAGCTTGTCCCCCCTTCCCCCCCAAAAAAAACGCCAGGTGCAGTTCTACAGCGGATAAATCTCGTCGGGGGGTGTACCCATTCTTGGCTGCATTCCTATGCCATATGGGTCGCCTTATTCATTAGGTCGCGTTTCCATCTTTTTGTTTTCTCAAAGGTCAGCTTTTGGGTGAGAGAGGTGCAGAGCTCCTCACATTGTGAAGAGCTCTTGGCATTTTCAGGGTCGCACCTAACCTCCCCCCACGGCTGACGGAGGCGTCTCGCTGAGACGCCGAAATGCGGCAAATTCCGATCCCGACGTAATTTGCACAAAAAACATAGTTAGGCGCGCGATGCTTTTCACCTGAATGCCGTGGATGTACTCGACGTTGTCGCCAAACCATGTGGTGTAGTCCACCTTGCTCTCGAAGAATATTCCGGTAACCTGCCAAATCGATTTGTGGCAAAAATCAAAGTCACTATAATATTGGTAGCAACCAAGTCCAGCTTCGAGAAAGCGGTTGATGTGGTAGTCCACTCCACGTAGCTCCTCGCCATATTTCAGCCCTCTCCAGAGCCCCAGCCCCATCCCGCGTCGATCATACACCCACCCTCTGCCTGGTTGGTGAAAACCCGACGTGCTCCGTCCCGGCATAGTAGGAATGTGAGGGTCTATGGTCATACGACTACGGCCATGCACAAGCTGAGTACACCCCCCCCATTAAAAATATACATGTAATAGTTGGCCTCGGTTGGCACCGACGCTGCCGTAAAACAGTTATGTATATATTGCGGTTGGCGTTGGTTGGCAACAACGCTCAAGACATGCCAATCACTGCGCGAGCTAGACAACCAGGGTACCTTTTTTTTTTTTTTTTTTGGCGGTCACCAGGACGGTTGGATGGTTATAGAGTAGATCATACTGTGCAGGGTGGAGAACCCTAACTCCGCACAAGGGGAATGATCGCATCATGTAGTGTGAAAATGGTAAGGGCACCCACGAGGCAGTTACATACTAACACCCAGTGCTGTCTCCGGAGTGACCACACCAGAAAACAAATAAACTCATTGGCGATGTCATCCAAAAACAAGAAAGTAGGCACGAGGCTCCGAAGTCCGTCTTACGAGCGGTTCTCGGAAGGATGCACCCTTCATGCGACTCGCCAAACGCCCCACGGCGCTTCGCGCGTGGTGCAAGCAATGTCTGCCTGATCGGTGAAAACCCGACATGCTCCGTCCCGGGATAGTGGGGATGCGAGAGTCTATGGTCATACGACTGCAGCCACGCACAAACTGAGTACACCCCCGTCCCCCCCGCGCCCCCCCAAATGTCCCGCCCACCCCAGCCACCGCCACTCTGACACCACCCCACCCCCAACCCACCTCACCCCACCCCATCCCACCCCATCCCATCCCCACCCATTCCTGGGCAAGTAGTAACAAGTCTGCAAATGTAGTCAAGCCAGTTCACAGCCCCCACATTCCTTACCAAAGTACGTACCAACTATTTGCCGACTTAAACAAAAAAACCAATTATGTTCATGATCAACTTCACCTTGTTTGACGGACTCAAAATAAAAAAAGTAACATTGTTTTTGATCGAAACAAGCAAAAGAAAGTCAGGCCAACTTCAACTTTTGCTTTTGACTTACTCAAGAAAAAATGTACCTAGTTTTGATCACCTTATAAGCAAAAAAAAAGTCCCCCTGTTCATGGCCAACTGTTTCTGACCGACTTGAAAAGGAAAAAGTCACCTTGGCTTTGACCGAATTTGAACACAGGTCACCTTGTTTTGATCGATATATGCAAAAAAAAAAGTCGACCAACTGTTTTTGACTTGAGTTAAAATAAAAAAGTCACCTTTGTTTGTGACCGACTTGAAAAGAAAAGAGGTCACCTTCTTTTTGACCGACTTAAACAAAAAACAAAAAAGGTCACCCTGTTTATGACCAACTTCACCTTGTTTCATACTGACTTGAAAAATAATAAAGATTACCTTGTTTTTGACCGACGAAAAGAAAAAAAACACCTTGCCTTGATTTTTGACCGACATGATGGAATAAAAAGTCACCTTATTTTTGACGAAGTCGGCTGGGTGGTTGGTGTTGGTGTCTTTGAGGAGGAAGTATTCCTGGATTGATCGCGTGACCATCCCCGTCTGCAGCCTGCCAAGCCCCTCCAGCTCAGAGTTGCCTGTGGCAATGGCCCACATCGTCATCGCGTAGTAGAAGTTGACGTCCTCTGAGGTCGATTCCTGTTTGGGAAAAAAATCACAGGAGTGGATAGATCACCAACTAGATCAGGACAGATGACGGGTCTACAGAAGTACAGGTCCTCAGGGCCGATCACGATCAACAGCAGAACCGATCGTCAGGACAGATCACGATCTACATCAGGACAGGTCATGATAGCTATTGATCAGGATCAGATCATGATATCGGTACTCTACGTTATATATTGATAGATCATGACCTAGGACGATGTAACGCCCTCGAAGATCGACTCCTTGTTGAAACCATTCACAGCTAAAACAGATCTCCATCTATATCAGGGCGGATCATCTAGGTCATGATTACATCGCAATTAAGTTAATATATCATCTACGTCAGGTTGTGGTAGAATTGCGCGCCCTCTGACGTCGATTCCTGTCGCAAATGCCTTCACAAATAGGACACATGACGATATTGATCAGGACGATAGATCTCCCCGGATCAGAACACATCACGATTCAAACAGATCAATATCAGGACAGATGGAGATCAGGACAAATGAAAATCAAAGGAAAGATCAAGATCAAGATCGGGACAGATCGTGATCAAAATCAGGACAGATCAAGACCAAGTATCAGGACAGATCACAATCAAGATCAGGATTCATGACACGATTAACATCGTCTGGGTAATGGCGCAGTAGACGTTCACGTCCTCCGGGGTCGATTCCCAATACAAATGCCCACAGACAAAGCATACCACGATATGGATACCATAGATCCCGATCTAGATCATCTAAATGAGTTTTATTCACCTGGTCCTTGCCGTCTCCCGCGTAGAGTAGTCCCCTAGCCCAGCTGTGGCCGCTGAACCAGTCGAAAGCACGGTACTGCGGGAAGTACTCGTCGTCCTGGTCACAGATTGAATCAAGAGTCACCAAAAATGGTAGGGTAGAGTAGGGTAGAGCAGAGTAAGGTAGAGTAAGGTAGATTAGGGTAGAGTAGGGACAAGGTAGAGCAAGGTAGGGTAAGGTAGGGTGGCGTAATGTAGTGTTGTGTACCATGTAGTGTAGTGTAGTGTAGTGTAGTGTGGGGTAGGGTAGAGTAGGGCAGAGTAGGGTATGGTAGGGCATGGAAGGGTAGGGTCGGGTAGGGTAAGGTAGGGTAGAGTATGGTACGGTAGAGTAGGGGAGGATTTGGGAGGGTAGGGTAGAGTACGATTTCCGAGGCAGCGTAGGGTACAGGGCAGGGCTAAGAGTAAGGTAAGGTCTCGACCGGAATCGAACGATCATTTACCCCCCTAACGTGTAAAACACCCCACCCGATACAGCGCGATATTTTCCTATCAAGAGCTACCGCACAGCTAGATACCCCCCGTCCAAACTTTCTGACCTGGTTGGGGCAGTTCACGTCGCGGATAAGCGTATTAACCCATTCCTTGTTTGCGGTTGTCGCCCAGGCGGGTCGAAGGTGGGCCAGCACCGCGGCTGCGTTGATCAGGTAACCGTAGTGGAAGTGCTGCGGAAATAGAAACAATGCATGCAACAGAAGAGGTATCGTTGGCGGGAGAAGTTGGCGTGGGGGGTGGGGTAGGGGCGGGGGAATCGTCATCCCCACGCCATACACAGGGGTGTAGCGCGCGGAAGTTTCTGGGGCTCCTAGCGCGAGGAGCTGAACACCATCATCATCCCCCGAAACAAGTCTTCACAAAGACAGTTGTCGTCCACGCCACGGGGCCAACGTTCCCCAAGCCAAATACTCTTGCAAACCTATCCCATGAAGTACTAACCGACAGGTCCGCACTTGAGGAGGTGAACCGGTCAGAAACTGTTGGCCTAACAAGAAAAGCGCAACCCCCACCGCACTATAGAGGAAAGACTGAGGTTGGGAGGGGGAACGGGACGCATGCTAGGGTGACCAGAGGTCCTCAATCGAGGATCCCCAGGAAAAGTAGGTGTCCCTCTACAGTGCACTAAAGCGGTCAACCGGCACTACTCCGCATGCTGCCACTACCGGTTGCCCCCCCGATCGATTTCACAAGCACTACAGTGGCCAACCCGCACTACTCAACCGGCACTATTTGAGGGATCTCACGCGATTTCACAGGCATTATAGCGGACAACCGGCACTACTCCGCATACTGCCACTACCGGTTGCCCCCCCAAGCGATTTCACAAGCACTACAGTGGCCAACCCGCACTACTCAACCGGCACTATTGAGGGATCCCAAGCGATTTCACAAGTCTTATAGCGGGAAACCGGCACTACTCCGCATACTACCACTACCAAGTGCCCCCCCAAGCGATTTCACAATCACTGCAACGGCCAACCCGCACTACTACAACCGGCAATGTAGAGGAACCCCAACAATGCTCTATGTATTCCTTAGGGCGACATATTTGCAGCTCTCACGTGGTCGTTGTAGTAGGACGCGTAGAAGTCAGCGCCGCCACCGTCCTCCTCGAGACCAAGCGATCCAATCACGCCGCCCCACGTCTGCGTGCGAAGCGAGTTTTGGAGAGTGAATGACAAGAGGGAGGCGAATTGGTTGGCGTACACAGCCAGTTATTTTTGGGGTTTCGTTTCGGAGTAAGAAATGTTGACAATTTTGGGGTTAGACAGGGTTAAGGAGCCCCGTTATGCACCTTTTTTGTTTTCAGACAAGAAAAAAGGCGTCGTCATCGTAGCACGCGTCTTGTTCTAGTAAGTGCTTCTAGCCCCAGCCGCCTGTCCATCCTTCAGTTTATGCTCCAACGCATGGGCTCTGCCATGAAATAACAACAAGACATTTTTTTAGTTTACCTCGTCATACGCGAGGGATGTTCTCATATTTTCATGATCCACGTACCGGCACAGAAACGAAACTATGGCCATGCATGGCAGCGAGCGCACCCGCCCGCCCGCCCTTCTCCCTCCGTTTGGTCGTGTGCCGTACGGGTCTCCCAATATGAGGCAGGGCGTTTTTAGCTTTCAGCGATGGCAACCAAACTATCAATATGCCAAAAATTACTTGCACCTTCTAAGTTGGTCCGGAATTTTTGGGAGAGAGAGGGATTCACAATGGGTGGTTTCAAAACACCTCCTCCCCCCCCCCCGTCCCTCAAGCTTTTTGTTTTGTGGCACGCGTGGGTTTCCATGAAACAGGGCGTTTTTTTAACTTACCTCATCATACACGAGCGGGTTGCCGTTTGTATGCTCAAGGTAGTAGTCGAACCCAGCTTCCACTTCGTTCAAGCAGGTCTCCAGCAGGCCATCCCTGATAACGTTTCGCAGCGAGTACATATTATTTGCATGTTTTGCGCGAGGGGGGGGGGGGGGGAGGGGAGGAGTGTAGAGAGGGAGGTATACCGTGTTTAGGCGTTTTTTGTTTGGGGGGGGGAAACCTTTTAAACTATGCAGATACGTTTTTATCATTTTTTGTGTGTTCTCACTTCGTATGCATCCTTTTTAGGGAGAGAGGGAAGGAGATAGACATGGATGGCGGGAAGATATCATCATTTCACAGGGGAGAGGGAGTTGTAGAGGGGAAGAATGGGGGGGTGGGCCGGGGGGCGGGGGAACGGACCAAGGAAGGTAAGGGTTGGGGGGGGGACCATGAATGAGCGTACGTGTGTTTTCTGTGGAGGGGGGGGGGGGGGGGGGGGGGGGGGCGGAGAAGGAGTGGGAGGAAAAGTGAGAGACTGGGGAGGCGGGAAGAGATGGGAGGAGGAGAGGGCGCGACGGAGGGGAGGGGCGGGAATAGACATAGAGAGAGGGGGGGAAGGAGGTAGACGCAACGAACAGTACTACCTTCCTCGCCGAATGATTTTTTTTCATGTATATATGAAATTCTTCTAACTACGTCAGCTGTGAGTTCGTTAAACTTAGGGTCGATACTAATCTTTGCAAGCTGCGTGATACACCCGGCCACTAGATTTTACGGAAATATATATATATATTGAATATATATAATATATATGTACGACTCCTATGGACGTTACCAGGTTGAACACCAGCGACAAAATAATGTTTTGCCCCCACCTTTCCATTTCGTCGGCGATGAGGCACAGCTGAGCATACGCCATCAAGTGCTTAGCGCCAAAGTAAATGCTTGAACCCGCCACGTTGTCGAGGGGGACGTTGATCTCGCTTTCCAGGTAGAAGTCCACCCACGCCCTGCACCGAGGGACAAAGAAGTTGCATACGAAGCGCGCGGAAAAGCAGGTGCGCAAACGAAAGACACGCGAAGCGTTAGCATCTTACTTGTAGTGATTTTGCTAAAACGTGTAGTTCATCTTTCCATCGGATGGATAAAAATGACGTTTAAGCTGCTCGACCAGACGCATTATGCATGGGCGGAGAGATGCACCATTTTTTTTTTCTGAGGCGTTCCAAGACTACGGTTGGGGGGGGGGGGGGGGGTCACTTTGGGTTGGCGTTTTTTTTGGCAGGGGCTCGGGGGTCACACGCGAGCAAGTGACTCCCTCCAGCTGTTCCTATTGCGGTCTATTGGGCTCTCGCGCTGTGTTGTCTTCGCGATATGAATCCGTAATGGAGTGCGGTAAGCTCCGCTGCGCGCCAGAATCATATCGCCTGTGTTCGTTTTGTCTGTGAGGGACGACAGGGTTATCCGTGAGACGGATGCGTGGTACGATAGAGGTTATCAAGGTATACCATTTTTTGGTTTGGTTTTGTTCATGAACGACGGGGCTTCTTACAACCCCAAGTCGTCGGAAATCGTTCATTTTCTTTTTTGGGCATGATTTTTTCCTCGTCGTGTACCTAGGCGTCCACGGGATTTTGTTTTTCATCGGGTAGTAAGTAGTTTAACTTTATCTCAAGAAAATCAGTTGTCGGGTTAGGAAGGACATGTTTTAAGTTCCGAAATTGAGGAACCTCAGAAAAAAAGCGGTGCGCTCCTCTATCGTTGCACGAATCCCGTGCGAGCGGTCAAAAATCGCGGAAGTGAAAACGGGGGTACCCCCCGCTCCTCCTACAATGGGGTAACCCCCCTCCTACAATGGGGTACCCCCCCTCCTACAATGGGGTACCCCTCCCCTACAATGGGGTACCTCTCCCCGTCCCTACAATGGGGCACCCCCCCGTCCCCTACAATGGGGTAGGTAGGTACCCCACCTACAACGGGGTGTACCCCCGCCCCTCCTACAATGGGGTACCCCCCCTCCTACAATGGGGTACCCCCCCTCCTACAATGGGGTACCCCTCCCCTACAATGGGGTACCTCTTCCCCGTCCCTACAATGGGGCACCCCCCCGTCCCCTACAATGGGGTAGGTAGGTACCCCACCTACAACGGGGTGTACCCCCGCCCCTCCTACAATGGGGTACTCCCCTTCCTACAACGGGGTCCCCCCCCTACAATGGGGTACCCCTCCTACAATGGGTTACCCCTCCTACAATGGGGTACCCCCCCCCTACAATGGGGTATCCCCCCCCTACAATGGGGTACCCCTCCTACAATGGGGTATCCCCCTCCTACAATGGGGTATCCCCCTCCTACAATGGGGTATCCCCCTCCTACAATGGGGTATCCCCCTCCTACAATGGGGTGCAGAGAAGCTCTCTATACCCCATCCAAAATCTGTTCTTTTTTTTGGGGGGGGGTGAAGAAAAAATACAGCGTTTTCCGATTTACACGATCCCATGGCCTGCCAAACATAAAAATATTGAAACAACAACATTGTTGTTGCCAAAAACAAAATGACGCTCGTTTTTGACGATTTTGGGGGGAAGGAGGAGGAGGAGGAGGAGGAGGAGGAGAAGCGCCCCGGTTCGTCACTCAGAAAAAAAGTGATACTAACAATCATCACCATCATCATCATCATCCATCATCATCATCATCATCATCATCACTCAAACACCAAGGCCCCAGTAGGGGGAGATGCCCCCTCTCTTACTGCTGGCTTTGAGACACTCGCACGAGTGACGGCGACGCTGTATGTACCTCGCTGCCAAAAGACCCATACACGCGCGGGCTTTTCTCACGCGGCGTAGCTTACCGTTCCTTTGGGGATCCAAACCGCAGAACTAGAGCAGCGCACGAAAGCGATGACCGCAAAGGGTCGCGGGGGGTGTAACTCGTGCGAGTGACCCCGAGCCCCTCCAAAACAGGGGCCCAAAAAAAATGCCCCCTTTTACCGTACCTCCTAGGATGCAAAACTCTCTCGTAGAACGCTTCAACGCCCTTTGTCAACCCCTGCCGAGCCCCCGAACCCCCCCTATACTGAATCCAAGTAACTTTGTCCCCAACAACGGGTTTCCAGTTGTGAAGGGGTTAAGTCGCAGCTCCCAATGGAGAAGTCATCCCACGGTACGCAGGAGTTTTGCTCTTTTTTTTGGGCCGATTTTTTCTGGCCGGTTAAGATGTCCCCTCGGTTTGTAGAACAAAAGAGCTCACCGACCTGTGCCCCAGCGGTAGAGTTGGAAGTGTGAGCAGCAGCAGCTGTTGGCTTCTTATGGTCGTTCTTTCGTTGCTATTTTTCATTTTTTGTTTGTTTCGCTTGTTTTCTGGTTTTTAAAAAAGGAACCTGTTTAAGATGCGCTCGCACCTCATGTACCATATTTCTCCCCAATTTAGATTGGGTTTTTAGAATGGGTTACAGTGGGCAACCCGATTTAAGAGCACTCGGAAGTTAAGAGCGGTCAACTAGACATATCCCGCCACAGCCAAAAGGCGGAGTATATTGCCTACTAGAGATAAGGTGATTCTGCAGTTGAGAGCGCATGTTTCCGCTTGTTACGGGTCGCTCTTAAATCGGGGTATCCACTGTATATACAGCCAGGGGCGGGGGGCGGGGGGGGGGGGGGGTACGTCGAGTCTATGCTAAAAAAGAACCAAAACAACGATAAACAATACATGAGCTTGCCTATGAGCGGCGTGAGCCGTAATTCCGTTCGCTCGCGCAACACATTCTACGCTAAAGGTGCACCATTTTTTTTTCGGGGAGCCCTTTCCTCGCACATAACGCGAGGTCTACATCTCTCTAATTTTTTTTTGTTGGCGGGAAGGGAAATAAAAAAAAAATCGCCACACCCGAGGAACAGTAGTTCCTTGCCCTAACAAGCAATATCGTCGTCCAATCAGATGAATCCAAACCGTGGTACAGAGGTTGGAACCACACCTTTGATGACATGTACTTCTGAAAACTGCTGTGTCTCGAGAGTGCAGTGCATCTACGTCGCAGCCCCCGCGGAGCCTCGGCAAGACGCGAGGAACAAGCTCAACACTTTTCGAGAGACTTGTATCCATGGGGAAAGGACCTCCTGCCGGGGCATGAGGCTCCATCCGATCCAATCCTTGCATTAAACTTGTGGTCCGCAACGGAGACAAAAGAACACTACAGCGCTATTCAACGAAAAAAAAAAATGAAAAAAAAATGAAAAAAAAATGAAAAAAAAAAATCCGCCGATTTCGGGTTAAGAAGAGCCATCGTTAAACGTTACGGAAAACGTTTTCTCAGACAATAAAAGTGGTGCCATTGTGGTGGCACGCGTCGCGTGCTGCAGTCCTCTCGCTCACATCTCTGTGTCACTGGTGATGGCGTCCATGCTCGGAAGCCAATCGAAGTCCGGCAAGTCCCTCTCGGTCAAGGTCCAGGTCGTGCCCGTCGTCAACTCCATGTCGCCCTTCGTGGGGCTGCTGAGGTACAGCCCGCTCCTAGAGCTGTCAGCGAGCAGGGCCTGTATTTTTTGGTTTGTTTTTTGGTCGTTGTCATCGTCGTCGTCGCGCAAGGTAAAACGTAAATCAAGCGCGATTTGCACAAATCCTGTGGCCTAGGCACATAAATCAAGTCAAATCATATGTGTCCCGTAAAAAAAATTACGAAATTTCCCGATCATTTTGGGATTACGGATACCGGTTATTATTTTGAAAAAAAAAAAAAAAATTATAAGAAGTGTTCTAAACTACCCATGCGGCGTAGCACGCGTCAAATAAATGCGTGAACAGGTCTCATGATATCGCTTTTTGGCGTTATTCTAGTAAAAAATATCGACCATATACAGAAGATTTGCGACGCTGGGATACTATCATCAACCGCCCAGAAAGAGCTCGCAGCAGGGTACTATTAATAGTTAACAGCATGGGAACGCGGTGCGTACATATTACAAGATAAAATGAAAATTACACTTCAGCTGTGAGATTGAAGGTTTTCGGTGGAGATCATATTCGCAAGCCGTGTGTGATACTCCGATCGCGTGTGTGATACTGGCTGTGTGCCTCCTCATTAATGATACACGTCGGCGACTCCCCTTTGAACAAGCTCGTACCAGGGTCAACAGGGCGATGTTCATTAGTCTGTGCCTGGAAACTGCGAAAACTGTTTTCGAGGGGGACAACACAATCTAACGACCGTGGAATACACCAGTTTGTTTCGTTTATCCTGCAGCCGTATGACCGGTGAGGGGAAGGCGTTTTTCTTTTTCTTTTTTTTGGGGGGGAGCGTACTCGTTTGTTGCTTGCCTTAGTCATTGGACCATTGACCACGCACCCCTTTCGAGGCGGAGCACCGTTCCTACTCCTAACAGAGACACCTCAACATTTCGACGCTCAATACGCTTCTTCCATAGTCTATATTTCATAGAAACTGTTTGCTTATCCTATCCCCGTCCTGTTTTGCCGTCTGTGGCGACCATCTATCTCCTAGGATAGCGATCGTTTTCTCGATACTCTCTACTCTACCAAACTCTTCCATGTCATATTTTGGGGGGGAGGGGGGAGGGGGAAGCTAAGTCGGGGGGGGATATTTTCAAAATGTTCAGGTCATACATATGTCGATAAACGACAAATTAACAGACTGAAACCTTGTCTCTCGTACGAACAACTCGCGATGCACACACCAGATGACTTTCAGTGTTTTCAGTGTTCGGTCAAACGCCGACAATGGTAGCTCCTGCCATCATCTGATGATCTGATGATCTGATGATCTGATGATCTGATCATCTCTATTGCCCCCACCCTTGCGGTTTTCAACATAGTAAGCACACTACGGAGAGCACCTCTCCTCTGCCCAGCGTAGCGGAAGCTGGCTTGGGTGACCGATTCCGTTTTCGTCCATATATTTTCGTCAATTTTCCCCGCTTAAGCTCCAAACATTGGGGTTGATATGCCGGTTACGGTTTACCTGTTGGTGCGGTAGAGAGTAGTGAAGGAGGCCCGAACCGCTGCCGCTGGTGGTCCAGTCTATGATGTACCTCCCTCGATTGCTGTTAGTGTCGTGCGCAAGGACCTGCGGCACATTTTACAGGTGACGTTGATCGGGGGGAAAAACGACGCTGTTGGTGTTGGTGTTGGTGTTGTTGTTGTTGTTGTTGTTGCTGTTATTGTTGTTGTTGCTGTTGCTGTTGTTGTTAGTCCTGCGACTAAGATGTCATTCCGATACAAAATCGACGTTGGTTGTTCATGGCAGCCGCGACTAGGTTACGGCGAGGTGTTGGACGTGGGCAAGGAGACAGGCGCTCTCTTGAAGGGCGCTTCCTGCACAAAACGAACGCAAACAAAAAAGATCAGGAAAACGTGACTAAGAGACAAAGATCAACAAAAGCAAAAAAAAAACGCAAAGAATAATTTTGCGAGAAGAAGAACGGCATTTCGGCGATGTTGGGTTAACGAACCCCGTCATTCTGAACAAAAAAAGGAGCTAAGAAGTGCTACACCTCTGTCGTAGCATGCATCTATTCAGCGAAACAACAACATTCCCCCCCCCGCCCCCCCCCCCCTCCCCCCCCCTCTGCCTGGTCTGTGAAAACCCGTCCCGGCCAAAGTAGGGATGCGAGAGTAGACCTTTTTTATTTCTATTCTTTCCGCACACTTCTACTTTTCAGCTTCTGGACAAGCCGTGGTCACAGGTGTCGTCCATTCTTCCCCCCCGGTGCTTGTCTCCAATTTTTATCGCGCATAGGGCTCAGCAATCTCACTGCTCGTCGAGTTTTCATCGAGAGATTGTTGCTAAAACTCAAGTTCTCGCGTTTTCCGCAAGTCAATTTTTGTGCAAGAAAAAGTCCCCACGAATTTATACGAGCATTGTGCACTCGGAGGGATTCGAACTCGCGAAACTGACCTGTACCAGGCTCGAAGATGACCTGATACGCCACCGGGACGACCGGCTAGACCTATGGCCATACGAGTATGCACTCGGGGGGATTCGAACTCACGAAACTGACCTGTACCAGGCTAGAGGATTGCCTGATAGGTCACCGGGGCGACCGGCTAGACCTATGGCCATACGACTACGGCCACCAAAAATATGGAGTACATCTTAACCCTTCCCCAGCTTGCCTGTAGTGACCCTTCTGTGGGGTAGGACCCGGAGTACTCATCCAAAATGCCCACCGAGTCGGCGAACAACGCGTCGTCCTCACCGTAAGGAACCAGCGCGGCTCTCAGAGTACCGGTCATGGGAGATTGAGCCTTCAGCCTGCGAGATTAGAAGAAAATAAAAACAAGACACGAAGAAAAAAGAAAAAAAAAAACAGGCAACAATGAAAGGCATATATATACCAGGTGTTCACACAGCATTTTGATATTGAAGAAGTTGGACACATGTATATGGTAAGTTAGAGGTGAACCATTTTTTTTTTTTTTCCGAGTCTCTCCTCTTTTTGTACCTGCGGAGGTTAAGAAATGATTTTTCGCAAAAACTGAAAATTCAACCCGATGAGCAATAAGGTGCACCAGATAGATGAAGGCAGAGATAGAGGCATACCATTTTTTGGCTATTTTGTTTTCTTAACCCAAAATCGCCGGGAAAAAAAAAAATAATGAGACATTTTTTTGTTAGTATGATTTTCGTTGTGCACCTAGGCCAAGGAGATTTTTCATCCGGTAGTGTAGCAGTATTATTTTTGTCCAAATCCATTTTTGGGAGGGACATGTCTTGAGCTGTCTTAACCTCCCGAAGCGAGGAACCTCAGAAAAAATAACGTGGTGCACCTCTGTCGTCGCACGCAAGTTTTTTTTTCTTGAGGCTTCGTGACCTGAGTAAACTCGAAAATAAATCCGACAAACAAAGCCATGGTCTATCGTAGGCACACAAGTAAAAAAGAGCGGCCGGTGTTTCACGACGATTGTAAAGATGAGTATCGACCCTAAATTTATCGAACTCGCACATTGCAGCCGACGTGCTTCCATTTTTCTTCTTTTTCTTCAAGTAGTATATTGCAAACCAAGAATATGACGGGACATTCAGACGATTTGGGGTCAACAAGCCTCGGCAGTCCGAAAGTATGTTTTAGCCAAAAAGTGGTATACCTTTTTCAAAGCACTATTGCAAACAAAGAATATGACGGACATTCCGGTTATTTTTTGGGTCTAGAAGCCACGGTAGTCCGAAAGTACATTTTAGCCAAAAAGTGGTATACCTTTTTCAAAGTAGTATTGCAAACCAAGAATATGACGGACATTCCGGTCATTTTTGGGTCAACAAGCTTCGGCAGTCCGAAAGTATTTTTTGGCCAAAAAGTGGTATACCTTGGATACCTTTAGTTTTTTCGTTTTTTTTCAAAGTAGTAATGCACACCAAGAATATGACATTCCGGTGATTTGGGGCCAAAAAGCCTTGGCAGCCCGAAAGCACTTTTTACCCAAAAAGTGGTATACCTTTCAATACCTTTAGTTTTTCCGTTTTTCTTTGAAGTAGTGTTGCAAACCAAGAATATGGCATTTCGGAGATTGTGGGTCAAGAAGCCGCGGCAGTTCGAAAGTACTTTTTAACCCAAAAGTTGTATACCGTTTAGACTATGCCTCTATATCGTGGCACCGTCAGCATGCCTCCCGGGTTCAGCATGTTACTATTGCTAATTGGTAATGGTGATGTTCGCCATAGGGTCAGCTCACGCTATCACTGCAGTGGGATCCGAAGGGTGCGCCAGCTAGCGTTGGGTTGCGAAAGCAACTGAGTTAAATCGACACACGACGCGTATGAAAATACGTGGAAGTGTGGTAATCTTAAGCTTTATTTTTACCCATCCGCTGGAGGATGAAAAAAAAAAAAGAAGGTGATGTTCGCCATCTGACATCGCGCGGCGAGAGAATCTCCATCGCAGGAAATGACCAAAATCAACCAAAAAATGACAGGCCACCAATTAAAAACAGCACGAAGACAAAGCATGACAACCAAAACCGATTTTGATGACAACCAAAGCCGATTTCTGACGTGTTTTAACGTGCGTTGGGCTTATAATAGTCGACGTTTGATTCCTACACCAACTTCAAGGTCGGGTTGGGATTCAAGAATAAATAACAAGAAGTAATCACGGCAGCGTGCACAAAATTTTAAAATATACTTACAAAAAAAAAACGAGACTTTCTCCCCCGCAGCGTCTGCTTAAACCTGGATCAACGAAAATGTTTCAGCCAAAAACAGTACCACCTCCTGCATTTCACTCGCCGCCAACAGGAGAAAGAATAATGCCCAAACAACTAAAAGAAAAAAACGAACAATGAATAAAAGCATGTCTACAATATGTAGGAGGTGGCACTGTTTTTTGGCTGAAACGTTTTCGTTTCCATGGAGGGCTCCTTAACGAAGAATTTTCGGAAATTGGTTTTTGTTGTTGTTTTTTCGATTTTTTTCGCTGTATTTCCGATTATACTACAACTGTGCCCCGAAAGTATCAAAGGCCGTGGAATGGTATCTCGGGCAGCGCTTTTATTTTTCCTGAAATCAGTTTTTGTGTGAGAGCTATGCAGCTCCTCATCAGGTAGAGGAGTCTCTGAAAACAATCGGTGCACATCTACTCTGTAGCTTGTGTCTCAAGAAGAAGATATAAGTATGTGTGTCACTAAAACCGCGCACGAAACAACGTGGGGTTGCTTTGCGGGCGTGTACGGGGGGAGGGGGTGGGGGTTGCGGCGGGTATTTCTCACAAGCTGGGTTCGTCGGTCGTCGCGGCCTCGTAGACGAACTCCACGCTCGTATCGCTTGAGTACAGGATCCACGTGTTCCCGTCGTTGAACTCCAACACGAAACGTCCATCGTCAGAGGTATGCATGCTGCTCGAAGCGCTCTGTTTGTTTTTGCGAAGGCGGTAGCGGAAGCGGAACCGGGCGGGGGGTCGAAACGAGCGATGTAGGTAAACATACGGTACACGGGGGGGGCGGACTTGAAACAAGCAAGGAGTGTTAACTTCATGGACAGCAATGCAGGGCACGCTGTCATATTGCCCAAGAAAGGAAATGAATACCGAGAAAAACCCTCTGTGTTTTCGATGCATGCTTCGATAGAGGTATACCGCTTTTTGGTGAAAACATTGTGTGAATGACCGGGCATCTTGGCCTTAGAACCTCGTCGGGACAAGTCATGCTCGTTTCGCGATGTCAAGTGTTCGATATACCTAGGCCATGAGTTTTGTTCTTCTTCGATATGCACTTTCTCTGTTTTTGTACTCAGACTTGGTATTTGGGGAACGTACTGATAAAGCTCCTCCAGTGACACGCAGTGGTTATACATACAGGTCTCTACCATAACAGGCCATGAGGGCCACGAGGTTGTTCATCGAGTTGCACTTTCAGCAATTTGCTTGAAAAAAAACAATGGTTTTTCGGGGTGGAGGTATAGAGCTCCTCATCAAGTGAGGCGCTTCAGAAAACAAAACGGTGCGCCTCTACCGCGGACGGTGTAGAATGTGGCTTCTTCATTCAATTTCCGTCATTACTTTACGCGGCGGATGGCTTACTACTAACTTCAACTACAACTACTACAACTACAACTACAACTACAACAACAACTACTACTACTACTACCACTACTACTACTACTGTTTCCACTCACGTTTCCGTTGACTCGGAGAAGGGCGTGGATGGTGGACACCATCGGGGTGAAGTTGTCGTACATGACCGTCACGTACGCCTGAAAGAAGCAACAACACGTAATCAAACACCCATCACATATAACAGCAACAACGAAAAAAAGGGTGGCAGGACATCAATCAACTGCGCAACGCAACGGGCAACATACGCAACATATATTTGTAACATATGTGTAACATATATGCATTGAAAGAAATGGAACCATACACTTGAGCTGTGAGATCGGCTACAAACGGTTTGGATGAAAGCTCATATATATATCGTATGGCAGACGTAGGTATATATGTATTCATGTAGTCGGTGTATCACGCAACTTGCAAGTTTCAAAGCTGAGTACCGACTACTCAATCGGTCGACATTACAGTCGACGCATCATGCAGTAATATCGTGCATGGTATTGCAACTTGCAAAGCTGAGTACCGACCACTCGATCTGTCGAATACACAGCCGACGTATTTTTTATGCAGTAATGTCGTACCTGGTGTATACATGCTTCATATAATGCATGCACTGGTGACGTTGTAGCAATCAAAGGAAGGTGCACGCGCACATGCGGGAGGGAGAGGACGCGGGGGAGTCTGCAAAATTCATGCTTGTCCGTGGCTATAGGGCCATAGACCCTTGCTTCCCTTCAATGCCAGACGGGGTACGTCGGGCTTTCGCCGACCAGGCAGACATTGCGTGCACCGAACGCGAAGCGCCGCGAGGTATGCGGCGAATGAGTCGTGTGAAGGGTGAGCTACATCATACCAACAACCAACTGCAGTCTCAAATAAGTCAACCTATATGTCAACACCAAGTGCTGCCGGGCTTTTGTCACTCACCATACCGCGCACGAGAAACGTGATCAAGGTTCCCTCCTCAGTGTAAAAGTGCGAACTTTGTCTACCACCCCACCTCATCTCACCCCACCTCATCCCACCCCACCCCACCCCGCGGGTTGGCGGGGTTCAATTCGATTTCGTCTGTTTCGGTCCGGATGGCGCTACTGCTGTAGTGTCGTAGCAGTTTTTTTTCGCTTTTTTACTTTTTATAGAAATATTTCTAGGACGTCAGCCGTGAGTTTACTTTTTGCTTGTCAGACTTGACTCTTTTCGAGAGGGTCACGTAGATAGAGACCTTAGCCCAAAAATAAAAACAACAACAAAAAACGGTTCGAAAAAAAATCCTTGGTCTTAGTTAAATCGTAAAAAACTAACCCCCGGAGCGAATGCCTTGCCCTAAAAACCTAGAACCCACATACATATGAACCAGGCTTGTCAACTCACCATTCCGCGCACGAGAAACGTGGTCATGCTCCCGTCCGCCGTATCGCTCGAGGTAAACTGCACCGTGGCTGACAGGCCGGCATCGTCGAAGCCCGTCAATGTCGCCTCTTGGCTCGTTTCCAATTCCTGAAAAAAAAACAGCAGTTCGGGGGGGTAAGTTTTCGCGTCTCATTTCCGCCAAAAAGCGACACAGGTGTTGGTTTTTGTGATAATTCGTGTGGGATTTATTTGGGAGTTCTACAAGGGCTATCCATCCAAGGTGGCGGGCGCAACTACCCAGTGCAGTGCACGCCCGCTACGATAGAGGTATTAACCCTTTTAGAGCCCCAAAACGCCTCCCTACACAAATTCCTCAAGTGAAGTGTCCCCGAAAAAAAAAAAAAAAAAAAAAAAAAAAAAAAAAAAGTTGTAGAGGGGTTACTTAAAGGTATACCAGTTTCGGGCCAAAACTATTTTCTGGCTAACGGGGGGCGCTCCTTAACCCCAAATTCGTCGGGGAATGTCGGTCTCGTGGCAAAAATATATACTCCGTATATTTTTTTGCATACCCTGGGCCACGGGTTTTGTTTATCGGATTTGCATATTGTTTTTTTCTAAAAAAAGGCGTTTTTCGGACGGGGTATAACGGAGCTCAGCCACCCCGCCCCCCCCCGAAATTATTGGCTCATCTCTACCGTAGCCACGTGCCAGGTGGCTTACCCCCCCCCGCCCCGACCCGAAATATCGTCGGTGTCACTCGCCTCCCGACCAAGGCCACTCCTACGGTAAGGAGATGTCATGATGATGTTATCATGTACCCCAATTTTTTCTCCTCGGGGTTTTCACCACTCCAACACAACTCCAACACAACTCACTCTCTACCTCACCGACAAAATTGATGCACGAGGGTATATTAACCCCTTTTCAACTGGAAACCCGTTTTTGGGGACTAAATCGCTTGAATTTAGTATATGGAGGGGTTAGGGGCCGCTAAAGGGGTTAAGGCATGGCGTGGCTTTTTTTGCCGTTCCATTTGCGGATTCATATCGGCGATTTTTAACCGCGCGAAACCT
This sequence comes from Undaria pinnatifida, assembly GCA_012845835.1. NCBI lineage: Eukaryota > Phaeophyceae > Laminariales > Alariaceae > Undaria > Undaria pinnatifida. The sequence continues at coordinate 17,663,385 of JABAKD010000001.1, forward strand.
TTTCAAGACCGCGAAGGGATTGGGGGGGGGGCGGGGGCGGGGTCACTCGCGCGAGTGACTCCCAGCCAATGCGAACAAAGCACCGAAAAAGCAACCCCCCCTATGTGGCCTGGGTCATCCGCAGATACTACTACGCATAGAGGTGTTAAGGTATACCACGTTTTGGCAAACGCATTTTTATGAATGACAAGGCTTCTTATAACCCAAAATCGTTGGTAAAAGCCCATTCCTATTTTGGCAAAATTTTTGGTTCGGTATAACCTAGGGCCACTCTGGGGTTTTGCTCGTCGTTTTTTTTCTTTCAGTTTACTCCAAAATCAGTTTTTGCCTTGTTAAGAAGACATACAGCTAGCTCCCCAAACCACCACCCGCAGAAGGAAAAAAAGAGCCAGTGCACTCCTAGCGTAGCCATGTCTCGGAATTAGATTTCTTATTATTGTGATGCTACCGTACGAAAACGAGATGCGTGTCCTATACTACTACGTACGGTAGACGTACGGAAGAAACCCTACTGTCGCACCTGTGCACTCAAGATGATGTCCTTCGTGGCAGTAGTGGCGTACCACTTGATCCTGTCGCCGGTGTCATCCCTCCCCCCCTCGAAGTACTTCGGGTGGCTGACGTACAAGCCGAACGGGATTTCGTCGTTGACCGTGACTATGTACGGGAGAGTCCAAGCGCTCCGGTAGGGAGCGTCGAACTGTAAAACGCATCCGAAAAAGTTCCGGCACGCACGCAGGACACAAACCAAGGTTAAAGGTCGGCATATAATGTTATACGAGTAAATAAGTGAGGTACGTTGATCTGGCGCCGCAACGATCATACTTCGAAGTACGTGAAACGAGAGGGAGAGAAGCGCCGACGAAAGTGTATATTAATAGCAGCAGAGAAAGCCGACGGGGGTTGTCGAGTAGTAGCGAAAATAGGGAAGAGAAAGAAAGAGAGGGAGAGGGCGTGGGGGGGGGGGGGGGAGGGGACGGGAGGGGCAGTGGAGGCTACCCTTAGATTCGATAAAAGGGTCGAGGCGCGCTGTGTACGAGACGGGGGTGAGTATCCCTTTATTGATTGACTAGGTTTGACTTGGCTTGGTCAATGGGGATTTGTAAGGTTATAGTTAGATTTAAAAAAAAGGCTGAACTCGACCCTAATCAATCTTAACCCCATCTGCCATAACACCAAAATTCCGGCCGAAGTGCACTATCACTGGGGAAAAAATGGCTACACAAGTGTCAAATACTTTTATTAATATTAATACTCGAATGCGTATCATAGAGAGAGAGCGATTCGGGTCGATGAGGGGAGAAAGGGCTCGAGCAGGCTGGGGTCTTCTCGCGCCCAAAAACGAAGCTGTTTTTTGTCTCCTTCGGAATTCATCATCGTCCTGAAAGTGTTGGCCGATGAGCTGCTTTCTGCATGCTTTTACTGTAAAATAGATTGAAAAAGCCTTGCAGCTGTGAGATCGAAGATTCTCAGTTAAGATTTTTGTCGAAACTCGTATTTGCAAGCATTGTGTGTGATACTCCGATTGCGCGTGATACTGCTGGGTGTGTGCCCTCCTTAAATATATAGGTCGGCGTTCAAGATATAGCTCGGCGACTTCACTTAGAATTAGCATGAGCCAGGGTCAACAGGGTGACGTCAATCAATCTGTGCACGGAAACTGTGCAAAACACGTTTTTGAAGGGGAGAAAATGTGACGGCTGTGGGATCCACTAAGTTAATACCTATATTTCATCTGTTCATCCCCCAAAAAGGCCTGCTTTTCGGAAAAAAAAACGGATAAAACGTGCCCAAAACTGACCAAAGAGGAAAAAAATTAATACCATCCGTCCGTGTAGTTTTCACACGAAACTCTTTCCGTGTGGCGTTTTTTTTTTTTCAATTAGGTACTTTGTATGATATTGCCGGCATTGCACGTCTTCTGTATGTCACCGGTGAGCACCGCATCATCACATCATGCAGCATGTCCAAATACCATACAACCCTACTATCTACGTTGTGTTTGCCACTGTTTTTTCATTGTTCTTGCTTCGTCTTCTTTTCTAGTTATCTACGAAAATAGTCTGGTGTGCTGGCTTGCATGCTGTTCTTTTGCCCGCGTATTCAATGTGGTTGGCATGGCATGGCCAGATCATCTTGCTGTATTTACTATAAAGTTTGGAGCGTGTGTCTGTCTCGTGACCACAGAGCTCGTCTCCATCACTGGAGGCGTCGGCGAGGACACTACCACTGGTTGTGCTTGGTGCAGATGGCTGGAACGCTCAGTTTAATCCGAAGAACACCCACGGGACATGTGACCACGAATCTCTGGTAGTTGGTAATGACCACAGAGCTTGTCTTTCTAAGCAGAGGGAGGCAGTGGCGAATTCGAACTCGCGCTAAGTCGATTAACAATCGTTCGGGGCTACCCCTCAAGCTACTCATTAGTGGCCAATCTTGTGTGCTTTTATTGTGTTCTTGTGTTTTTTTCGCACACATCTACTTTCCAGCTTCTGGACAAGCCGTGCTCACAGGTGTCGTCCCTTTTCCCCCCCGGTTCTTGCCTTCATTGTTTATCGCGCACAGGGTTCAGCTTATAATACATACGACCACCGACTACGCGCTTGGCTTCTCGCAAAATAAATTTCGAAAAAATAAAACACGAACTTGCACCAGCTGTCGCTACATGAGAAGCGAGAACCGCCGAGGCCGACCCCGGCAACGTCGGGAGAGCCGGCCAAGTTGAGGCGCGTTGAGGAAACAGCGAGGCGGGAGATGGGTGCATGCATGTACTTCGTACACGTATGTAGACTATGTGTTTTTTTCCAATATTTTAAAAATGAAAAAATACAGTTCAGCTGTGAGATCGACCAAAAAGTATTTTGATCAGAACTCTTCGTATCGTATGATACAAGTAGTAAACCGCTATAATAACCCCCCCCCCCCCCCCTTTCTGCCTAGTTTGTCCAAACGCCCCACTCACAATCAAAATCGGCCAGAGTAACAAACACCTATACGCAGTTGATATAACGTCATTATCTTTCTGACCATCCACGACGTAGTTTTCATTCTTTCCCCCCACCCCCAAAAACCCTCCCTCCAACGCCCCCTCTTTTCCAACCACGCGCACGATCGCCTAGACCTAGCACCACGCGTATAACAAGCCCTTAAATATCTTTGATCGCACAGCCGGAGTGTATTTGAATATTATTTGTGACCTAAACCACCAAAACAATTATATCCCCCCCCCCCTTCTCGCTCTCCCTTGCTCAAATGCCCCACCTAATATCGAAATCCGCCAGATCAATAAACACTTCACGCACTGGATATCACCTCATTATCTTTCTAGAGCCATCCATGCCGCTGCTTCCTCCCCCCCCCCCGCCCCGAACGCCCCCTTCTTCCCCACCACCCACACCATCGCCTAGACCTAGCACCACACGTATAACAAACCCCTCACCTAAAACCCTTCCTCCCCCCCCCCCCTCCAAACCCGCTTGCTTTTGATCAAAACCAGGCCCCCACGTCCTTAATAACTCCGCCCCCCCCTCACCGGATACTCGACTTACAGGATTCACTTGATAAACGGATACATTTCCTTCCACAGCTGTCAGATTTGTCCCCCTCAGAAACGGGTTTTAAAGCTTCCGCGCACAGACTGACTAACATCACCCTATTGACCCTGATAGCTACACTGCTGTAGTTGTGAGGGGAGTCGCCGACCTATATCCTTAATGAGGACACACAACTCGTAATACGCGCGATCGGAGTATCACACACAGCTTGCAAAGCTGAGTTTCGACGAAATTTTCGATTTCACAGCTGGAGTGTACTTTCATTTTTTATAATAGCATCCACTCCCCAAAGCATGATCTGTGCGAGTATAATAGCTCCTACGAGTATCACATATCCGGGTACCCTGTACGGAGATCGACACAAGTACAACATAGCAGCTGCTCGTACTGCACCATATAGCTTCTCAGTTAGTCGACGCAACACCGTTGACCGTTGACGGTCGACGTTTGGTCGTATTTGACGCCGGCTACAACAATATTATGACATGACCTCCCTTGTTGCTCCGTACCGGGTACATCGTTTCGGAAAAAAAAAAAACACACACACACACACGTACGAACGTATGGCCTCGACAGCCCGACTTTGATGCTGTCAAGCTTACGTTTACGTTGTGGATTGCTGCAGTTTGGTAGGCTCGTTCTAGTGGGCACATGGGTGCGCTAAAACAAGACGCCGTACCAAGTACGAGCGAGCGATTGCCAACGCCTGCGGGGTTTCCAGAAACCGCGGTTCACCCGTTTACAACTGGAAACCCATTTTTGAGGACAAAATGACTTGGATTTAGTATGAGGAGAGGTTCGGGGGCTCTAAAGGGGTTAACCGGTTACTTTTTATCCGGTACCCATCTCTACAGCAGTAGTAAGTAGTAGCAGCAGTGGTGACGCGATGAAGACGCCGGCGCCCACTTTTTTCTTTTCTTCTGTTTCAATCACTTACTGGTGTACATTATACCCTGTATCCACAGAACGTTTGGTCTCTTATTTCGTGTATACCTGGTATATATTATACAAATTAAAATACACTCCAGCTGTGAGATCGAAGATTTTGTCGAAGCTCATCTTTGCAAGCTGTGTGCGATACTCCGAATATGATGCGTTTATGTGTGTGTTATTAGATTAAACTGATATATTTCCACCCATGCATCTACGTCCAGCGCAAAACCAGTGTCCATGCTGATTGGTCCCTCATTGAGACACACGGGCTCTGTGGTCAAAAACTACGGCACAGAGATAAACCTTGTACAGCGAGGTGATTTGGCCATGCAATAATAGCAATGCCAGCCGCAATAAACACATGGCGTAAAACTAAAATCGACAAGCCAGGACACCGTACTATTTGCAATGAAAAATACCAAAAGCTTAGGGAAAAAATACTCTCGGAGTATGAGACAAGGAAAATAAAAAATAAAGTGCTGTGTACTCCTTGTCCTACAGAAATTATAGTTGTTGGCGGTCGGTTGTGCTTGGTTTCATATTTTGGTCGTGTGTATGTTGTACATGTACCCATAAGCGTATTGTACCTTCGATGTAAGTCTTCGATATATTATAAAGATTATTATATACTCCAGCTGTGAGATCGAATATTTTGTCGAAACTCATCTTTGCAAGCTGTGTGTGATACTCCGATCGCGCGTTTCGATATATTATAAAAAATGAAAATACACTCCAGCTGTGAGATCGAAGATTTCGTCGAAACTCATCTTTGCAAGCTGTGTGTGATACTCCGATCGCGCGAATTACGAGTTGTGTGTCCTCGTTAAGGATATAGGTCGGCGACTCCCCTTACAACTACAGTGTAGCTATCAGGGTCAACAGGGTGATTTTAGTCAGTCTGTGCGCGGTAACTATAAAACCCGTTTCTGAGGGGGACAAAACCTGACAGCTGTGGAGGGAAATGTATCCTTTTATCAAGTGAATCTTGTAAGTCGAATAACCGGTGAGGGGGGTGGGCGGAGTTTTGAAGGACGTGGTGGCCGGGTTTTGATCAAAAGCGAGCGGGTTTGGAGGGGGGGGGGGGGGAAGGGGGGGGCAATTTGTGCATGTAAGTTGTAAATCCTTTCAAGGGGATGAATCTGACGGTTTTGGCACCAGTTCATTATTGGGGGGGGGGGGGGGGGTTGGGGCGGGGGGGGGGCGTGTGGGGCAGCTCAATATGTGCGTGGAAATTATACATTATTTTGAGGGGATAAATGTGGCGGTTTTGGAAATAATGCATCAGTTTATCATGTATATCCTGGAGTAAGTCGTACAATCAGTGAGTAGAGAGAGGGTAGAGTGTTCGAGGGGGTGGGGTTGGGATGGGTTGGGGGGGGGGAGGTGGGGGGGGGGGGGCGGGGGGGGCGGGGGAGGGGGCGGGGGGGGGCGGGGGGAGGAAGGGTTTTAGGTGAGGGGTTTGTTATACGTGTGGTGCTAGGTCTAGGCGATGGTGCGGGTGATGGGGAAGAAGGGGGCGTTCGGGGCGGGGGGGCGGGGGAGGGAAGCATTCGACATATATACCAGAAGTTCAAATTTGAAATCAACTAATACACTCTGTTCATAAATTCATATGCACCAGGTACAGCGGTCAACACAGCAAAGCAGAACGCTCTTGCGTTCAATGTTGTTGTTGTTGTTGTTGTTGTTGTTGCTGCTGTTGTCGGTACTGCATTATGTGCTGCTAGCTATATACTGTAATCGGTATACTTCTACCAGTACTACGAGTTCCGAATGCACTCGTGTACACGTCGACACGCACTTTCTACTACCTGGTACCCGTGTACGGTCCATTGTCACGCCACGTCCGTTCGTAGCTGGTTTCCCCAATTTAGACTTTTAGGCCCAATAATCGTGCGTACGAAAAAAGTCACATACATCAAAGGATTCTACTTTGACGACAGTACCTGCAATCAATCGAATTTAGCATTTTTACGCAGAAAAAAAAAACATGTTCGAAACTCGTCGTGAAACCCAGTCTGGTTCGTTCGCAGTATGTTCCCAGCATGTTGTCTGCACGATCAAAGTTTGTACGTGAAAAATTTGTTTGAAACGTGCACCCGGCATGATGCGAAAACGATATTATACTAATATACTGCACCTGGAAGTCGTACCAAAAGAATAAAGCGGCGGTGTGGTTTAAAATGTGGCAAGTCAACACAACCCGCAATCATGTGAGCACGAAACGCATACTCCAGGATACTGCAGCTGTGCATTCATGCAAGATGTATGATAAACTGATGCATTTCATTCCACAGCTAGCTGTCAGATTTTCCCCCTCAGAAACGGGTTTTTATAATTTCCGTGCACAGACTGACTGACATCACCCTGTTGACCCTGATAGCTACACTGCTGTAGTTGCAAGGGGAGTCGCCGACCAATATCCTTAATGAGGGCACACAACCCATAATACGCGCGATCGGAGTATCACACACAGCTTGCAAAGATGAGTTTCGACAAAATATTCGATCTCACAGCTCGAGTGTATTCTAATTTTTATAATACCTACTATCGAAATCCGCCAGAGTAATAAAAAATTCCACGCCCCGGATATCGCCTCGTTATCGTTTCAGAGCCGTCCATGCCGCGGCTGCAATTCCCACCCACCCCCGCCCCCAACGCCCCTTCCTTCCCCACCATCCGCACCATTGCCTAGACCTAGCACCACGCGTATAGCAAACCCCTACATCTATGCGACCTAAAGCCCTCCCCCCCCGCCCCCGCCCCCCCCCCGCCACATTCCCCCCCCCTCCCCCACAAGAAATATTTATAGTTTCCACGCACAAATTGACCTGCCCCACCCGCCCCCTCCCCCCCCTCCCCCCCCCCTTTTGATCAAAACCAGCCCCCCACGTCCGTAAAAACTCCGCCCTCCCCTCACCGGTTATTCGACTTGCAGGATTCACTTGATAAACTGATGCATTTCCTTCCACAGCTGTCAGATTTTGTCCCCCTCAGAAACGGGTTTTATAATTTCCGCGCACAGACTGCCTAACATCACCCTGTTGACCCTGATAGCTACACTGTAGTTGCTAGGGAGTCGCCGACCTATATCATTAATGAGGACACACAACCCGTAATACGCGCGATCGGAGTATCACACACAGCTTGCAAAGATGAGTTTCGACCTAATATTCGATCTCACAGCTGGAGTGTATTCTAATTTTTATAATATCGCCGGTCGCCCCGGTGGTGTATCAGGTTATCTTCGAGTCTGGTACGTGTGTTAAGATACTGCCACGAAAGGCCACAGGTACATATCCGAATTTGAGATTTATTTGGATGGGTTTCGTATGATAAGGTTGGCGTTTTATATTCGGGAAAGTTAGGGAACGGGTCTCTGGTACGTACGTACGCGACTCTCGGGTCTGCTGGCGTGCCTCGTGCGCGATCCTGTAAAATATGTGTTACAAGGCTTAGTTTGGGTAAGCTATTGGTTAACTTTTTGCAAGTGGTCGAACGGACTAATACCCCACTTATACCTTCGTAGCAAGTAGTAGTAGCAGTAGTAGTAGTAGTAGTAGTAGTAGTAGTAGCAGCAGCAGTAGCAGCAGCAGCAGCAGTAGTAGTAGTAGTAGTAGTAGTAGTAGTAGTAGTAGTAGTAGTAGTAGTAGTAGTAGTAGTAGTAGTAGTAGTAGTAGTAGTAGTAGTAGTAGTAGTAGTAGTAGCAGCAGTAGTAGTAGCAGTAGTAGTAATAGTAGGAGGAGTAGTAGTAGGAGTAGTATTAATAGTAGAAGGAGCAGCAGCAGCCGTAGTAGCAGCAGTAGCAGCAGTAGCAGCAGGAGTAGTAGAAGTAGGCGTAGGAGTAGTAGTAGTAGTAGTAGTAGTAGTAGTAGTAGTAGTGGTAGTGGTAGTAGCAGCAGTAGTAGCAGTAGTAGTAGTAGTAGTAGTAGTAGTAGTAGTAGTAATGTGGCAGACCGAGCAATATTTTACCGCCTTTAGGGGGGGAAGCCTCCCTATTCATCATTACTACAGCAGGTTATCATCTCACTTATTATACCTGGTAGTAAGTAATAATACAGTAAGTAACTAAGTGCAATTCTCCAGTCGCGCCGGGTCGCGCCAAGCGGTTTCTGACCGACTTATGTCGGATCACCGCATCAATCAGATCGCCGCAACGGGGGATCCCTACGACGACGGCGACGACGACGACGACGTACTGCTTGTATGGTACGATCAGTGTTGCTACTCCTACAAATAAATACCAGAAAAGCTGACAAATACGTAATACTTGGTAACAATGCTTGGGACGTCGAACCGTAATATTTGCATAGACTAGACTAGTAGTTTTAGCAAACTAATGATATTATCAGCGCGACTGCTACTTCTTGTATAGTTGTGCTGCTGAATATTGTATACCAGGTAGTAAGAAATACTACTACTCGTAGCAAGATAGTAGTCGCACGGTGGCGGTGGTGACTACTAATAATGCTGCCACTACTACTACTCCTATTCCCCTACTTTTCAATAAGAGTATTATAGTATGTAAATCACTCACCACGAAGTGGGAGTAGAACTTGTTGGTATGTAGCAAGGCGGGAGTACCACTGAGCGCGCTCGACACGGCAACGGGAAACAAAATATTATCTCGTCGATCGAAAGAAGACGGTGGCGCCGCATCAGACAGCGCGGAAGTCGACGGTGATACCACGCTCCACTGCGCTAGAACACTCCTAGAGGAAGCCACCAGGAGGCTTAGCCCCACCCGGCACGCCATGGCCAACGCAGCCATTGGTGGTGGTGGTGGTGGCGGTGGTGGTGATTGCCGTCGTCGTCGTGGTAGTAGTTGACGTGCGCTGATATCCTTCCTGAAAAAAGGGGTTGAAAAAGTTCAAAATAAGTTGAAATATATGAACGAAAATAAACGACGCTTCATTCAGGTGTACCTGTGAGATGAGGCCTTGAGATCTCAGCAAGTAAACTAACTGTCTTGTTTTTTTAAAGCTTGTTTGTCTTTGCAACCCGTCTCTAGACAGGTCGGTGCCTCCCCTGGCTGGTTGGGTGATAATGATAGTGTTAGACGATGATCGTGCGGGGAGCATCAACATCGGACGTTTGAAAAAAACGCGGCCAGGCTAAATCTTTTGAATTAAGATTCCAAGGGTGGCAAAAGGCTGCTCAGAAGGCCGGCAGATGGTTTCGACGAGTGGAGGAGGGAGCCGAGTTCATGCAGAATTGGTATGAAACGGAGAGACGCAAAGCTGCAGAGCGGCGCGCAAAGGCTGCGGCAGCGTCATCCACCGCCGGCATCTCTAAGCGGCCGGGGGGAGGGGGGAGGGGGGGAGGGGGTAGGGGAGGGGGGAGGAGGGCAGGGGGAGGGGAGGGGGAAGGGGGGAATGGGGGCCGTCATGCCCAAGAGACTGAAGTCTGGGTCTGGCCATCATCGTCTTAAAATTTGTGGGCCTTCCAATGGCCGGCACAGGATAGCGTAAGATCGCCCAAACTTCTTCGCCATGTTGCGTTCTCTCCCTAGTGCCATTGATGATGCACTTGATACCCTCTATGAGCCCAATGCCGTCGTTAGTCAGTTCCTATTGATACTCGTAGGGCCTGCTAGTATCACATTTTTTTCTCTTTTCATTTACTTGCTTCCTCTTCTTGTCTTTTCTTGCTTGTACTACCTTTTCTTTCCTTTCCTTTCCTTTTTCGTCTTTTCGCTTCCTTGTCTTTTCTTTCCTTTCCTTCATATTTTCTTTTCTTTGTTTCGTTTTTCCGATTGACTTGCGTCTGTCGTGCGTATGCGTAGTGATCGGTAGTTTTGTTTTTGGGCATACTTGAGAAAGAGCGTGTCTTAGGCTAACATCTATATAAACAACAGCGGCCGCAGTTCTTTTTTTCTTGATATTTTTTGGCCGGGTTTTCGACAGGGCCCCCTTTCTAACGAAAGTTAGGTCCAGCAGTGCTATGTCCATGGTCGCACGGGTTATTAAGATGATATCGGTGCCCGCAGGCACCGACATTTTGAAGAAACAAAGCCCTTGGCCGATTCCGCCATTTCCTATAGATGAATTCATTTTCAAACATTCAAACAGCAAAAAACGGGCCGTTTCTGCCGCCGTGGATACTTTAAAGAAAAGGAGACACACAGCAGAGCACCTAAAGGATCCGACTGCTGAGGGCGCCTAGCAGCGTCGGCAGGCAAAATTCGGCGCGAGTCAACGAGGGAAGGAAACCCCGAATTATTCTCGTGAAAAAAAAAGAAAGCACGGTAGTGGGAAGGGGAGAGGAAGGACACGCTATACGACCCCGGATCTGAGTTAGTACTGAGAGGAAGCGCGGGATATTATGATGGTGTGCGCGAGGATAACAATAGGATGAAGGAAAAAGAAGAAAAAAAAGAGCGCGGTGGGAGGTATATGTGCCACACAGCAGTTTCGGCTTGGTTCCTCCCTAGCTAGCAAGTGCCTAGAATGCATAATCAATCGCCGGAGCTGTGGTCTGACCTTCCGCCAATGCCGTGCACAGAAGAAGTGTCGCAAACGCTCGGGATTGGTTCAGACACCGAGCTTGAACAAAGAATTGGGCGGACACCACCGCTTCCAGCTCACGACTGATTCTACGACAGCCCCCCCCAAAACCAGCTATTTTCTCTCACGAACGTTTGATGGCTGCTCAGACACGAGGATGGATACTATCAACAAAAAGGTCTCCAAATATTTTCTTGTGTTGTTGTGTGCAAAGGTAAAGGTCTAGACTATCGAACGATGACGACGGGGTTTCAAGGGACACCGTATTCGAGGAGGTACGGCCGGAAGCTGGTTTCAAAACCGGGGCGATTTCGTTAAAAGAAAAGTTGGGAGGGCTACGTACCGTTGAACGACTAACACTCAGAACATGCAACCACCAAAATGATCGAATCCTTAAGGGTACCTTACCGCTTTTTCGACAACATGGTTGGCACAATCTTTGAATCATATTTACCCTAGCCCTCACCCAATAAAACGCAACCACCAACCAAAGTACGATGAAACCCGCCCTTCGTCTCGTACCCATCGTGCGTCAACCATGTGGAAACAAAATTTTAGAGGGGAATCCTTTACGGACGGCCGGCGAACCGAAGTTTGAAGCATTCTGACTGTACTACAAGACACATCATTGACAAGGCTACGGAGGAAGGGCTTCACCCCGTATATAACCCACAGATTTGCGCCACTTGCAGTACCTGGTACTATTAATAGTGGCTCTGCTGTACCTCACCTTGACTAAATATAATATCCAGGCGATTGTTTGGCGCAGATTAGTGGGGTATTAGTCCGATTGACCACTTGCGAAAGGTTATAGGTTATCCCCATCCTAGGTACAAACGCCCTCCATATATGAGACTGCGAGAGGTTGAAGAAACAAAGCATTGGGCCGGTGCGACCATTTTCCGTTCATATTCGAACACTCACGAGTACCAGGTACGTCACGAGAAGACAGAAAAATGGGCAATTCCTCCCGACGTCGAACCGGAACTTCAAACATTCGGCCGTGTACCCTGGGTACGATCGTAGTAAGCAGGCAGAGTACACATGGCATCCTTTTTTAGTTGTCACACACATCTACTTCCCGCCTCTGGACAAGCGCTGGTCACGGGTGTCGTCCCTTCTCCCCCCCGGTTCTTCCCGTAATTTTTTATCGCGCACAGGGTTCAGCAATCCCACTGCTCGTCGATTTTTCGACGAGTGTTGCAAACTCACGCTCTCGCTTTCCGCAAGCCAATTTGTGCACAAGAAAAAGTCCCCACACGAACTATACGAAAGTATGCACTCGGGGGGATTCGATCTCACGAAGCTGTCCTATACCACGCTCGAGGATAACCTGATACGCCACCGGGGCGACTGTTCGGGGCTGACGTGTGCCGCAAAGCATTTCGGCTTGGCTCCGCTACTATTACACTGACTGGTGGTGCGTGCCGTACAGCAACACGCAAGAAGAAAACACGCCGTCTTGAACGAACTTCAAGGTTGAAATTCCCGATGAGAGGGGAGAGTTTGGCGTCTAAGGTTTCGATGAAATCTTCCCGGTGGCGTCTCGTGTACGTATGGAAAGATTGAGGTTTCGCCGAGATCTTGTTGCCTCTAGCTTCGTCTATGGCAAGATCTCAACGAAATCTTCTCCAAAAGAGGCATCATTTTTGTGTGTGGAGGTGGAGGTGCACCGTTTTTTTTTCTGAGAAGGCCCCTGTCTCTCGTATACCTCACCCAAAGCTGATTTTGAGTGCTGTTAGTTAATGCAACCTGACGAATGATCCCCTGTCCTTCGTACACACAAGCATAATACCCTGGTATGTGGCATACACGCCGGTGCTGATGGGATCTACGCCTCCGCCAGCACGGCAACACGAACGCTCGCAGAGAGGTTTCACTCACTCTGAAGCCCGCCTGAGCGCAGATTCTTATAGGCCATCGCAGCAGATTTTTCTAGATTCTTATATGTATGCGATACAACCGTACCATTTCGTTCGTATCTATGAAACATTGAAACGGGCGTGCCCAAGACCCGAAATTTGAACCACCCAGCCTCCCACCCCGGTGCATCGTACTCGTGCGCGGGCAAAGTACTCGTACAGGAGGCACAATATTTGTCACACTACAGTTTTGGCCGTGCTCCACTGCTGCTGCTGGCAAGCCGGAGCTGGGATCAGATTCAATCTTTGAGCCTCCGGTGCCATCATACGTACAGACTACATTACGCCTAGACAACGCACTATTACAGCCGGTGCACAGCTTGTTATGCTACATACATGCCACACAGCAGTAGTAGCTACGGCTCGGCGCCACTAAAGCCAAGATGGCAATGCGCAATCGCGGCCGGAGCTGGGACTTACAGCCTCCGCCAGTGTTTATTGTGTGTTATGTTGGGGGCAACGAGGAGAGGTTCGTTCATTTTGAGGCCCGCTCGCTTGCAGGTTCTTGCGATATGAGATGTCGTCGAATCTTGAGCAAATAACGCATCGTTCATGTTTATTTTGCACACGGACTTCAATATAAGCACCGTTTGATACGTTAATGTTGATACTACTCATATTTGTAGACAAAAAAAGCTTCTTATATTTTCAAGCTTATTTTAACGTGAAAAAAGTTGGCATCTACCAATCTGAACGGATGTGTAAGGATTTTTTGCTATGAACATTTATATACGAACGATATTTACATTTACGCAAAAAGTGTTGATGGTTGAAGCAGCACAGGAAGCATGCTGAGAGGAGACCGCGGCATGACCCCTTGACCAGCTCGATTGCCTTGATTAAAACCAGTACATCAAGGGCAACAGAGGCCTTGACCCGTCCAAAGGATCGATTCTCCTATCTTTGATGTTGCCACGAAGCCAGTCCTATTTTATTTCCAAGTCGTTTATCCATCCACAACGCAAAACGAACTGCGGCACTGCTGTTGTGCTGCTGCTGCTCTTGTTTTCTGTTTTTGGCTGTGCGTGCAACTGTTTTCATAGAGGCCCAGCATGGAACCCGCCAGAGCTTCTCCGCGTCAATTTGAAGAAAGAGGCAGAAGCTAAGCTGGAGGTGCGTGTGCATGCTACTTTGGCTCTTCCAAAGGAAAAGCCCAAGCCTACTCGGTGGGGGAGAGATGGTGGTATGACGGTGTCCTATCAGCTTCGCGCGCCGTACTTTTAGTGGCGAAACGTTCACAAAGGAAACAGTTCGTTTCTGACTGCTGTTGTTGTGTTGTAGGCACGAGTCTGGAGTTGAGCCGTGCTTTGTGTGACTGTTTTTTTTGTTGTAGTTCTGTTTTTCGAATGTTCTGTTTGTTCTCATCGGGAAAACAGGGCAATAGCAAGCAACAGAGAGAGATTGGACAGGGGGTATGCTACACCGATCAGTACTACTTCACTAGCGGCCTCGTCGCCTCGATCGGGTGACCCCTCGAGGGTTCCCTCCCTCCCTCTCGTTGTTGAACCGCATCAAGCGCGTCTGCTTGAATCTCCGCTGCGTACGAGCACGGGAGATATCGCACTACTACTCGTACGATGATGCTCTATCATACGGCGGAATAATACCAACCGTACACTGGGCTTTGTTGAAACAGAAGTGCACGCAAAAGAAGTAAGTGCACGCACCGGTAGCTGTCGTAGACTACGACGAGTGAGTACAGCTGCAACATCTCCGCACGCAATCATGCCACTAACCTGTTCCGGCGAAAGCCAGCAGCCAGCTAGTGAGTGGCGACAAACAAGTAGTCCTGGCGGTGCAGCGAATCCAGCTGCTCCTCCCTCAAGAACAAGACGAGGAGAGTGAGCGTCTTGTTGCTGAGTGTCTCCCCGACGCTGTCCCCGCGCGCACCACAAAAGAAGCAACACGTGTGTTTCGGATGAAGTCAAAGAGAGGGGGTTGTACCCGCGAGTTTCCAATCGATTATTGCACTACAAATGCACGAGAAAAAAACGCACGCCACCTGACAGGTGTACACTCTCTCACAGAGAAAATGCGAGCAGAATCACAACCACACACACGGGACAATGGAAAATGCCGTCCAATCGTCCACTACAGCGTTTCTACGTAGTAATTGACGCGACAAAAATGCCGGGCGCATAATCCCGGGCGCGTACGATATATTTCAAAAATGAAAAAAGACGCATAGACTATAGTCTAGTCTAGTATATCTGTTGGTGATAAACATCGGACCACAGCATGACATGTGCGTCAATTTACCGAGAACTTGAGTGGAGTGCTATTGTATCTGCCTGCTACGAGTACGGAGCACGGTATACGGCATTACCTGGTATATTATTACCGGTTAAATCTCATCTCGGTACCACTCCCCTGATGATGCACAGTCATTCATTGCAACAAGAACAACAACAAGCGTCTCACAAGCCTTCTTCGCATTCACATGATGCTGGGTCACGCAGCTGCACATATGTCATGCTGCTGAGTCACGCGGCTGCACATACATGCTGCTGGGTCACGCAGATGCTGCTGCTGCGTGAACCCCCAGCAGCCACACCAGAGGTATAGTGCTGTATACGCAACCAGCCCAGCAAAGCAAGTTAATAATATAGTCTAGACTATATGCTGGTCGCCCCGGTGGCGTATCAAGTTATCCTCAAGCCCCTGGTATATATATAGGTCAGTTTCGTGAGTTCGAGCCCCGCCGAGTGCATACGACTTGTATGTATTCGCTGGGACTTTTTCTCGTGCACAAATTGACTTGCGGAAAGCGCGAGAGCGTGAGTTAGCAACGCTCGATGAAAAATCGACGCGCAGTGGGATTGCTGAACCCTATGCGCGATAAAAAATGAAGGCAAGAACCGGGGGGGAGAAGGGACGACACCTGTGACTACGGCTTGTCCAGAAGCTGGAAAGTAAAAGCGTGGGACAAAAAAAAAAAAAATGCTTGCCACACACGTATAGTATGATGAATACATCATTACCTCGTCGTGGTACCTGTTACCATTTTTTCATTCGAACGTTCCATGGTATTTAACAGTTGAGCATCGTGTCCCAACACATTTTAACAGCAGCAGCAGTATTACCTAGTATTTATCATAAAAATAAAAATACACCCCAGCTGTGATAAAGACCTTGAAGATTAGATTTCGTCGAAACTCACCTTTCTTTGCACAACTTTTTCGTACTGCTGTGTGTGAGACACTTCCACCGCGCGTATTCCTTCGTGATTGTTTTTTATTTGCACACACTTCTACTTTCCAACTTCTGGACAAGCAATGATCACGGGTGTCGTCCCTTCTTCCCCCCGGTTTTCGCCTTCAAATCTTATCGCGCATAGGGTTTAGCCATCCCAATGCTCGTCGAGTTTTCATCGAGTGTTGCTTAAACTCACGCTCTCGCGCTTTCCGCAAGTCAATTTGTTGCGTACAAGAAAAAGTCCCCACGAGTTTATACGAGTTGAGTATCCACTCGGGGGGGCTCGAACTCACGAAACTGACCTATAATAATACCAGGCTCGAGGACAACATGATACGCTGGCGCCGGGGCCAACGGCATATAAGGATATAGGTCGCCGACTCCCCTTAGAACTACAACACACTGTAGCTTGTACCAGGGTCAACAGGGTGATGTTAATCAGTGTGTGCGCGGAAAAATGCTTTTGACATAAGTTTCTCGCCACGTGTTGCGGTCGGTCGCAGCACAGTACCCACACCCTCGCCTCTGAGACCCGCGAGAGACTGAGCGATCAGCACTACTACCATTAGATTCCCCCTTAAACAAGTTGAGCTGCTTGCTCACCTCTACACCTCGCTCTCTCTTGTTTAGCGTGCTGTCGAGGTGTGTGTCCGCTTTGTGTGCGCTGTGTGCTCGAGGTTTTTGTTGTTGTCGTATTGTTGTTTGTGCGCCAATAATAATAATGGTGTGGAGTGGGTGTGTGGTGTGTGTGCATGGCATACATATGTGTGCATGTTCTTCGTGTCGGTTAATTACCGTTATTTTCTACAGTATTTAGGCGAGATGTTACTACTGCAAGGCAGTGACGCCACCACCGCTCAAGTGCCGGTCAACCATAATATGTTGTTACATACCTCGTATGTTGTGACACTTTTTTGTTGTTCTCCTCTCTCCTCGTGGCACAAAAACCTCGTATTAAGAATAGTAATGAAAAAAAAGGGGGGGTAAATACGTGCTACTACCAGTATAAGTTGGAATATAGTAGTAGCTCATATTTTTTTTTTGTTTTTTGTTTTCAGCACACTTTCACTTTCCAGCTTCTGGACAAGCCGTGGTCACAGGTGTCATCCCTTCTCCTCCCCGGTTCTTGCCTTCAATTTTTATCGCGCATAGGGTTCAGCAATCCCACTGCTCGTCGATTGTTCATCGAATGTTGCTAACTCACGCTCTCGCGCTTTCCGCAAGTCAATTTGTCCACAAGAAAAAGTCCCAACGAATTCATACGAGTATGCACTCGGCGGGGCTCGAACTCACGAAACTGACCTATACCAGGCTCGAGGATAACCTGATACGCCACCGGGGCGACCGGTTTCATATGGGCACGGACAGCCAACCACGTGCCATACAACGCGGTTTCGCGTGTAGGCCTATAGTTCCTACAAAGTTTCAATCGGTCGGAAGCAATCTTCAATCTTCACCTTGCCTTATAGGTACTACGTATCTTCTTCATTTGTCCCTGTCTCGTGATCGTCGTCATCATGACTGCCCAGCTTCCAGCTCTGATCACCACACACATATGATCATTCTGGAACAAACTTCATTCTACTATTTACTACCGCATAAAAAACCAGGAAAAAAGCACAACAGTTATTATAACAATGCATCAGGCCTGTGTGTTGTGGCAGTTGTATAGTCTTCAACAATACCAGGTACAATGGTGTACAAGCCACCCACACAAAGCTCTCGCCAACTCTTGCTTGAAAAAATGCAATGTGAGCATTGGCACGCTAGCACCCAACGACTTCTAAATGATCGTCATAAAATACTACTATCTATAATCATATAATGCGTCTTGTGAGGCATATGCCATGCATCATGCCTCATCACAAGCCGATGTTCTTGTGCGTAAACCAGCCACAAAATACGCTCACTCACTCATCGTGTCCACAAGTAAGTGTGTAGGAGTGTACTTCGATTATTGCTGTTGAGTGCATTTACCATTGTTGTTGTGCCTGACTGGTACGTACTCGTTAAAAAACAAGAACTAGCCGTTAACTTTGTATTCGTCGACAGAGAGGCTGAAAGCCTACGGATATTTTTTCGCATTTTCTTTCAAAATTCCCACCTGCAACCAAACTGCAACACCTCGCTTCTTTTGTTCGTGCTCATTAATATTGATAATTACTGAACATCAAATGGTTGGGCCAGCGGGATAAGATTCAAACGTTCGAACTTTCAAAACTTTCAAACTGTTAGAGAGTAAATATCGCAGATATAGAGTATTCATGTACGTAAATCTTCTACTTTCCATCCGAGAAAAAATAGTAAGATCTCGGTTTTTATTTTTCAGGTACACTTGAAATTTTTCATTGAAAATTAAAAAACGTCAGCTGTGAGTACGACCGATTGAATGATTGAAGCCTTACTTTGCTGCGTGGTACGTTAGATCTGCGTTTCATTTATTATATGGTGTTCGTGAAACTGGTTGTTAATAAACAGCTTCACAATTTTTACGGAAGGTCGTTTGTAATTTGTAGTTTTGCAAATATGGACATACAACAAGAAAAATGGCTCAAACTGCTGGATACCATTCATTGCTGGTCAATCTCGCAGCTTGAAAGAGCGTTTTTTTCATTTGTAAGTATACCAATTGCCCGCGTGCGTGCTCATTTTGCGGTTGGCACTTTTGCATGTGGCCATATCAACTTGTTCTGTATTTGCAAGCCCTGTGGTCATGGACTTCGAGACAGAGACACATTGCAAATACAGCATACCACTAGTGATACGGTCATATGCAATGAACCGCAATGAACACGCAGGCCCAAAAATAGGCAAGTCAGCACACCAGACTACGAACCACACTCGAAGCAAACAGGAAAAAAAACAAGAAAAACAAGGAAACGACAAGCATTAAAAATGAGAGAAAACGAACAAGATGAAAAAAAGCAAATAGTTATTGAAACCCTAAAGAGGGAAACAGTACGGCACGAGAAAAATGGAGAGAAACACAACAAACCAAAAAATCACCACAGCCAGCAGGTGAGGCCATCCAACCAACGTTCGTCAGGGGCAGCAACCATAATTACCTACGAGTGGGTTTCCAATTACCCTACTCTGGGTAGGAGTAGTAGGATTCGTATTGCCGCATGGTCTATCACCTGTTCACTCAGACTCATGTTTCTGTGAGGCATAAGCACGGACACTGGTTGCGCGCTGGATGCAGATGCCATACATACGATATATATGATGTGTGTGTGTGTGTTCTTCACATTAAACCGTTCTTCTACTCGTCGACATCCAGCACACCCAGTGTCCGTACTGATTCTTCACCCTAGAAAGATCAGCTCTGTGGTCACAAGCCACGACACAGAGATAATGCATCGTAATGCATTCGACAACGCAATGTCATGCCCTAGTACTGGGTACGACAGGCACAACATACATACGTCAGCAACAGAAATACATTGGAAGAGAGAAATACGAAATAAAAGAAAAAAAAAAAAATAATAATAAGAAAACAAATAAAAACAAAAAACCAAAAACAAAATATGAAAACAAACAAAATGAAGGGGAAATCGAAGAAACAACCCAACCGCAAAGGAGAGCCAAAGCTCGGAAAAGAAACATAATAAAATGAAATAAAATAAAGTAAAGTAAAACCATGATGGGCAGAAACGTCAGTTTAGAGTAAAGGGCATAGATAGACCGACACACCCTATTATATCATTAGCTCATGGGAGCAGAGCACCGACGAAAAAAAAAAACGAACGCCACACTCCCTCCCTTTTTCGACGGCCCAGACAGCTCAGACACGTGTACATAACCATCAACACATGGGAGCGTCACAGACAAGAAAACAAAAAAAAACGCCACACACTCCTCTTCTCGAGAACCCAGACAGTAAGTTTTAGTAGTTTATTTGTTTTCAATCTTTCGAGAGCCCAGACAGTGTGTGTGTGTTCTTCACATTAAACCGTTCTTCTACTCGTCGACATCCAGCACACCCAGTGTCCGTACTGATTCTTCACCCTAGAAAGATCAGCTCTGTGGTCACAAGCTACGACACAGAGATAATGCATCGTAATGCATTCGACAACGCAATGTCATGCCCTAGTACTGGGTACGACAGGCACAACATACATACGTCAGCAACAGAAATACATTGGAAGAGAGAAATACGAAATAAACAAAAACAAAAACAAAAACAAAAAACAAAAACAAAATAAAAAAACAAATGAAAACAAAGATAAAAATAAAAAAAAAATGAAACAAACAAAATGAAGGGGAAACCGAAGAAACAACCCAACCGGAAAGGAGAGCCAAAGCTCGGAAAAGAAACATAATAAAATGAAATAAAATAAAGTAAAGTAAAACCAAAATAAGATAATCCGAACACGAGCCAAAAAACCTGGACACGGAAGGAGGGAACAAAGGGGAAAAAAATACCCCAGAAAAAGACGAAAAGTGCTATGTACCTACTAGTCGGCCTGGTACCTTGCTACCCTGTCTGCCATCTCCTTCCTGCCTTCGTCCACCGCGGTCTCCCTTCTATTCCTCCTGTTGCCCCCCCTGCCCCCATTCCCTTGGACGGCTTTCCTTCTACTCCTCCTGTTTCCCCCCCTCCCCCCTTTGTGTTCTTCTCATTAAGCCAAAATACCTGAGCAAAAAACTTGGTATCCAGCTGCACTGAATCTCGTGTTGCCGGGCCGTCGAGTTTCCTGCAGGCCAATGAAGTCACAGCCGAGTTGCTGGCCTTTCGCCAGTACACGCTCGTCATGCCCATACCCGTTCTTCCCCTTTACGGCCAGGGTACGCACTTTGTAGGTCGCTACCGCCACAAGTGCCGCCTTCCGTCTCTTACGAGTCTCGCGTGCTGCTTTCTCAGCCAGCCGACGAGAGGCTCGTCCCCTCCTCCGTTTCTGTTTCTGTTGTTTCTTTTTTCTCTCTATTAATGTGATGATTGTGGCTCTCCGTTTCGTAGCCCGGTTCGCGCCTTGGTTTCCGCTGGCTGGGTGCAGCCGTCCCAGCCAACGCCGACACTCCCATCCTTCCTGTCGTGCATGCGTACCCACGCGGTGGCCAGCCTCTCCACTCCCCAAGCTGCCCACGCTGCGCTCTCTGCTGTGGTGATGTACCCGTCCTGCCCCGGGGATGAACTCCTCGGCGTCGGGGTTAAAAAGAAAACCCATCACCACCACCCCACGCGGTCCTTAGAGTGAGCAGTTCACTAGCCAGACCGCGCAAGGTTCCCTCTCTACCCAGCCCGAGGCTCGATGCCCGTGTGACTGCCGCTAGACCGCTGCAGGTCCTCGCGGGCTTCCTCGGCCCACCCCAAGGACGGGGCAGGCCGAAGGAGAACGGTGGGAGATATGTTAGTAAGTTTTAGTAGTTTATATGTTTTCAATCATATTAACCAAACCTAACCCTATAGTCTACTAACTAGAAACTAATATCGTATATCTGTACAGTATCCCATACCAGATACGAACTCGTACTTCTTGTATAAACCATCACCAGGTACGAACTATACACCGGTCGAAGTGCCTGACAAATACAAGAATATCTCTGGGGTAAACTGGTTAAAAATGAGACAGGACCAAGGAAACAGTATTTCATACGTAGTACATAAGAAAAATGTCATTTTCTTGATTCGCACAGAGAAATCCAAAAAAGTTTCGACTTGTTTTTCATTTTTTTTTCATTTTTTTCCGTTCTAGGAGTGAGTGTGGCGGCTGGGATTCCGATCCCTTTGCTCCCCTGCATTAGCCACAAAAAAAGCTTGGCATCACGTACCACACTACTGTACATTTGCGACTACGACGACAGTTGGCTACGACTCCGACGACAATCGACTACGACTATTAATACGACAACAGTCGACTACGACTACGAGGACTCACTCTGCTAAAAAACCCTTGGGACGCATTCTATAATATTCGCAATTTATATCACGTCATTATCTTTCTAGCCATCCATGACGTAGCTTTCATTAATCCCCCCCCCCTCCAGCGCCCCGTCCTTCCCCACCACCCGCACGATCGCCTAGACCTAGCACTAAGCCCATAGCAAGCCCCTACATATATTATTATTACGCGCGATCGGAGCATCACACACAATCTTGCAAAGATGAGTTTCGAACAAATCTTTGATCTCACAGCTGGAGTGATTTTTATTATGTGACCTAAACCTCTTGAAAACCCTTTCACGCCCCCCTTCTTTTTTTTTTCCCCGTTCTCTCTTGCTCAAACGCCCCACCTAATATCGAAAACCGCCAGAGTAATAAAACACTTCCACGCACTGGATATCACCTCATTATCTTTTTAGAGCCATCCATGCCGCGGCTGCAATTCCCCCCCCACCCCCCCCCGCCCCCAACGCCCCCTCCTTCCTCATCACCCGCACCATCGCCTAGACATAGCACCACACGTATAGTAAACCCCTACATTTATGCGACCTAAAGCCCTTTCGCTCCCTCCCCCCCCGACCTGCCCCACCTTCCCCCCCCATCCCCCACCCCCCAACCCCCCAACCCCCGACCCCACCCCCACCCCCTCACACACTCCGCCCTCTCCTCACTGGTTGTACGACTTACAGGATATACATGATAAACTGGTGCATTCTTTCCAAAACCGTCACAGTTATCGCCTTAAAGGATGTATAATTTCCACGCACAGATTGAGCTGCTCCGCCCGTCCCCCCCCCCCCCCCCCCCGTGATCAACTGGTGCATTCTTTCCAAAACCGTCAGATTTATCCCCTTGAAGGATTTAAAATTTCTACGCACAAAATTGAGCTGCCCCCCCCGCCCCCCCGCCCCCCCCCCCGCCCCCCCCCCCCCCCCCCGCCCCCCCCCCCCCCCCCCCCCCCCCCCACCTCCCCCCCACCTCCCCCCCACCCCCGCTCCCTTTTGATCAAAATCAGGCCCCCACGTCCTTCAAAACTCCGCCCTCCCGTCACCGGTTATTCGACTTAAAGGCTTCACTTGATAAACTGATGCATTTCCTTCCACAGCTGTCAGGTTTTGTCCCCCTCAGAAACGGGTTTTATAGCTTCCGCGCACAGATTGACTAATTAATATCACCCTGTTGGCCCTGATAGCTACGCTGTAGTTGCAAGGGGAGTCGCCGACCTTTTTTATCCTTAATGAGGACACACAACCCGCAATACGCGCGATCGGAGTATCACACACAGCTTGCAAAGATGAGTTTCGACAAAATATTCGATCTCACAGCTGGAGTGTATTTTCATTTTTTATAATTTACGGACGGCGGCTGACTCTGTTGGAGAGGGTACCTTACCGCTTTTTGAACAACATGGTTGACATACTCTCCAAGTTATACACTCACACCTAACCCTATAGACTAGTATAAAACCCCATAACTCCAAGCGAACGAAACGCGATCAACCAACGTAGGGTGAACCCCCTTCGTTTCGTCCAACCATCATCAGTCTGCATCAACCATCAGTCTGCTAGGCCCTTGGGACGCATGCCCTGATATATCATATACGTGGAGGTGTACAATTCGACGCGAGTCCACGAGGGAAGAAAAATTGAATTGTTCTCGCGATGAAAATGGAGGCGCGTGTCGTACGTAGTGGGGAGCGGGGAGAGGGGCCCGCTATGTGAACCCGGATCTGAGCTTTTAATACTACTGGGAGGGAGGGCCAGAGTATTGCGAGGATAGTAAATAGGTACTACAGTAACTGCTGCTTTACGGAAGGGTATTCGATTTCCATCGGAACGGCATCTACGCTATATTGTCGGAGGGGCAAATAATAATAATAATAATAACAACAACAACAACAACAACAACAACAACAACAACAACAACAACAACAACAACAACAACAACAACAACAACAACAACAACAACAACAACAATAATAATAATAATAATAATAATAATAATAACAACAGGATGAAGAAAACATAAACAAAGCTCTATTTTTAATTTATTTTTTCTCCTCACACTTCTACTTTCCAGCTTCTGGACGCCGTGGTTACTGGTGTTGTCCCTTCTCTCCCCCAGTTCTCGTGCATAGGGTTCAGCAATCCCACTGCTCGTCGATTTTTTTTCGATTGTTGCTAACTCACGCTCTCGCGCTTTCCGCAAGTCAACGTGTGCACAAGAAAAAGTCCCAACGACTTTATACGGGTATGCACCCTAGGAGAGACTCGAATTCACGAAACTGATCTATACCAGGCTCGAGGACAACCTGATACGCCACCAGGGCGACCGGCACAAAACCACCCAACCAAAGCACTTTGATGCCGTTTTTTGGGGGGGAAATGTGAATGCGCAAGCAACCCGATGACGTCGTCTTAAACTCTCCTTACATTATTGTGTTTTTCACAACCATGGAACTAACCCTCACCCCTAACCCTAACCCATACGAAATACCACCGGTCTAAACTCCCCCCTGATTACGTCAATGGGGTGACATGGTTGAAAAACCGCTAGACTGACTGTGTATCACCAGTGCCCGATGATCAGCCCCGTGTGGCCTATACGATAGGGCCTGGGTACACAAAACAACAATAATACTGAAAAAACAACATCGACGTCCCCGACGATTTTGGGTTCGTAGTATTAATAGTATTATAGCCTTTTTAGGACTTCAGACCCCAAAATCGACCGCAAAGTCACTTGGATACAGCGTCGGCCACATGAAGCAATCCGAGCTGCTGCTGCTGCTGCTGCTGCAGCTGGGGCGTATGAAGTAGGAGATGTGTCCGAACTACAACAACACACATCAGGATGCTGCGAGGCAAGCGTGACGCATGACGACGCTCGGATTGTGCCTCAAGCTTTTCCTAGACTCTTGATGTGATCGCGCTCGTCGCTTTTTGGTCTGTTTCTGTATGCTATAATCAAGATATAATCAAGTCCCCAGGGCTACGGAAGCCCCCGTCATTCCTACATGTTATGGTACCCCCTCTATCCCGTCGGGGACTTATGATTTATAGCAGTTGTCCCCTTCATAGCTGGCGGGCGTTGGCGCCTGCCTGAACGAACGGCTCCGCTCCCCCTTCCGCACGAAAGTATACCCGGCGGACAGCAAGCAACTAATACCAGAGGTGTAACATCCAAGCAGACTTCGTGTGAGTGACCATTACAGAGCCAGAGGCACCCCTTCATAACATAGCAGTAGTAGTCGGTCCCTACGCCATAATGCCCTAATAACACTACACGAGATAGTTTATAGCCAAAAGGGGCTACTGTACCACCTCCCCTATCGCAAATAAAACCCCTACATCTATGCGACCTAAAGCCCCCCCCCCCCAGCCATACCCCCCCCCCCCCCTCCCCCACAAGAAGGATTTATAGTTTTCACGCACAAATTGACCTGCCCCACCTGTCCCTTCTCCCCGCCCCCCCTCCCGCCCCCCTTTTGATCAGAACCAGGCCCCCACGTCCTTCAAAACTCCGCCCCCCCCTCGCCTGTTATTCGAACAGGATTCACTTCATAAACAAATGCATTTCCTTCCACAGCTGTCAAATTTTGTCCCCCTCAGAAACGGGTTTTATAGTTTCCGCGCACAGACTGCCTTGCATCACCCTGTTGACCCTGATAGCTACACTGTAGTTGCAAGGGGAGTCGCCGACCTATATCCTTAATGAGGACACACAACCCGTAATACGCGCGATCGGAGTATCACACACAGCTTGCAAAGTTTCGACAAAATAGTCGATCTCACAGCTGGAGTGTAGTTTAATTTATATAATATAGCAGCATGCGTATTGGGGACATAGATAGGAAGTCTCAAGAGGGAAAATATGCCATCCGCGGCCCATAAAACTGATGTTGCGGAAGCGACTACATACAGCAGCTATAGACTGCCCATTAACTTAGATTTGAATCCAAGGTTCATACTCTCAACACGCCACCTTAATGCAAATTCAGATTGCTCGGCATCAGCATCAAAATAAGGCGCCCAAAAAAGGCAAGAAGCGCCGTGCCGATGACAGCGTCGGACGCGCGCTACGATAGAGGCGCACCACTTATTTTCTTTGGATTTTCACTCAAGAAGGTATGATTTTTTCTCCCATTAACCGATTTCAACGAAAACACAAAGAGCGCTGCGCGATGAGTAAGAATTAACGCCGTATACTAAGTATTCAACGGAACTTGTCACAAAAAAAAAATCACGAAATTCGGACGATTGTGGGATAAGGAGCCCCGCCGTTCAGAAAAATATTATTTTTGCCAAAAAGAGCTATCTCTAAACCGTACGTAGCATGCTACGTAGGCGGTAGGCGATATCAAGCAACCCGGGACGCCGAGTGAGGACACGTGCTTGGCCGTAGAAAAGGTGAAACGTCTTTTGGTGAAGGCTGCGTGGTCACTTGTTGTTGAGGAGCTCCATGCCTCACCCCCAATAACTGATCTGACTTGTAGGGTAACACCCCTGGCCATTTGGCGCCTCGGGGGGGCTGCTGGCAGGCCGACCTTGACCAAGGTTGACCCCCAGAGAGTTATACCACGAATTCGTTATGGTACCTCCCCAAGGGGTGGCTTAATGAACTTAGCCAAACGGTCGGCTGCGCTGCCAAACACGGCAAAGAGGGTGGACCCAACTTAGGTACTTAAACACCCTTTCCAGCGTCGGCATCGGCGGTGATACTACCATTGGCGAGGTATCACCTAGGCAAGGTCGCAACATGATCTGTGTTGTGCCTTAGCAGCGTCGAACCTCCTCCGTGAAAACGGATTATAAGGTGGGTGTACAAAAACAGACGCAAAGCGACGCATGGAATGCACAATTTACTCTATTTGTTTGTCTTTGGTGGCGCAGACTACTCTAAGATGTATAGCCAGACCAAGGAACACATTAAACTACTGAACATACTGTATTATTAGAGGTTACGAACACACGCGATTTACACACGTATGGAACACTATATTGCGCGATACTATAACCTCCCTCGGGCCTCGCCTTCTCCCCCCCTCCCCTAATACTTGCTACTGTTGACATTAACTAGTCATATTCTATATTTACGGCATGTTGGTTCATCTTTGGTGGCGTAGACTGCGCTAAATATATGGCTAGACCAAGGAACACATGAAACTACTAAACATACTTGTTATTCCTACGAGGTATTACTAGATGTTATGAACACACGCGATTCACACACGTATTACCCCAATGTACCGTCCTCATAAAAACGGTATATTCCACGCGATACCATAACCTTCCTCGGCCCTCGCCTTCTCGCCCCTTCCCCTACGTAATACTTGGTACTATTGCCATTATTAGTAATAATATTATTTACTCATTTTCTTAACGAAGCGATCACCAAAGTCGTGGCGGTGCATGCGTAGCTGTTACCAGAAAAAAAAATACACTCCAGCTATGACATCGAATATTTCATCGAAACTCATATTTTCAAGCTGTGTGTGATACTCCGATCGCGCGTAATACTGGGTGTGCGTTTCCTCATTTAGCAGTTAAGCAGTAAGGAGCATATAGGTGCTTTTGCAAGTGGTAAAATGGACTAATACCCCATCCACTAGTTCCTTAACATAGGTCGGCGGCTCCCCCATAGACCACCACAGGTGTAGCTTGTAGAAAACATACCCGGTATATTACAGAAATAAGAAGAATGACGCTCCGATTGTTGTGAGGTGAGGGGCCGCGTCTTTCAGAAAGACGCATGCTAGGATTTGGTGGTAGCATGGCAACGTGTTTGTTGTCTTTCCACGTTGCCAATTAATGAAAAGACGGCAGAAAAAAAAATGTTGATGCCGGGTGCTTCCGTGAAAGACGTAGGGGGAAAAATATGGGGCGCAAGTCGCACAGTTAGTTGTAGAAATGCATTGATGTGTAGGCTCAAAAAATCGATTTTCGGCTAGTTTTTCGTTGAAGAAATAGGTCGAAAACTGGGGGGGGCTATCGAAGAAGCACTCGATAGAGGTAGCAGTTTTCATCTGAAATTGTTTCTGAATGATGACGGGGCTCCTTAACCCAAAATCGTCGGAAAATAAATAAATAATAGGCCATTTTTTTTGCATGATTTCTCGTTGTGTACCTAGGCCATGGGATTTTTCATCCGGTATATAGCAGTTTCATTTTTCTCCTGATCATTTTTTGGGAGAGGTCTTACGCTCCCAAATTGAGGAGTAGTATTAAGAAAAAAAGTGCTGCAGCACCTCTATCGATAGTACGCGTCTAAAGTGATACCTCTTCTTCTTCTACTCTTTCGTCGTACAACAATATCACGTACGCGTCTGAGGAGGCAGGCAGTCAGTCAAAAAACATATACGATCGTATATATATATTGTGTACGGAGCATATTACATGCGTCATACTCCGTATATACTACTGCTGTAAGTCAATTCCAATACATCATACTGCATACTGTGAGTCGATTCCAATACGAGAGCGGAGAGTTGCACGACACGCCCTCTGCAAGGCGCTACGAGTATAGTACTTGACATGCACGCATGCATGCTTCCCCTTTAGGATGTTTTTTTTTCGTCTTGTAATATTCGGGTAATATTAGGTGGAAATCGACGCGTGCTACGATTATAGAGGTGCACCACTTTTTTTCTGAGGTTCGTCAATTTGGGAGCTTAAGACCTCTCCCAAAAACTGATTTGGAGAAAATAAAACTGCTATATACCGGATGAAAAATCCCGTGGCCTGGGTACACAACGAGAGTCATGCAAAACAAATGGCCAAATTTCGGACGATTTTGGGTTAAGGAGCCCCGTCATTCGGAAAACCATTTCAGCCAAAAAAAGGTATCCCTTGTGCCTCTATATCGTAGCAAGCATATGTCGCAAGTTGAAAAGGGGAAACTCGCATACATACATACATACATACATACATACATACATACATACATACATACATACATACATACATACATACATACATACATACATACATACATACATACATACATACATACATACATACATACATACATACATACAGGGCGTGTCAGCTGAGTGAGGCGTTCCTATGAGCTATCGCACGTACCAGGTAGTAAGTAAGTATAATACATCATAAACAGCTGGTCTTGAAAACTCAAGGAAAACATATTTACCAGCCATCGCGCTATCGTAGACAGACGTACCAACCGGGCAGAGAGACACCCGCCACCCTAAACGAGTTTATCGCTAAGTTTTACTCGTTGTTTGTGCGGCCCGCTCACATCAGAGAGACGACGTCTCTTCGACAATAATCGTCTACTCAGAGCAGGTCTACTTGCCCTTGGTTTTGCCGTCGTATAGAAGCAATCAACGGAGTGTAGTATCATTTGAAGGCAGAGAGTAAATCTTCCTAAGGCAGCTACTTACGCACTCTGGTTGGCTAAGAGGTGCCGGCGCGTGCTACGATGGAGGCGCACCACCTTTTTCTAACACTACCCCTCACTTTAGGAGGTTAAGACACGTCATTCTTAACCCCAAAAACTGATTTGATTGATCCCGGATGAAAATAAACCTGCTTTATCGCGGATGAAAAATCCCACCGCCTATTGTAGGTATAGAACCAGAAGATTTCATGCAAAAAAAAATGTCGTATTTCCGACGATTTTGGGTTAAGGAGCCCCGTCATTCAGAAAGAGTTTTCGCCAAAAAAAGGTATACCTCTATCGTAGGATGTGTCTTTTTTTTGTTATAGTATGTTATAAGCAGCTCAATCAACCTACTGTATGTAGAGCCTTTTTTTCGAAGCTACTGGTACTCATTCAGCATCCCGACCCGGCCGAATCAATCTTTCAGTCTCTCCAAGCACAGCGTCCACGCCGGCCGAGTCAACCCAGAGCCTTCGCAAGGCATAGCGTCCAAGCACAGCTCACCCCATAGCGTCCGAATCGAGGTTAACTTTTTTTTAATACCGTAGTGTTTTTTGTACTCCGGCGGATGGGGAAAAGTAATGCTTAAAAAGCTCACCACACGTCCACGTATTTTCATACACATCGTGTCAATATAACTCAATTGTGTTCGCGATCCTGCGTTATAGCTGGTGTGTCAATCAGTTCTCGTGGTATCGACAGCGCGAGCTGTCCCTACCGGCAGTCCCCGTTACTACTTAAGCGGCGCAAGCTGCTGTTTTATGCGGATGCGTCGAGTATGTCGAAATTAATAGTAGTGGCAGCAGCAGCAGTAGTGTGTAGTGTTCGCTGAACTTTGCTGGTGGTGCCTTGCTTTTGTTTGGGTTATTTTAGGGTTTGGTGATTGCCTCCGGCCGCCAGCGTCTGCCCGTTCTCGTTGTGCGCCCCACGCCTTGCCCGGGGGGGCACATGTATACCAATCAGGACCAAACGTGGTTCATAAAATGAAGGGGTTTCTTTAGAGGGTCTTGCACTGGTCGCGATCCCGCCCTTGGGTCGGATTGGGAGGTTTTCAAGAACTTCGCGAGTCGAGTCGGGTTAGGTCCCAGGGGGTGTTGGAAAATGTCACCGGTAGGGTCGGATCCCATCGGGCCAGGAGGTTTTCAAATCTCACGGGTTGGGTTCTGGTCACCCTCACCCGTTTTCCAACCCGCGATACGTGATCTGACCCGTGAAAAGCCCTGGAATGTACGAGTAGTCTATATACTTCGAAGGAGTTTTTTTGTGGTTCTGATTACTACGATTAATGTGTTATGGTCCTCCTCTGTGCTAGTATCACTCCGTTCGGAAAGATAGGCAACACAACGCTGATGTTCAAAGGTTGCTTACATTTCCGGGAAGAGTGCACTTCCTGCCGGCCTGCCGAGTAAAACCCGCCCGAATAAGAAACAGAGTTAGCATGAGAGGGGAAGGCAGGCAGGGTGATATTTACCGGACAGTATGAAGCGACGGAGCGTTGAATACTGCAGTAAAAGTTTTAGATGCGCGCTTCAAGCATTTTTTGGTTACGATACTTTTTGAGTGGCGCGGCTCCTTAACCCCTTTGGAGCCCCGAAAACCGTCCCTCTATACCAATTCCAAGTAACTTTTGTCCCAAGAAAGGGTTTCCACAGTTGTGCAGGCGTTTACCGAAAAATCGTTGAAACGTCGTTTTTTTTCCCAAATATGCTTTATTTTGTTTATGCCTAGGCCATGGGATTGTTCATCGAATTTCACCGCCATTTTCGCCAAAACTTGTTTTTTTTGTTCGGGGGTATAAGGCTCCTCAGTCGAGTGGGGAGGCTCAGAAAAAAACGGTGAACATATACCGCAGCAGCATGTATATGTCGCGCTAGGTAAGAACGCCTCCTCTCGGGAAGAAGAAACCCGGTCTGGGTTAGATTCAAATTAGTATATTTGGGGGATTGTTATTGCATGTTGCCCTGCACTGATTGCTGCGTTTGCGATAGGTGCCCTGCACTGATTGCGGCATGTAGTGGCGGTGACCTGTTGTAACTCTTTTTTCGGACTGAACGGATGCCGTGTTTGTTTCGCGATTTGCTGTGAGTGGTGGCTATATATCATTACCGGTTTGTTGCCCGTTCGTTGTGCGCCCCACGTCTGCCTGCTTAATATGAGATGCGTTTACATCGTACCGGCCTAATGCTATCCGTGACTGCTACGTAACTGTATTTCGAGAAGTATGTAGTGACCACATATAGCAAGAAGGTGGCTTCGGGCCAAACTACCGTATCGGCCGAGGTACACCTTTTTTTGGCGAGGTGCCGTGAAAGTGTCATCACACGGTAGGGGTAGCGACTTTTCGTGCCAAGCGTTTCTGATAATGTGATAATGTGGTATAATGTGATAATGAGATATAATGTGATAATGTGATAAAGGGGTAATGCGATAATGCGAGGGTGGTGATAATGTGATAAATGTGATACATGTGATGAATGTCATAATGTGACAATGTGATAATGTGATAATGTGGCAATGTGATAACGTGATAATGTGATAATGTGATAGTGTGATAGTGTGATAATGTGATAATGCGACCGGTTGAGCTCCTCAAGCGTGCAACTATCGGTTACCATGATATTTGTTCGATATACCATTATATTTGTTCGATATACCATGATATTTGTTCGATATACCATGATATTTTTTCGATATATTTAGTTGAAGACCAACGCAATGCATGTACCAGATAGAAATGTTGGTCGGGATGTTCAAGACCAACGCATGTAGAAATGTTGGTCGGGTTGCGCGAACAAATGTGTTGGAAGGTATGTTTCGGGTGAGAAATTCATTGAGCTACTCATCATCATACTAGGAGCTCAGAAAATTCTTAGAATCTGCCGCAGCACCTCTCTAGCGTGGGACGATCCGGGGGGCACCCCCTTTTTTTGCACTGCTGCTGGGTTTGAGCCGTCAACAAGTCGTACGACTTCTTCGCCATGTTGCGTTCTCTCCCAGGTGCCATTGATGATGGACGTGATACCCTCTGTTAGCCCAATGCCATCCTTAGCCAGTTCCTAGGGTCTGCTAGTATGACAGTTTTCTTTCTTTTTATTTCTATTTCTTTTTTCTTTTTTTCTCTTCTTCTTTCCTTGCTTTCTTGTCTTGTCTTTTCTTGCTTTTCTTGTCTTTTTCTTCTCTTTGCTTGCCTTTTTCGTCTTGTTTCGTTTTTCTTCTCTTTTCTTTCCTTTCCTTTATCTTCTTTTCTTTTCTTTGTTTCTTTTTCTCCAATTGACTTATGCCTGTCGTGCGTACGCGTAGTGATAGATACTACGTGTAATATATACGTGGTAGTCTTACTTGGGTGGCAATCGGAATATTTGGTTCCTCCAGGCGTGAGTAGTGAGACGTATGCACCGGTATGGACCTGGCACATCGTAGACTGACTCCCGATTTCACTTTTATATGTTTCTGGTGGAGGCATGAATTGCGTCAGCTGTAATATATGCGTGTACCACCTTGGGTTGTGTGTGTGTTTTCCCTGGGGTATTCCTCAGCTCCAGAGTGACTGGAGCCTGTCCTGTGACCACGGACTTGATTATGCGAGTTAATGTGAGAACAACAACAACAACAACAACAACGAGTGACTCTGTACCTCGCCGACGAAAACGCGCTCGACGATTTCTTTTGGCGCAGCGTGTAGTTAACCATTCCGTTGAGGATGCATTAATCAAATTAGGTTACCTTACCGCTTTTTCGACAACATTGTTGACATACACATAAATTTTACCTACCCTAACACCCTAACCCTAACCCAATGGAACGCAACAACCAACCAATGTACGGTGAAACCCGCCCTTCGTCTCGTACACAGTGTGCGTCAACCATATTGCCGAAAAAGTGGAAGGCTCTACTGATTTTTTTAGGAGCGGCACGAAAGCTAAAGGCTAATAGCTATGTATGAAGCTAACACCGCAGAGGTACAGGGGGGTCACTCGCGCGAGTGACTCCGAGTCACTGCAAAAAGAAAGCCCGTAAAAAGTTACCCCCTCACCGCCGTAGCTTTCGCCTTCACTCAGTAGTTGCACCGGAGAATAATATGCCATCACCTGCCCTGGACTGAGTGAACGTTGTGGTGGTCATGTATTCTTATATGATGCAGCAATCAGACAGCATCTACTACTGTAGTATAACGTAGACTATCGGCGGGGCTCCTCAACCCATTATTGTTTTACCGACAACATGTGTGTTTCGTTGTTTCGTTTTACACCTTGCTCTAGAGGCCATGAAATTGCCGCACACGACACAAGATAATACACCCCGGTCATATACTTTTTTGGGATTTCAACAAAGTTATCACCGGACCGGCTGCTGTATTCTGTGGGGGGGGGTGGGCATCTTGTGTAGCCCGGGTGATAAAGTGCAGGTCGCAGGGACCATGAAGGGGGTGTGATAAACCAGGGGGTGTGATAGCAATGTCTGTATAGAATTACAGCTGCCGTACACCTGCAGGGGTGTGGTATTGGTGCGGTATGATAACACTGCTTGAAAAAAATCCTGCTGCCGCACTGCTGCGGTCGAAACTGTCGAAGCAGCTGTCGAAGGAGCGGGGGTACCTGCAGCGGGATTCTGTTCTCCCTCCACACTCATCTTGATGGAGGTCTCCATACGGGGCGGTTCGCCGCACACACAGGGATGTGTTGCGTGTGATCACACGACAAAATGAAGTACCACCCGGGTGATAGTAACAAGGGCCCCGTGAATGCATGAGGGGTAACCTCGGGGGGCGTGTTGTCTTATGTAACCCGGGTGATAATTCGCCCCCTTGTTTGAGACTCACAAAAATGCCACCGGAGTGTTGTATCCTGTGGGGAGGTGTGGTATCTTCGGTGAATGTGTTATCTTGTTTTAAAAAGATTGGGCTGTTTTTTCTTGTCCTGCCAACGACGCCATATGTAAAGATATCGGACTGAGACACGGAGCATCCCCTGGCAGGTGTGCCTGTTGAGCTATTCTCGTAGTCCTCGGCGAATACTCACTTCCTTACCCTCTGATGACGTAGTAGAGAAGCAGCCTTGATAGTTCCACCGAGCGCTGGACAACATGTGGGACGGGCGGCACGAGTCTCTCCGTCTCCTGACTATCCCGACAGCAACCATCCCATGTATATCATACGAAAATGGCCAATTACCTA
The DNA here is from genome assembly GCA_012845835.1 of Undaria pinnatifida. Classification (NCBI taxonomy): domain Eukaryota; class Phaeophyceae; order Laminariales; family Alariaceae; genus Undaria; species Undaria pinnatifida. Next base: position 17,697,953 of record JABAKD010000001.1, read on the forward strand.
TCGGAAGCAGGTAACCTCCGGCCTTCTCAGGACGTACATTGGCATTGTTTTTGTCGTATGAACTGCGGCGGTATTCATCGGGAAGAGGCACTCTTAATTTTCTCCAAATGTACATCAGGCGTTAGGATGCGGCAGAGAGCTCTCTCCTCAACACGCATGCTACGCTAGAGGGTAGCACTTTTCTTCTGAAGAGGTTTTCTGGATGACGGTGCTCCTGAACCCCGAATCGTCGTCAACAGGCTACTTTTTGTTTGCGTGACTTCCCGTTTGTTCATCATACGTAGGCCATGGCATGATGGGACTTTTTCATCCGGCGGAAGCAGAGAGTTTTATTTTTGTCCATTAAATCGTTTTTTTGGAGTTAAGAATGGCATGTCTTAAAGCTCCCAAATTGAAGAACCTCGTATAAATAGTGATGCAACTCTATCGTCGCAGCACGCGCAAACAGTTAGGGACCATTCAAACTCCGAAAAAAAACACGGAGCACCTCTCTACCTAACGTAGCACCATGGATCACACCGAGAGTGCTTCTTTAGCCCGCAAAAAAAAGGGCGACAGTCTGCCCCCCTGAAAAAACCTCGCTCGACCCGGTTCTTATAATTGCTATTTTTGCCCTCCGACAATATGGCGTAGATGGTGCCGAACGCGTTCCGACGTAAACCGAACATCCTTCCGTAAGTCAGCAGGTTATTGTAGAAAAAGAAGATCTTCTGTGACATAGTATCCCCACAGCGCCGAGGACAGCCGCGTACTACGGCGATGACAGAGGTGGCACTTTTATATGGGCAAAACAACATATTTTCCGAATTGAGGGGCTCCTTATGAACCCAATGATTTTTTTTCGTTTTTTTTCGTTTTTTTCGTTTTTTTTGTTAATTTTTTTCGCCTTTTTTTTTTTCGTTTTCGCCCTCTACGGAGGCTGTAGTAGTATTAGTAGTAGTAGTGTAGGAGATGGGAAGATTGTTCTTCTTCAGTAGTAGTAGTAGTAGTAGTAGCAGTAGTAGTAGTAGTAGTAGTAGTAGTAGTAGTAGTAGTAGTAGTAGTAGTAGTAGTAGTAGTAGTAGTAGTAGTAGTAGTAGTAGTAGTAGTAGTAGTAGTAGGAGATGGGAAGATTGTTCTTCTTCGGGTTGCGCACACCGTCATTGTTTTTTTTTCAAAACAGTTTTTTTTTGGGTGGGGTATATTATAGCGCCTCGAGCCGCCACCCTCAGCGGGCAAAAAAAAGAGCCAGCGCACCTCCACTGTCGGAGCATGCTTTTTGTTTTTGGTATCCTCCGGCGGATGGTGGAGAGTCCTGCCGACGACGCCAATTTTAGTGATACTCCAAGTGGGGGATGCGTGGTTGGTCGGTGTTGGGAAGCGTGCTCCTCACGGGTTCCGGTGTCTTTGGTTGGTCTCTCCTCATGGCTCGCTGGGTAGACTCAAAGCTTATACATTATTTCCTCTACATTTAACTCTAAAAGATAAACAAAGTAAGACAAGACAGAGTAGAGCAGGGTTGGGCAGGGTAGAGCAGGGTAGTGAGATGAGGGGCGTCCTGCTTGTCTCATCGTCGTCGCCCATATCACCGCCCATCTATGATGGCCTTGACGTGAGTGTGGTATCTAATATCACGTAGTTTCACCTCAACCATGACATGGTTTCACGTCGAATCTATAAAATATCCTGGTACGGAGGGCGTTCCATTACAATAGGGAAAAATAAAGCTTAAGCTCACCACACTTCCACGTAATCTCATACACGTCGTGTGTCGACTTGACTCAACTGCGTTCGCAATAGCATGCGTCAAGGGCCACCGCAGTAATAAAAAGAATACGCTATACACAGTACAAACGACAAGAAGGCTAGGCTGTATAATAAAAGATCAATCGGCCCGTACTTCGGAAGGAAGAGTCAATAGCCTTTTACTACGAACAAGCCTGACTACGACAGACTACGGCAGGCTCACCACTTCATGCTCCTCCGACGCCTCGGCTGGCGAAAACGGAAGCGCGACGGCCACACACCCTCTCGTACGCCAACAACGCGCTCGCCAAGACAGACTCCGAGAGCATTGAGACGACGGTGCGGAGACGGGGGATATTGTTCGCGGGGTTCGTGGCACATATGAGGGAAGAGCGCCTGCCGCGGAGGGTGATGAAGCGGGGAGTTGCTTGAGGGTGAGGGTTCCTCGGGAGGGCAAGAGAAGGGTTGGATGGTGGTCCTCGAGGAAGATGCAACGAAATTTGGGACAATAACTTCGAAAGGTGGAGAAAGGCCGCACAGAATGCCGGCAGATGGTTTCGACGGGTTGAGGAAGGGGCGGAGCCATGCATGCAGAAATTGCGTGGCGCTGAGAGCTGTGGAGCTGCCGAGCGGCACGCGAAGGGTGCCGCCACACCACCCACTGTTGACACCAGTACGCGGCGGAGGGGAGTGGGGCGAGGAAGAGGGGGGGGGTGGGGGCAGTGGTGCAGGGGGGGGGAGGGGAGGAGGGGGGGGGAGGGGAGGAGGGGGGGGGAGGGGAAGGGGGGTGGGGGGGGCGTCCTGCCCAACAGACTGAAGTCTGGGTCTGGCCATTATAGTCCTGACGTATGTGCGCTTTCCCGTGGCCGCAAGTACCTGGCGTAACGCCGCCGGGATTTCTTCGCCATGCTATGTTCTCCCCGCAATAAATTTACGCACATGATGCCCTCTATGTGTCCAGTGCCTTGTTCGTTTTCATTTCTTCTTTCCTTGAGCATTATGTTTTCTTGTAGCTATTTTCCAGTCCAGAGTGACTGGAGCCTGTCCTGTGACCACGGACGTGATTATGCGAGTTAACGTGAGAAGAACAGCAATACTGCTAGGTATTAACGACACGCGTGGCCCTCGCTAGAAAAAAATCGTTCTATATAGGTGACTACGTGGGAGGGAAGCGGAAAAGTCGAGCACGACGCAACCGGTGGTATATAAAAAGAATCACGCAATATTAATTCGTTTGCATTCACGGGGGTTTCTTAGAGATTCCGGCGGTCAAAGCCGCCGCTCAAAGCTGGGACCGGATCAAGGCTACGGTAGGGGCGTCACTTTCGAGGCCATTTCTTGCAGTGGCTCGAGGTCACCCGCGCAAGTGACTCCCCTGCTCCCTTGCTTTCCTGAGCTGTTTTAATTTTGCGATATGAATCCGCAATGGAATGGGTGTACTGTGCTGCGCCGAAAAAAATCGCGCAATATCCCAAATCTGTCGAACTCACCCAGCTGGACGTGTTAAGATTTTTTTCAAGTACTTGTTCGTCCGTGACGTACGGAGTCGCTCGTGTACGCGGCTCAAACTAGGTATTCATATTGCAAAAACAAGGAACCTCCCCTTTACCGTAGCCGGGGAAACGTGATACGGAGGTTTGGACACGGTGGCAAGGAGCCCCTGCTGTATGTTTTTAGTCTCCGTCGAAAAACTAGAAAAACGCCTAAAATAAAGAACTGACATTGCCAAGGAAACCGAAGGATACGCCAGCTAGGGCTGGATAGCCAATGCGATGTAGCTACATTTACACACGACAGGAGTGAAAGTACGTGGAAGTGTGGTAAGCGTCAAGTTTCAAGTTTTCCCAATCCGCCGGAGGTTAAAAAATGGAATAAAAAACTAATTTATTTTTCTTTATCTGAGAAGCAAACATCACACAGCGCGCAAGCACAACAAAGCTAGCGTCGAAGGAGAGCCCCGAGACTCGCCAGCTAACGTCGTAAAGAACGAATCACACGCGCACCCACGAAGTCACCCGCTCACCCACTCAGCCACTCAATCACGCAGAGTAACCCGCACTCATTCACTCATACTCTCTCTCGCTCACACGCTAATGCACTCGCTCGCTCGCTCACTTGTAAAAAATGAAATTAAAAGCTTAAAAACACAGTGACGCCTCCGACGAAATGAACTACCCTACAATACTCACAAGACTCCTCCGTAATCCTGGAAAGAAGAAAGTTCAAACATTCGACTGGATGGAAACGAACACAGCTCTATGAGTCGACCAAGCATAGACACGCCTACGGTAATCTGAGCAAGACCATGGCTGAATGGAAACGAACACAGCTGTATGAGTCGGCCAAGCATAGACACGTCTACGGTAATCTGAGCAAGACAGACACTTTATTGTGGCATAAACCTTGAGCCTAAAACTACTATTAATAGCATATACCTATACCTGGTACAAGGACCTGCTAAAATTCGACGAAAATTGACAAGCGTGATATATCAAGCGCTCAGAGTCGGCCCCACGCGGTGCCGGAGTGACCCCCGAGAAAATTGACGGCCAACAACGCTCACGCTAGTGATGCTCGTTCTAACACGTCGGCTTCTTGGAGGATCGACCCATCCGGGTGTTCAATCGTTTTGCTTAATTCCCTATTAACAGATGTTTTCGAATTTCTCAAAAAAAAATGGTGGAAGTCGTTCCGTGCTATATCACGATACGAACCTTTGCAGTTAACCTCAAAGTTGCTAAAATTCCGAATTCCTCCCTTTTTTACGGGTGAGCTCCAAATTTGTGGTCTATTGGTGCGCCTGCCAGAATCCAACATGGAGGCGCTCTAAACTACGGAAATACATGGCAAGAGGTGGCGTGCACAATCGATCATCATGTTTTAGCACAAATGTAGTGCTTTTAGGGCCAGGCGTTTCGGATCCGCGCGTTAGTTGATGTGTTCTCTGGTGGCGTGTGAAATGGGCGCTCGAAGAGCTTTGGGATCAAGTGCACCGCCCGACGCCTGAAGCAGAGTGCCGGATCTCACTCGTCGGTCTTCCTTCGATCAAGATACAGGTGTGTGAGTGTGCGCTTTTCATATCACACCAAGAGCAGAAGAGAGATCACTTCCGAACAGTATCATAGCGATCGATATCCACCGCATGTTACATCAGACCAAGTCATAGCGATCGGCATCCACCGCATGTTGCATCAGACCAAGCCATAGCGATCGACATCCACCAAGGGTACCGTATCAGTAGGGGGGATGTTACGACGGTGTTAATATGATGATGCTATGGTGATGTTATGACCCCTACCGTAGTTTTGGTCATCATGGCTCCACAGACAGCACTAACCCGAGCATCAGGCCTGGGCCGGACCTTTGCTGGCCTGCCACATATACAGGGAGTACACAGGAAGCATGGCGTATCTACAGTCGGTACGTAGGCTTTGCTTACGACAACGGTAACTCGCTACTCCGCTCACTTGCGTACAAACCCGGCAATCTCAGGTAGTCCATTCCGAAAGTTAACGTACACAAAAACTACTTCGTTCCTGAATTCCACTGATGTCAGTTCTTGTCCCCCTCAATGCGGGTTATATAGCTTTTCGGGCGCAGAACAAGGCTGGACGTTTTGTCATGTTGACCCTGGCATCTGCAGGGGAGTCACCGACCGGTATCCTTCACGAGGGTATACACACCCGTAACACGCGCAATCGCAGTATCACGCGCAGCTTGCAACTTGTTGGTCCATGTCACAGCTGAAGTGCATTTTTTTTATTTTTTACTGGGAATGCTGGACCCCATGCGCGGTAAAAATGAAGGCAAGTCCCGGGAAGAAGGAAAGACACCTACCTGCGACCACGGCTTGTCCAGAAGGTCGCTGAAGGTAAATAAAGCCTCTTACGAGTTGAGCTGGAGAGTAAAAGTGGCGACTAAAAAACAAAAAGAGATGCAATATACCGCGAGCGCTTGCTCGCCGCTGAGACAGTTTCTTAATACTATTAATATAATCATAACGCCCACCCCCCGAAAAATGATTCCCAGCTTATTACAGAGTTGTTTTTTGCGCGGGCTTAACCTGATGTACTAGCAGGCGAAACTATATTACGAACGGATAGTCACCAAGAAGGGTGCACTTGACCAGCCTGGCTGCGTGCCTATCGGGCCAGCCGTCCACTCCACCAAAACCGCTGATAATATTGAATAAGCGTCCCCAAAAGAACGGAGCGTCGGTTTCTTGCTGTAGTGCATTCACCTGTTCCTTGCTCGTGGACCTATATGGTTCGATTAGATGAAGCTAGGAACGGTTTGGTTGACTACCGACAGGGGCGCACTCGACCACCCTGGTAGCGTGCCTATCGGACAAGGCGTCCATTCCTCCACTAACTCCCACGCACTCCCCCCTTCTTCCCCCCCCCCCACCCCCACCCCCACGCTCGCACCCCTTTCCGTTGGTGTGAAGCTTTCTGCTCCAGCTCCGTCTCCTCCTTGGTCCTCTCCTCTGTCTTCTCCCGCGCCCGTCCATTCCTCCACCAGACCCCCCACACCCCCATCTTCCGCTCTCCGCCCACCGCCCCCACCTCCGCGTACTCCCGCACTCATTTTTGCCGTTGAAAAGTCTCCTCCGCCTCTTCCCGCGATCTCTTCGCCTACGTCCGCGCCCCTGTCCGAAGCCTGTAAGATGCCTCCTTCTCCCGTGGCATATGCACCACCCGCCGCCGCCACCACCGACGGCACCCCCAACGAAACCTCCGGAGGAGAAGCATCACGCGGCCCGCAAGACCGGTCTCCGTCCAGCAACATCTCCAGGGAGTCAAGGTCCATCATCATCGTGCTCACTCCCGCGGCCTCAACGCTCGTGCCGGCATCCACAGCACCCCCCGGCAGGAATTTTCGCTCAGGGGCGGAGGTTTGTTCTCCGCGTCGGTCCGAGGTGGTGGAGGAAACGCGGGCGGCTGTCTTCGCGGCGCCGTAGTGGTCGTCTCCAGTGTTGCTGCTGCTGCCGCCGGCGACGGGTAAACCGTGCGCATTTTCTGTGTCAGTTTCAGCGAGAGCTTCATTTCCTGATTCAGCGAGGGCTTCATCAAGCGCGCGGCAGACCGCGTGGAGGCCTGGAGTCGCCCAGTGTATCTCGCCCGCGTACGCCGGGCGATCGGTGGCAACGGGGGCATGGTCTGAAGCAGCAGCAGCAACAGCCGTAGCAGGAGCAGCGGCAGCGGCAGCGGCAGCAGCATCAGCGACATCAGCAGAACCAGCACCACCCCCGACATCAGGGGAATCGGCAACATCAACAGCATCACCAGCATCCCCAGCACAAGCATCACCAGCATCCCCAGCACAAGCATCACCAGCAGCATCAACACAAGCATCAACCGTAGGATGGAAAGCGGAAACGCTCTCGCAGCTCACACCAAGGCCAGCGTGGCCTAGAGAGGTTGAAGCCTGCGCTGCCGTCAAGGAAGAGATCACGCGACGGCACCGGCCCGACAGCTCGCGCAGAGGGAAACACGCCGCTTGGAGTGCCTGGAGCGGGGCTGCCAAGGCGAGATGGAGCGGAAGCAGGGAGACAAAATAAGGTCCAAAGCGAGAGCGTTAGAGCTACGACGTACGGTATCATATGCATCATGCTTACACAGAAATCTGTGAGAAGGAAACAGAACATCCGTCGGCGTACAGCGGTGATGATGGTGACAACGCTATCACACTAGTTCGTTTCCCAGAGATCTGGCTCGTGGCAACAACAACAACAACAACAATAACAACAACAACAACAACAACAACAACAACAACAACAACAACAACAACAACAACAACAACAACAACAACAACAACAACAACAACAACAACAACAACAACAACAACAACAACAACAACAACAACAACAACAACAACAACAACAACAACAACAACAACAACAACAACAACAACAACAACAACAACCACAACAACAACCACAACAACAGCGACATCAACAACAACAACAACAACCACAACCAAAACAACAACAACAACAACAACAACAACAACAACAACAACAACAACAACAACAACAACAACAATAACAACAGTACACCTAAGAAAGACAGGCTGAGAGTAGCCCCGCTACCGAACACATTATTTCACACCTCTGGCAGATCGCGATCTAGATCATCTAGATCATCAGATCATGTAGATCGTCTACAGTAGATCTTGCATCTGCCATTATGAGATACTGTGCAAAAGCTGTGCGTATAGACTACAGATCCAACCCCTTTAGCATGTGCTAGATGATGCAGATCGTACGGCTCTCACCCAGTAACATGAGCCAGATCATGCAGATCGTAATACGATCTCACCCAGTAACATGAGCTAGGCCATACAGATACACCAGGTACCACACCTCGGACAGATCACGATCTAGATCATACATATCAAAGAAAATCAAGTGGGGATTGATCGATGCATCTGTCCAACGTGTGCATGGGATTTAGTAAGAAGATAAAACAAAGACACTTCAACTGCTGTGAGATCGAAAAAAAAACGTCGAAATTTTAGTCGTTTGCAATTTGCGTGTGGGGGAAAAATTCTACCAGGCGAGATTAGAGCACGGATCTTTTTGGAGCAGCAATTGGCTGGACAAGTAAGTAAGAAAGTATGAAGCCGCTACTCTTTTTTATTCTTTCTAAAATCACGTATTTTTCTTTTCTTTCCGGCTTAACTCGAAAGAGCATAGCTTTTCACCCTCAACTGCACGCTTCGATGAAAGGCGCACCCAAAAACCGACCGTTTTTGACGAAAAACTGAAATGCAACCCGATCGATAAAACTCCATGGCCTACAGTAGGCACACAAACAAGTAACATTGAAAAACAAAAAAGCATCTGAACAAGGGAGCGGCCGGTGTATCACGCAACTCGCAGAGGTGAGCACCCGCCCCTAGTTTTTTTCGAACTCACAGCTGACGTATTCAGAATAGCATTTTTTGTAAAAATGGCACTCCCGAAGATTTTGGGTTAGGGAGCCCACCTCGCCGTTCAGAAGACAAAAAAAAGAGGCTGAAACAGGTGATAACTTACCGCTATCGTGCGAGCACGCGTCTAAGAATTGATTACCTTTTTCTTTCCAGAGCGCACGCTACCACGACGGTGCACTTTTTTTTTCTCAATACTCCCCCTCACTTGAGTAGCGCTATACCTTTCTTGACCCTTTTTTAACCCGCTCTTAACCCTTTCCTTTCTCAACCCTTTCTTGACCCTTTTCTTGACCCTTTCCTAACCCGAAAGCATATATGGCATAAATGAAAAGTGACACCCAATGATCAAAACTCCATGGCCAAGGTCTAGAAAATATAATGTTGGCCGAAACAAGAACAACACTTCCGACCATTTGGGGTCATATAACCCTCTTATCATTGGAGCTTAAGAGGGAAACAAAATGGCGAAATAAACCGACGCGCGCATAGTTTGATTTCGTGCTGTATGTGGGCCCCAAGAGATTCAAATTCCTAATGCTCAACAATCTCAGATGAAAACACACAACCATTCGAAGACCCAACAAATTACAGTCAGGTGTATGACCTATTTCGACAAGCTTCTAAGGGTCGTCCCCGACCAACGAAAAACAAAAATCCCGAATCCTGACAAAATGTCACGATTACTGATATTTTGAAATTATGAAAAGTCACGTTTCCAAAAAAAAAAAAAAATGTCCGACATCCTGACATGAAATTCTATGGAAAACGTAACAGAACGATTCAAAGTCCGCCGATTCCTGACCAAATACCACACGGTTCGGTTCGCGAAAACGGCACATTTTGGTTTGTCACGGTTCCTGACACATTTTTTTTTTGTGTTTGTTAGGAATGGTCCTATGATACTGAACCAATACTACCGACGTTCAGGCGTGTCACCTGGTCTGTCTGCCCAGGTTTGCTCGTTTTGTGTCCAGGTCTCCTCGTCTTCTTCCCAAAATGTCGGCGATAGGCCGAAGTCGACAGCGGCTTTTCGCACGACCGCTCCAACCTTTTTCTGCGCGAATGACGGGGGGCGTCAAATGAAGTCAGTACATAATTGCAAGCAGTGAGGCTCATTCATTCCTTAGCGAACAAAAAAAGAAAAAAACGAAAACGTGAAAAAACGAACGTGACATCTTTTATGCGATTCGTGGTGTTTGTAACGGACCCTGACAAAACAAAAAGTGTTGAGAACATCTGGACATCAAAACAAATAGTAAGTAGTCTCGGTCATTCCTCAGCGAACTGAAAAAAAACATCGCTAAACCGTGACAAAAATGAACGTGATATTTTATTGTGCCATTCGTGGTATTTGTAACGGATCCTGACAAAATGCAAAATCGTTGGGCGAACATAAATCCCAACTGATGTCACGGTTAGTGGCGAAAGAAAAAAAAAGTGATTTGTTTTTCTGTCCTACTCTGGGTTTGCAGTGATAAACGGCACGTAATGAGCCCCCGATTTTGTTACGTACTATTCACCGTATAAGATAGGTGGTGGCCACTGACGGCCAAAGAAGGAGGAGAACAGGTAAGCACAAAGTGTTCAAAAAATATGAAAGGAACCTACTGAGCGCCCAAACACTGGGGGGGTCTCTATTTGGACTACGAACGGTGCTCCATTCCGTCTCCAAAGGGATGGGTGGTCAAGGGATAAAGCATTCTGAAAAAATGAGCGGCCCGTGTATTACATAGCTTGCGAGATGACTATCGACCCAAAAATGATCGAACTCACAGCTGACGTATTTAGAGTTTGTGTTTAAATAATGGGCAAGTGACTGAAGGTAAGCAACAAATAAGCACGCCCCCCCCGCTCTCCTTACGTACTCGCCTCGCCAGCTTGAAGGTGCCAGCGACGACTAAGAAGATGACGCACCCATAGCCCGATGAATGCAGACTGTCGTTTCAGTCCTCTCACGTCCCCGCCGGCGTTCCCCCCCCCACTCCCCTCCTTCCCTCGCCTTCCCCCAGCCCCCCCCCCTCTCCCTCTCTGACCCCCAACTCCTCCACTCGCCCCCTCGCCACCCTCATTAAGCGACGCGTTGTCCAAGAGCGATTCTACCAGCCGAACCAGCAGCGTGGCTCCGAACCCCCTCCACCTAGCATGGAATATCTTCAGGAGCGGAGCCCACCTGCAACGTTGTGGTTTTCGGATTTGTTTCAGGACGTGTGTTGCGATAGAGCTCACCTGGTAAGACACGGTGGTGGCATTTTTTGTTTGTATCCGAATGACCGTGCTCTGTGACCCCAAAGCACATTGGAATGCCGTTCTTGTCTTGCAAAAATGAATATCTGGTATTTTGGATGCCTATGTCATGAGTTTCGGTCAACAGATTGCACTTTCAGTTTAGTCAAGAATATGTAGCATACAGTAGTTTATCAAGCCGAGAACCGTGCAAGGCAAAATCGAGCCGGCGCATCTCTACCATATTTTTAGTGGCATGTGTCTTGGGCTCGTTTTTTTTCGCTTTTTGGCGCAGGGCACAGGGGAGGAAACGACGAGGATGAGAGAAGACATTTTTGAACGGAGGGTTTTCTACGTATCAGTAATCGATGAACGAAAATCGAAGAGCATATAAAACTGAAAAGTGGGGAAAGGCCGAAGCTTGTGCCTCAGGCTCGTTTTCGTTTTCGTTTTGGTGGAGAACACAGGAGAGGAAACAACGAGGCTGTGAAAAGAAGTTTAAACGAAGCATTTTCTAAGCATCAAAGTTCGATGGGTGAAAATCGGCGAGCACAAACAGCTGAAAAGTGGGAAAAGCTTAACCCGTATGCGCGATAAAAATGAAGGCATGTACCGGGGGGGAAGGAGAAGGTAAGACACCCGAAACCACGGCTTGTCCAGAAGGTCGCTGAAGGGAGTACCTAACTCCGACGGGATGAGTATCTAAAAACAAAACACGGAAAACAAAAAAAGTATCCAAGACCGGGAAGGGAAGGGCAACTCTCGCGTTCATCGGAAAACACGTGCTTCGCAGAATTGGTCGACTAACTCGCGCGGTCATCGGAGTACCTGTTTCCCAGAATTCCCCCAACACTGTCTTCCGCCGATACTGTAGCCGTCCAAAAAAGCTTCCACGCCTATGATACGACGATTGGTTGGCGCCCACTCGCCTGCAACACCGATGCCGGTGTGACGCGTGCTACGCTACAAGTACGAAGCACTTTTTTTCCGTTTTCTGATTCTGAACGACGGGGCTCTCCTTAACCCTCCTTAACCCCTTTAGAGCCCCCGAACCCCTCCCTATACTAAATTCAAGTCAATTTGTCCCCAAAAAGGGTTTCCAGTTCTAAAGGCGTTAACCTCACATCGTCGGAATGTCATTCTTGTTTAGCAAAAATGAGGGTTTTGCATGCCTACTTTTTAGTTTTTCATCGGGTTGCACTTTTAGTTTTGTCATAGTCAGTTCTTGCCTTCGAAGGAAAATAGAGCGCCTCAAGCCAAGCACCTTGTAGGGAAAAACAATGGTGCACGCCTACGTTAGCTTATGTCGTGTCTAAAATCCCATAAAATCGAGAACCGAAAACCAACGTAAAACACCACAAAAAAAACAGAACCAACAATATTACAAAGTATCGAAAACCTGGCCGAACTGAACTAACAGCATTGAACACCCACATCGAACCCAAAAACGGAGAATATTATTGGAGTTTGGGAACTGAACCAGGAGTGATGCGCCTGTGTTTTTGCGAAAAAAAATGCGTACGAGTACGTAGGCGTTCGGTTCAGCTTTTTTTTTTTCTGTGGTTGAATAACTGACATTGATTGCAGCAGCATGGCAGTGTTTAGGTTGATCGCGTCAACGGCAACACCAAGTACATACAGCACGGGACGGTGCTCGCAGATTCGTAGGACACGCGAACAGACTGCGTGCTGTGGGTAGAGTAGCTAGCAGCAGCTGCTGGCCAGGTATTCACGATTTTATTTCATCCGACACCGAAAACCAACACAAAAATATAGGCCGAAAATCGTTCATGCTGGCGAGCAGTCGTCGACGGATCAACAACATGAGGTTTACCGATTACGAGAGATGGAGAAAAAACAGCGTAGCGAGAACCACCAAGCAGCAATCAGAATATCTCGATTAGCTACCGCATGGCAGAAGAACGAGACGATTGCATTCACCGCCCCGAAGTGACGGTTCGCATGTAAAACGACGGTTTCACTCATGAACCGGCAATCAAAACCACACAGAAAGAAACACCACACCGCGTCGAACCGAAGACCAACGTTGGGGAAACGCGCCAAAATGAGAGCTTACGTTGAAAAAAAACTATCGAAACGTGAAGATCAATACCGAAAGTAAACGCCGCTGTGTTTCACGTGTAGCCTACCTCGCAGTTAACCGGCGGCTGACCTCGCGTTCGTCGACTCCTGGGGTGCCCTGAGGAACCACGGGCAAAATAATCGGCGGCAACGACATTGTATGGAACGAAAAAATAGAAGCACATGAGACGGGTCTTTAGACGTCAACATTCGCCTACCTACCGCAGCGAGACTACTGTTGTACTAGTAGTAGTGGGGCTCCAATAATTATGGACTGGAGGAATACTTCAGGAAAAAAAATACACACACACGCACACACAACGCCCCCCCCCCGTCTCACCGGTGTCGGATACTTGTCTCTCGAGCGAGGAAGCAGGTGGCCTTGTCCCCTTTTCCTCCCCCCCTCTCCCTCCCCCCCTCCCCCCGACCCCTCAGGCATCCCGCCTCCACCATCAGCTAGCAGGGATACCAGAGCCCACGACAGCGCCGTGGGCGTCACCGACATTGTAATCGCTTGCGCCGCTTTCTCCGCTGCTGCTTTCGCCGCTTCCCCCATCCCCGTCCCCACTACCGCCTCCGTAGGCCTAGCCGACGCAGACCCCGCCCGGCTTGGGGTACGCGGGGAGGAGGAAAAACTTGAGCCAGCTTGCAGGTTGGCATGACCACGACCACCACCACCAGCAGCATGAGACGTGGTGGAAGCAGCAGCGGCAGCAAATTGTGGAGTCGGGGTGGGACTGGTCCGCCGTTTCTTACCCGAGGCGGTGTTGCACGGTGTTGAGGCGTCGCTTTCGCTGGTGGCCTTGTACCTGGGAAAAAACGGTAGAGGGGTGGGGTTGGCGCGAGCAGCGGGACGGAGTGGTGATATCTGTCACTACCGTACGAGAAAAATCGCAATCGCATCGATTTCATTTTGCGCCTATCGGTATCAATCATCGACCTCAATTATTATTCGATATCCGATATTGGGTTGATCTTCCGGGTACATATCAGCATCATATCAAGACTCGTTTCTCATTCGACACCCGATATCGAGTCGATTTTCCGTGTATCGGTATCGTATCGAATTCGATTATCACTTGATACCCAATATCGGTCACCGATATCCGATATCGATCATCGATATCCGATACCGATCACTAGACCTCCTCACCTGGAAATGAGTTGATCGAAGGCGTTACGCACAAAGCCAAGGTGTTCTGCCTGCGGCCCCCAGTAACGCCCCCAAAGGTAGTCCACCAAAAAATCCGACGCAAGCCGAAGGATCACTATTCCAGGCAACTTATGACCGAAACACGGAGGGGGGGGGAACGCGCAACGTGAAGTATACGGCGCAGGGTAACGTCAAGACGGGCAACCTAAAAAAACAAAAAAAACACGCGTGCGTAGATAAGCATTCGGTTAGGTTCCATTTTCATTTCTTCCCTACCTGCTAAGAGAGTTTTTTTTTTCTCATCCCATCTGTTATCCTCGCAACTTTTCTTTCTCCTTCTCCCTCCCTAGTCGTAACTCAGGTACGTTACTCGCTGAGCAGGCTCTTCTTCCCCCCCCTCCCCACTACGGTACGCGCCTTCCTTTTTTATCGCGAGATTACTCCAGCTACTTCTTCCCTCGTCGACTCGCATCGATTTGCACTACTGGAGCCTGTGTCCCGTGACCGTGGACTTGGCTAGGGCGACGAGTTGGCGCGTGCTACAATAGAAATCGCACCTTTTGGCAACTTTTTTGTTTCCTGGACGACAGGGTTCCTTAAACCAAAATCGTCGGAAAACAACATTTTTTTGTTTTTGCAGCAAGTATTTTTTTTTGTACCTAGGCCCCACGAGTTTGTTCATCGGTTTGCACTTTCGTTTACTTCATATACATATATGCAAGAGCTCCGCATGGGCGCCGGCAGCCCATGCTTCGGGTAGGGCAGGGCAGCACTTCGACAAGTTAAGGTGTAGCTGTCCGATTTGACATTCATTGAACTTTAAAGTTACGCCAAGAGTTTAATACAAACATGGGATTATGAAGGGCATAATTTGACAGAAGAAAAACGCCATATACAACAAAGAAGGCAAGGATAGGCGAAACACACTGCTGTTGTTAAATGCGCCGTCAAGTAAAAATTGGCGTACATCAAACAAAAATACCGAAACGAGTATTGAGAACCTGCTTCGCCTCTATAGGCGAAACGAAAGAGTACTTGGCATCAATGAAGAGACTGCGCTGCTGTCCCCGTTGCAATGGAGGTTCGAAGTCGACAGGATGCAAAGTCGGTTTGCATCAAGCGTCGACATGGGGCCATGTCAGCCGGCGAAGTTTTGGAGGAAGAGCTTTGTTTATTACCTGAAAGCTGTCGCATTGATTGGTCTGCGTGGTCACGGGCGAGGGGGAAAACTATCTCTCGTTGCGGAGGCGTTGTCTAAGATAGATGCGGGGTGGCTTTGCTCGTACGGGAGGTTGGTGTGGCGCTTGTTCTTTTTACTAGGGAAGGCGGGATATGTGTATCTGCTGTCTCTGCTTTGTGGGTGCTTTCACGTTGTCGAAATTGGACGCGTCCCCTCAATAAATAATATCCGGAGTGTCTCTACCATGACAACTGCTGATAGTGCCGTGTGTACTTTCTACTCAGAGACCAAAATATTATTTACTGGTAGAAGATTTTTTTTCGTTTCGGACTATGCGCATAGCGGAAAAAATGTCGATGCTTAGTATTTTTCATTTCCGACTGAAAGTCCAACTTTAGAAAAAAAATAGGCGCAGACATTGTCGTATCTTCTTTCAGGATGTACTCTGCACCAAAAAAATGTAATCTGTCAATAAAAGAATGGACACATACAAACAAAAAAATCCCGGAAAAGGACAGGGGTGCTGTGTGTGGTAGTCATAACATACCTTTGCAACATTTTTTTTTTCATGTAATGTGACCAAACATTCATCACATTTATTATCCTCGCACCACTCTCGCGCTCCCTCCCAGTAGTAACTCAGATCCGGGGTCACATAGCGGGCCCTCCTCCTCCCTCTCGACTTCGGCACGTGCCTTCATTTTTATCGCGAGAAGAAGTCAGCATTTTCTTCCCTCGTCGACTCGCGTTGATTTGTACCTAACCACGCTGCTAGGCGCGCTCAGCAGTTGATACATATTTTTTGCATTTTTGCACATAAAGTCGAATCTCATCATGGTGGGAATCGAACTCAAAGATAAACAAACGTTGGTAGTCGAGTGTTTGCGTTGAAAAAAATAACTAGAAATTTTTCCATCGTGCTAGAGAAAGGCCAGATTCACTCCGGCATGCTTTTGGCTGTGTTTGCGGTTATCGAATCGCAGAAAAGGCGTACACGGCCTCCATATCACAGGCGGGGAGCGGGGAGGCAACACCAATTTTTGGATTTAGACATGGTGCGGTAGCACCTAGACTCACCGACAGGGGCAGGCCCAGCACAACACCACCCGACAAACAGCAGCACAGCAGTAGCAGCAGCAGCGCAGTAGCAGCACCGCAGCCGCAGCAGCAGCAGCACCGCAGTAGCAGCACCGCAGCCGCAGCCGCCGCAGTAGCAGCAGCAGCGGGGGCGCGGGCGGAGGTGGCGGTAGCGATGGCCCTGCCAGATGAGTTGCGGCACAGAAGCTCGGCCTGACTCGATCACCACGATCATCACCACAACAGAACAGCCAGTTTTTTTTTTTTTTAGAAACAAACGCAGGAGACACCAACCGCAGCCGCAGCACAACAACCGCCGCACAACAGCAGCAGCAGCAACAACAGCAGCAGCAGCAGCAGCAGCGGCAGCAGCGGCAGCAGTACCGGCGGCGGCGGCCGTGCGGCGTGGGTGGCGGTGGCAGTAGAGGCTTCCGCGACAGCGTTGTGGTATCAGCACCGAATACGACATCACGCAGCAGCAGAGAACGAGGTCACATCGTAGAGAGCGCAGGACCGCTGGCCCACTAGCATCTACCCCTGAGGTTGCGCGTACGCGCCATGCTCCTCCAGCTACCCTTGGTGCCCCCGCATCAATGTTGGGTTGTGTCTATCGCTGCCAAGCACAGCGCACAGCGGGCAGTGTCTGCTGTGAGCTGCCGTGTGGGTTGTGCCCTCGTGCCCTCTGATTGTTGTGCCGAGAGCGACGGTGTTGGTAGGCCAATCGTATGACCTGGTCGTTATTGTTGGAAGTTCACTCAAATTGGACTTTTCACGCCGTTTTGGAGCAAATTCTTCCCTCAAAGTTCGCCCGGGGGCATAATTTGCTTGAATTTTAGATTGAATTCCTTCAAGGCAAACACTCGAGTATTCGAGGGTGAACCGGGCCGGGGGCGACCGGTTGACAATTGAAGGGAACAAAACAGGATCTTTGCATAGAGTTCACATTGCCCGAAATTGTATGATATTACGATGGTTGACGCCGCGTCACCAAGAGAGGTGTTGCCTGTGCAGTGGTGTCAGTAAACATTACTTACTGATGGAGCCTGTCCTGTGACCATGGACTTGATTATGCGAGTTAATGTGAGAACAACAACAACAACAACAACAACAACAAAACTGTTGCTCTTGAAGCTCGGAATTTGAAAACAGTGTACCAGGTATATATCGTCGACTACTGTTACAGATTAGTTACTGCTGTATCATCGATTGATCGCGCACACGACATGTTGTTGTCAAGAAGATACCTATTACTACTACTATAGATTGCTGGTGTGCCATCGATTACTACGCCACGCGTTGACGTTTTCGGAAAAAGAACTGCCCAGGAATCCAAAACCCAAAATCGTCGCCGCGATTCTCGCATGTGTTTCTTACCTCCCGTACGTAGTACGCGTCCACGACCAGGTATAGGGGACGGATAAGGAAGGCGTTGGACAGCGCCCTTCGAACAAAGTGATTCGACCGATAGATCCTACAGCGCTGCCCCCATTGAGCTACTTAATCACTTAATGACTCAGTAGCTCAGTGGATAGTGCTACAAAATATGTTAAACTACCAAAATAACCATTCATAATGTCGTCAGCGCGCACGCTTGAAGAAGGCAAATATGAAGTCGGTGAGAATCAAACTCACGACACATGGCACTACCCACTGTCACGTGTCACGTGACTCAGTAACTTATTGGGTTATGCTAAAAAACCAACCGAACATGTTTTAGGGTTCGTTAATTAATTCTCACCGACTTCGTGAGAGGGATCTCCGGAGCTATCCCTTCTCCACGTGCTACTACAGTTAGTAGTACCCAAAAGAGCATTAGCTTATGATAACGTCTCCAGCGCGCACACTCCTGAATACCAAATAAAATTTCGGTGAGAATCGTACTCACGACACGTCCTTCATTGGTTATATAGCACTAGTATACCCACTGAGCCGAGAGGAAACGACACACAGCAGTAGTAGCTATGACAGGGCAAGCGCTTCGAGGCGACCATGAAAAAGCATCGTCGGGAAGAAATTTAGATGCCAACTTGGAAATGATGCCAATTTGGAAATGTTGTCCCTTATTTATTCGTTCAAGCTCTACATATGCCAAGATCCAAGAATAGCTCGGGCGTATACCGCCCAAAATACGACAAAAAGCGCACTTCTCGCTTGTCTCGCTCAGCGTCTATCCGCGTTCACGTCGAGGTGCGGAACGGATGCGGCAGGGCGAGGGGCGTTGGAGCCGTCCCCCGAAGACGGCGCTCGAACGAAGCTAGTTGACCGAGAATTCCAGGTCTGAGAATCGCATACTGAGGCCGACACGAAAAAAAACCCTGACCGAATCCCCCCCAAAACCAAATGATTATATATATACCTGGTATATATTTTTTAATAGAGCGCTTCTTTAGTGAGGAAAAAGCCTAAAAAAAAATAAAAATGGTGCGCCTCTAACCTAGCGTGTCTGGACACCACTTGAAATATTTTTCAAGCAGATTTATCTCCCCATATTGTTAAATATATTAGGGTCAAAACAGACAATCACGTACGCACCTGTTTGTGGGCGGCCTCGTGGCGGATGTCAACCAACCAAGTCGGAATTCCGATTTCCCTAGCGAGAGAGGACACGGGGATAGCGTGCCCCGTCTGAGTCCGACGCGCAAGTGGGGGGGGGGGGGGGGGGGGGGAGGGTGGCAACAAAAACATCAGATGTTAACAGTACTAACAGACCCCATTTGGGGGGGTTTAGAGGGAAAACCTGACGAAAAACAAATTGACGAAAACAGAATCGATCAAGCGAAGCAGCCCGGGACGCCGGGTAGAGGGTGGGTTCAAAGCGCAACGGTAGGAGATATTACACGACGCACGCGCCGCGTTCTCCTATCATTAACGTTCACCTTAACAGCACTGCTGCAGGATCTTCCTAGGCGGTTGATAATAACATAGCAAATATCTTGCTTTCATCTTTCGACATAAGCGGGTCCCAGAAGGGCCTAAGCTGGAGTTAGAGGAGCTCACAAGAGCAGGATGTTGAGTCATCAACTCCCGGTAGGGCTGGTTGGGTTCCACAAGTAAGGAGCTAACGGTTAGTCCAGGATGCATTATGAGCGCAGTTGTCTTAGGGCTAGCGAATAGACCACTGCTACCGAGTAGTCCAGGACGCGTTATGGGCGTAGTTGTTTCAGGGCTAGCGAATAGGCGAGTGTGTCGGATTGCGCGCCGAGCTCCGAAAGTTCCGCTTACCCCTAGCGTGGGAAGACTGCCATCATATCCATCATGCCATCATGCCATCATGCCACCAGGCCATCATGCCATCATATCCATCATGCCATCATGCCATCATGCCATCATATCCATCATGCCATCATGCCATCATCGCATCACGACGCGTGCTACAATAAAGGCGCGCCACTATTTTCTTGAGTTTCGTCGCTTTAGGAGGTTAAGACACCATCGACATGTCCTGCTTAATCCAAAAACTGATTTGGAGGGGGAAAAAAAAATAAACTGCTACCGGATGAACAATCCCATGCCCCAGGTACACAACGAGAATGGTGAAGAAGAAATGGCCTATTTCCGACGATTTGGGGCTAAGGAGCCGCGTCAATCAGAAGACAAAATAGCCAAAAAAAGGTATACCTTATACTTTTATCGCAGCACGCGTGTCACTGCCGGGCGCTTCAGGAAACTCGAAAATGCGTCCCTAAACTATTTTTATGGGTAGTGCCAAACAAATTCATTCGACACCTAAAAACGGACAAAAAAACAGCAAAAGCAGAAACAAAGGTGCCACACAGGAAAGACATACAACCTATCATGACCCCTTTAAAGCTGCACCCCGTGTATGCGGGGCCAAAACCACTTAAACTTAGTGTGGGATAATTACCGCATTTCTAGAGGCGATTGCACCACTTCAGTGTGGGACAGTTATCGCATTTCTAGAGGCGATTGCACCGCTTTAATATCGTCTTTTTTTTGTTCGCTCAAACCTTTTGTCACAGCGGGGTTTGAGCAATCATACTATCATATCATACTATCATATCATACAATCATATCATTTTCGCGCGAGTGACTCTGCACCTCGCT
Organism: Undaria pinnatifida; assembly: GCA_012845835.1. Taxonomy (NCBI): domain Eukaryota; class Phaeophyceae; order Laminariales; family Alariaceae; genus Undaria; species Undaria pinnatifida. The sequence continues at coordinate 17,718,394 of JABAKD010000001.1, forward strand.
GACAAAAAATACTTCACGCGAATGTCTTGGCCCAGCGTAGCTTACTGTTCAATTGCGGATCCACATCGCAAAAATAGAGCCAGCACCAAAGCTCAAGACCGCAAACGAACAGGGGGGTCACTCGCGCGAGTGACCCCGAGCAACGACACACCGCCTCCCTAAAACGTGACCCTCCCTACCGCAAAAACTGAGTACACTCTCCCTATCGTACCCTTCACCTAAGACAGTACCACGTGAACTAGCGCTTAAGCAGTGACCACGTGTACTAGCTCTTAAGCAGTACCACGTGTACTAGCTCTTGAGCAGCACCACGTGTACTATTACTGTGAGAACAGAAAACACTCATTTAAGGAGTGAAGCGTTACCGCGTGTACAGCAACAGCCTCGCCTTCTGTTCGTGCCCAGTGAGCCCGTTGATCGCCCTGATGATGACTGCGCTGTACACCAGCCGTAGCTCCTCCTCGCTTCGGGAAGGGCCCGCCACCCCGCCCCCTAGCGGCGCCGCATCATTAAGCCGGACCTCCACAAGCTGAAGTACGCGACACGGCGCACGAAGTTTCATTCTTCAAAAGCACGATTTCTGACAAAATACGACGGTTCTTCGCGAAGAGGCCACGTTTTTTTTCGTCACGATTCCTGATATTTTTTTGTTGTTTTGGTGATCGCTGGGAAATGACCCCAACTGGCCATCACAGGTTTCCCGAACAGTTGGACCTTGGAAACAGTATAACAAACAACTACAACTACAGTACTGCTACGACTGACGCGTGCGCCGATAGATTTACCATTTTTTTGGCCAAAACGTTTTGGAATGACGGGGGTCTAACCTTGACCCATTTCCAAGTCCTAACAGTATTCTATCTTAGTATAATTCCGAGTATTTTGCCCCCATGTCGGGACTGCGGTGCTAAAAAGGGTTAACCCCAACTCGTCCGAATCCCATTAACGTTTTCGATATGGAATTAGGCCAGGGGATTGCTCATCGGACAGTACTTTTTATTTTTCCCCAAACCGGTGTTCGGGAGATATGCACGGCTCCTCAAGCGAAGTACCCCTGAAAACCCTTGGTGCATTGGTATCATACTACTATTGTTGTTGTTGCTGTTCTCACACTAACTCGCATAACCAAGTCGGTGGTCATAGGACAAGCTCTAATCACTCTGGAGTGGAAGACTCCGACCCCAGGGGAAGATTAAACAAAGCGAACCGAAAAAGCGGCAAAAGCGGTACGCATGTACCAGTATATCATAGCTGAAGCAAGTCATGCGTCTGACAAAAATTACAAAAAATATTAAATCGAAAGTCAGTCTACGTACGTGCCAGGCCTATACTAGTGTACATACACTTCGAGACTCGCTTCTGAAACCGACCACACCGCATGCGACCCAGGAAACCCAACCAATGTACAAATGGAGCTTCTCAAGCGAGGTAGGTGCCTCAAAAAACCTTGGGGAACCGCTACCACAACATTCGTCTACTGTTACCGTGCTACTGTCTTCGCATGCGCTGATATCAAGCAGGTCGTATAGATATGGACATCGTTGTTGTTCACCTCACGTTAGCTCATTGCAGCAGTCTAGCCCATGGCCACGAATCATATCCATACACGCGACGTTGTCTCGACAGCATGCGTGGTTCACAAAAAACATTCAACCAGCTAACAAGCCACCATCAGCCAAATTACTCCCAGACACTGGAAGCAGTGCCATCAATTGTATCCACACCTGCGATGTCTTCTCAATACCACGCGTGACTCGCAAACCATTCAGCCAGCTAACCAATCACCATCAGCTTCTACACAGTTGGCCACTGGAACCAAGCCGTGCGATCACTACTGCTGCTGCTGTATTGGCGTGTGCTTGATTTCAAGCGGGTATATCGTGTCCATACCTGAGATGTCGTTTCCACAGCATGTGGGACTCGCTCTCGGCTCCGCCACGCCGCGACATGCTGCACCCCAAGGTAGCGGAGATATGGCTCGTGGGAAAAGAGAAGAGCCTGCAGAGCATCACATATACCATACAAGAAGAAACAAGAGAAGCACGAGGCACAAGAAACGCAAGACAGCGGTCGGCACCGTAATCACAGTATACTTTCGACGATATTTCAGTCTGACGTCGAAAAAGAGATACTAGTGAACAGACAAGAGTCACTGCTGCTGCTGCTGCTGTCGTGCTGGTGGGTTGAGTGTCTCGTGCGGTAGCGCTTTAGGGAATTGACGCGTTTTGTGCCCGCGTATTTGGTGCTGGTTCTGTTGCGCCCAGTATATCATATCAGGCACGCAAGCAACAAAAGCAACGAAATCAACCAACACAAGCAACTTGGGCGGCGCAAGCATCGCAAACAACGCAAAAACGACGCAACACATGGCAACTAGCAGCCGCTTTTTTTGGTGGCAGTTTGCACGGAGCAGGGGGTGGCTCCCCTCCAGCCCAGATCAGGCCGTTCGGCTACAGCAACACGGCAACAGACAGCTGTACAAGCACAGCGGTAACTAGTTACCGCTGATAAACTGAGAAATCCCCATGTTTCACGCGTCACGAGCAAACATGCCGGTCTTTTTGGGTGCGTCAGGACCTCATTGGGCGTTAACCCAATTAGCACCGCACTCCCGAGATGGGGACAGAACACTTGGAGTTAGAATAGGGACATTTTAGGAGTTGGAAATAGGTTAACATGCTCTAGTATGGCAGAGATCGGCCTTTCGACGAAGTCAAATCGCGGGCTCCTACGTATTAAGGGTGGTCTTTAGAATATGGTGGGCCTCGAGGAAAACGGGTCTTCGGGTCTAACCTGTACCACAGGACCGTCACGATTGGCTGCTGTTAGAAGAACGTACAACTTTTGCTTAACACTGGTTATTGGTCATACACTCTGCTTGCCGGTTGCGAACAGCAGTACACCGCTACGATCAGCACAGGACACGTCACAATAGGGTATCAAGAAAGGCAGGCTGGCATTCAACGACAACAACAGGCTGGCATTCAACGACAACAACAGCAGCAGCAGCAGCAACAACAACATCAACAACAACAACAACGACAACAACAACAACAACGACAACAACAACAGCAACAGCAACAACAACAACAACAACAACAACAACAACAACAACAACAACAACAACAACAACAACAACAACAACAACAACAACAACAACAACAACAACAACAACAACAACAACAACAACAACAACAACAAAAACAACAACAACAGCAACAGCAGCAGCAGCAGCAGCAGCAGCAGGACTATCAGGTTTGCTGCTGCAGGTAGGAGAAATAAATGCTCAGCATCTCGACATTCGTTTCCTCCAAACATCGGTGACAACAGCAGTAAGTATTGTTTGAACACGAAACTTGCGTGTGTGCAGGTTGATGCGTTTGCGTCATTGGTCATTCATTAAACACTGTTCTGCTTACAGCAACACACCGTTAGCGCTGCTATACTCTGGTAGGCAGCAGCAGCACCATTATATCTGACCAGCTGGCCAGCCTACGAGTGCAAGCGATGGGTGTGGAGTTCGATGAGTTCTTGCGTACAGGGGATAGCTGTCTGTTGCTACTTACTGTCAATATAGTATAGTATGATACCACATACCATGTGTGACAGGACTGTCAGCTTTGCTGCTGCTGCTGTGGATCATTGGTCATTTTGGTCATATACTGACTACAGCAGCACCACTTTTACCTACGGCTAACCTACGTGTACGACAGGGGTGTGAGCTGCTTATGTCGACTTAGGCCTCGACAAACAAACAAAGCAAACACATGCAGTTGCCTTGAGTCGCTGGTTGACTGCGTGGCTCTGACGCAGGCTGAGTGGTGGCTCGGCCCGAGAGTCTTGCAACGCGTACCTGGTGACCACCACGGACGGTAATATAAAGACCGTTTTGTCACCAATATGAAATCATGATGGTCCTTAAAAGTTCCGTCTGTATTGGTACGTGGTAGCTCTCAATACCGAAGCACAATATGGCACCTAGCTCTCACCTTCACTCTGTACCATTCCTCCCAGTCTCGCCACGGGATCATCCGAGGAATGCACACGCTAGCATCGGCACCGAATGCACGAGACATGCCAGTGTTGGTCACCTTGCCACGCTGTTCAAAAGTTCAAACCCAAGGGTCGGAGTGCCACCGTTTTGATCATCAAGGAGTTCATAATTATGTCAGAGGCGGTGTTTTTGTGGGACAAAGGGCTTTAGTTCAAACCTCCGACCTCCGACTGAAATGATTCAACCGCAGTAACGATCCGTTGTGTCAGTTGTTCTGTGTTGCCTCGTGACCTCCAAAACGGGATCGCCACGTATATAGAGCGGGACCGTCACCATTTTTCTTGGGCTCGTGTAACTAGTCATCTATATGGCAGAGTTTGAATCCAGCATTTGGGCCGGCCGCCTCTTATGTTATTGTACCTACCCGAAACCGTTTCTGGATCCGAAAACGGGTGCTTTTGGTTCGCCAAACCGTTGCAAATATACTTCAACGTATTTAATAGTCGTCGCACGAAAAGAAAACTCAATATATCCCCACTCGAGACGGTAGAGCTGTGAGCCGGCAGGATTTGACGACTAATATATACTCGGTACCTGCCGTTAGCAAGCTACGAAACTGGCTTTGTTTGTGGCAAGTTGGCTGGTTGATGAAGCCATCAATCAGCTGAGATGAAGATGATGGCCCACCGACTTGCCGACGAAAGACGAGGCAAGACGAGCGAGGCGAGAGCCGAATCGGATCCCACCGGCCGAGGGGGCTACGCCCGAAAAGGAAAAAAGGGCATCCCGTATTACGCTATCCTTCCGGCAAGTATGAAATATATACGCCGACGCTAGTTGGCGAGACTTAAAAGTCGTTCTGATTCACACAGCTCTAGACTTCTACTCTTTCTTTTTAGTCTATCTAGACACCAAAAACTCACTGGTGATTCTTCGGGGTTCCATTTTAGGATAGACACCCGTTTTCGGGTCACGCCCCACCTGCAAAAACGGGGGGTTGCAGTTTCGGTCAGAATTGTATCCAAAATCCGGATTTTTGCTTTCCATGCGCCATGCAGCATGGGCGCGAGGCAACAAGCCAGCGTGGTGACAAGCCGAAACATCAGCATGCATATATGAGTATTAATAGCAGCAGTATAATAGTGCACAAGACACAAGACATGCATCAGACATGATATACGTATATACACAATGTTGCGAACATCAGTGTCGACCAAATCCTTGATTTTAATATTATTACAAGAGCTCCGCATGGGCGCCAGCATTCGCCGGCGCCCATGCTTCGGGTAGGGCAGGGCAGCACTTCGACAACTTAAGGTGTAGCTGTCCGGTTTGGCATGCAGTGAACCTTAAAGTAATGCCAAGAGTTTAATACGAACATGAGATTATGAAAGTCATGCTGTGACAAGAAAAAACGTAATATTATACAACAAAGAAGGCAAGGATAGGCGAAACAAATTATGTTAAATGCGCCCTCAAGTAAAAGTTGGCGTCTATCAAACAAAAATACCGAAAATAATAGTATTATTGAGAACCTGCGTCGCCTCTGGGCGAAACAAAAGAGGCCTTGGCATTAATGAAGAGACTGCACTGCTGTCCCCGTGGCAATGGAGGTTCGAAGTCGACAGGATGCAAAGTCGGTTTGCATCAAACGTCGACATGAGGACATGTCACCCGGCGAGGTTTTGGAAGAAGATTGCTTTGTTTGTTACGTGAAGGCTGTCGCATTGATTCGTCTGCGTGGTCGCGGGCGAGGAGGAAAACGTAGAAGAGGAGGGCGATCTCTCGTTGAGGCGGCGTTGTCTAAGATTGGTGCGGGGGTGGCTTTGCTCGTACGGGAAGTTGGCGTAGCGCTTCTTCTCTGTTTTTTCTCGGGAAGGCGGGATATGTGTGTCTGCTGTCTTTTCTTCGTGGGGGCTTTCACGTTGTCGAAATCGGACGCGTCCCCTCAATGCATAATGTCCGGGATGTCTCTACCATGACGACTGCTGATAGTGCCGTGCGTATTTCCTAGAGACTGACATATTATTTACTGGTAGTAATAATAATATACCTTTGCAACATTTTTTTTCTTCATCCCATTTATTATCCCCGCACCACTCTCGCGCTCCCTCCCAGTAGTAACTCAGATCCGGGGTCAATAGCGGGCCCTCCTCCTCCCTCCCCACTTCGGCACGTGCTTTCATTTTTACCGTCAGGAGAATCCAGCATTTTCTTCCCTCGTCGACTCGCGTCGAACCAACCCACGCTGCTAGGCGCTCTCAGCAGTTGATTGATGCCTGTTTTTTTTTTGCATTTTTGCAAATAAAGTCAAATCTCATCGTGGTGGGTGTCGAACTCAAGGACAACCAAACATTAGTAGTATTCGAGGGTAAAACCACTATTGTTAATAGACAACCGGGGCGGCCGGCTGACAAATGATGAAAAAAACAGGATCTTTGCATAGAGATTACATTCCCTCCCCAATATTGTATGATATTACGATGGTTGACGCGATATGTATAGAATAAAGCGCCAAATACCTAAATATCAGCGTACGCGGAGTTTTAGATATCATGAATAACGAACGACCGCAATGGCAGAGCACGGCAAAGCATAGCGCGTCGCTCTGCTGAGCTAGCGGTGCGCTGCTGAGCTGAGCCGCAGGGCATCGCAGGGCACTGCACGGCGCTTCGTTGCTGTAAGCTATAGCGCTGCGATGGGGTGCTGGGCGGTGTCGAGCTGATGAGCCAAGCCCAGATCTCAGCCGCTGAAGCTTCGTCAAGTACAAAACAAATGGTGCGCATCAAAGAAAAGCTAAAGCTGGACCGTTCCGCAACTAATGCACAGCTGTCAGGCGGCAATTAGCGGCAGTAGTAGGAAGTTCAACTTACTAGACAAAAAGGAAGAAAAAATCGCGAAAAAGTTCAAAATCGTGTTGGCAGAAAAACCAAGTTTGCAGGAAGCAGCTGAAATGTCAAGAAACAGGCAATATTTCAGTTGTTGTTGTTGTTGTTGTTGTTGTCGTTCTCACATTAACTCGCATAATCAAGTCCGTGGTCACAGGACAGGCTCCAGTCACTCTGGAGCTGAGGAATACCCTAGGGGAAAAACACAAACCAAAGGTGGTACACGCATAAATCACAGCTGGCGCAATTCATGCCTCCACCAGAAACATATAAAAGTGAAATCGGGAGTCAGTCTACGATGTGCCAGGTCCATACCGGTGCATACGTCTCATTACTCGCGCCTGGGAAAACCGACTATACCGCTTGCCAACCAAGAAAGACTACCACGTATATATTACACGTGGTATCTATCACTACGCATGCGCACAACAGACGCAAGTCAATTGGAAAAAAGAAACAAACAAAGAAGAGAAAGGAAAGGAAATAAATGGGTGCATGGGGCCAAGAAAAAGAAAGGGTAAAGACTGATAGGGACAGCTTACGCTATACCTACAATGGGACCCGAAGGGTGCGCCAGCTAGCGTTGGGCTGCGAAAGCAACTGAGCTAAATCGACACACGACGCGTATGAAAATACGTGGAAGTGTGGTGAGCTAAAGCTTTTTTTTTCCCCATCCGCCGGAGGATAAAAAAAAAAAAAGGTAAATAAATTTTGGGGGGTCTACTGGCGAGTCTTGCCACCAGCACGATGCCACGTGGTTTTTCGACGATCTACAGCAGTACTACGAACGACTTCCGATACACCCACCGAAGCACGGACCACCGGACAATTACGCGACTGACAGCTGGCCGTGGTTGTCACGTGTCTCTGTGTTGGGGGCCCCTGTGCGCTGCCTCTTGTTGGCTCTTGTTTGGGTAAAACATGCGGTGTGCTCGATGGTCTCACGGCACCAGAATCAGAACGTCCGCTCGTACGACGTATCATTCTTACAGGAAATAAATGTAATACGACCTGGTATTTTTTTCTCCATCAAAATGAACATAAAACAGTTGTTATATATTGGACAGAGTGATGCGTGTACGACTAAACTTGCCAACGGCACTCGTACTGCACTTTGAGCTATCTGCTGTGGTTCTGGTTGCTACTAGTTGCTGCTGTATGTGCTAGAAGTTTCGCCCTTCGGCTACTGCTGCTGCACCTGATGTTGTGTGTTTGCCAATGTTGTCAGTTGGCGTTCATGCTCGTCGTACATACTGCTGTTCTCACCCAGTACGTACGGGTTTCCTCGTACCTCGACGGCACGACGACGAGCTCAAAACAGAAGGAAGGGAGGTGACATGAAATGGCATGGACAATGGCCACGTAGAGGCGAGCACAGCGGGATGGTTCGCTGCGAATCAACCGCACTCGTTCATGCCTACAGCAGAGGCTGCCTGGAGTGTCAGCGGCCATGCTAAAGCCAAGGCCAAAGGCCGAAGAGACGGCTCTTCTACCTGCTTGAGATGCTGTTATATATAGACTATTGGACAGAGTGATGCGTGTACGACTAAACTTGCCAACTGCACTCGTACTGCACTTTGAGCTATCTGCTGTGGTTCTGGTTGCTACTAGTTGCTGCAGTATGTGCTAGAAGTTTCGCCCTTCGGCTACTGCTGCTGCATGCACCTGATGTCGTGTGTTTGCCAATGCCGTCAGTTGGCGTTCATGCTCGTCGTACATACTGCTGTTCTCACCCGGTACGCAAAATTCCAAACATTATCACGTACCAGGTACCGTTTGGAAATGATGCCAATTTTGTAAATCATTCAGGCGTTGCAGCCATTAAGATTCAACAATTTTTCCAAAATTCCTCCTCGACACTCGCTCGTCTCGCTCGGCGCCCGTCCGCGTTCACGTCGATGTGCGGAACGGACACGGCAGGGCGAGGGGCGTTGGAGCCGCCCCCCGAAGGCGGCGCTCGAACCAAGCCATATTCGACCGAGAATTCCAGTTCCGCGAATCGCATACTTAGGCCGAGACAAAAAAACTCCGGACCAAAGTCCATGACACCAAGGAATGGCTCTATATTCATGGAATGATTTTATATATGTTTTTATGTGACCTAAACCTCTTGAAAACCCTCCCCCCCACACACACACCGCCTTTTTTTTTCTTTTTTTTTTCCCTCGCTTCCTCTTGCTTAAACGCCCCACCTACTATCGAAATCCGCCAGAGTAATAAACACTTCCACGCCCTGGATATCGCCTCGTTATCGTTTTAGAGCCGTCCATGCCGCTGCTGCAATTCCCACCCACCCCCGCCCCCAACGCCCCCTCCTTCCCCACCACCCGCACCATCGCCTAGACCTAGCACCACGTGTATAGCTAACCCCTACATCTATGCGGCCTAAAGCCCTCCCCCCCCGCCCCCGCCCCCCCCCGCCACATTCCCCCCCCCTCCTCTACAAGAAATATTTATAGTTTCCACGCACAAATTGACCTGCCTCACCCATCCCCTCCCCTCCCCCCCCTCCCGCCCCCCTTTTGATCAAAATCAGGCCCCCACGTCCTTCAAAACTCCGCCCTCCCCTCACCGGATATTTGACTTACAGGATTCATTTGATAAACTGATGCATTTCCTTCTACAGCTGTCAGATTTTGTCCCCCTCAGAAACAGGTTTTATAGTTTCCGCGCACAGACTGCTTAACATCACCATGTTGACCCTGGTAGCTACACTGTAGTTGCAAGGGGAGTCGCCGACCTATATCCTTAATGAGGACACACAACCCGTAATACGCGCGATCGGAGTATCACACACAGCTTGCAAAGATGAGTTTCGACAAAATATTCGATCTCACAGCTGGAGTGTATTTTATTTTTTATAATATATATATATACCCGCGCACATATTGAGTTGCCCCCCCCCCCCCCCCTCCCTTTCCCTCTTGTTCAAACGCCCCACCTAAAATCAAAATCTGCCAGAGTAAAAAACACTACCTGGCAGCTGATATCACCTCATTATCTTTCTAGTCATCCATGCCGTAGCTCCAATTCATCCCCCCCCCCCCCTTTTTCCCCAGCTCCCTCTTGTTCAAACGCCCCACCTAAAATCAAAATATGCCAAAGTAATAAACACTACCAGGGAGTTGATATCACCTCATTATATTTCTAGCCACCCTCAAGCCGTAGCTCCAACTCCCCCCCCGGACGCCCTCTCCTTCCCCACCACCCGCACCATCGCCTAGACCCAGCACCACGCGTATAGCAAGCACCACGCGTATAGCAAGCCCCTACATCAATGCGACCTAAAGCTGTTGGAACCCCCCCCCCCCCTCCCTCTCCAACCCCCCCACCCCTTCGAACACTCCGCCCTCTCCTCACTGATTCTACGACTTAGAGGATATACATGACAAACTGATGCATTCCTTCCACAACCGTCAGATTTGTCCCCTTCAAGAATTTATCGTTTCCGGGCACAGATTGAGTTGCCCCGCCCGTTCCTCCCCCCCCCCCCCCGCTCCCTAGTGTTCAAACCCAAGCCCCTATGCCCCCTTAAAACCCCCCGCTCCCTCCCCTCACCGGTAATACGACTTACAGGATACACTTGATAAACTGATGCATTTCCTTCCATAGCTGTCAGATTTTGTCCCCCTCGAAAACGGGTTTTATGGTTTCGGTGCACAGACTGACTAACATCATCCTGTTGACCCTGGTACAAGCTACACTGTAGTTCCAAGGGAAATCGCCGACCTATATCCTCAATGAGGACACACACCCAGTAGTACGCGCGATCGGAGTATCACACACAGCTTGCAAATATGAGTTTCGACAAAATCTTCGATCTCACAGCTAAAGTGTATGTTTCATATTATAATAAGTATCCCTGCGATACCTGCTGATGAGCAAGCAATACGCAATAATAATGATTCGCAGGCATATACTCGTCCTGCAGCTGCTGTGTCCCGCTATGCCCACTGGCACACACCTCGTGCGGACCTTACCGCGACGAGCCGACGGGATCGGACGGTGGTGGTGACGACTACGAGAGAGACTTGCCACTCTCGCTTCGCAGTAATCGCGATTGCAGCATTTTCACATTCATTCATTCGCCAAACACAAAACACACAGCAGCAGCACCACCGCACCACCAGGTAGGCACTACTCGTCATGTCTAGTCGTCGAGGACGAGAACAGCCGCCGTCTACGACATCCATTTTTCACCGGTTGGGTGAGGGGGAGGACCACCCTCCTCGCGCAGAGCGCACACTACGTGTTTTCCCTCGCCCCCCCTACAACCTACAAAGAAAGCTTCATCTTCTGCGTGCGTTGAGGATAAGATAGATGCTCTGTGGTGCGGCGGACTCGCACGAGTATTAGAACAATAATCGTCGTGTTGTCGATTTTTTCGCGGTAACTTTGTCCCAGAAACAGCCTGTAAATTCGGGGTTTACTTATAGTTTGAGTGGAAGAGGGTATTATCGATTCGATTCTGCCCGACAGCCGTCCGGGGTTGCCACACGAAAATCCAAATATTTTCGGATTCGGATACGCTATTGAGTCGTTCTACGGTAGCCCCCTCAACTTTTCCATAACGAAATCTTCGGTTTTGAAAGCAGCTCCCGGCCGTATCTTCCGAAATACGGTGCTTCTTGTCGCCCCGACGTCATCGTTCGATAGACCTTTCCAAGCATGAAAGTGTTGGAAGATGCGTTTTTGACAGCACCCTTCCTCGTGTCTAGCAGCCATGAAATGTTCGTTAAAGAATATCGCAGGTTTTTAGCTGGGCTATCGTAGAACCAGTCTATTATTTTCTAATTGCTTGACGTGCTGAAAGATCCGAAGAAAATAGCACTTGCATGCAGCGAACGCAGCAGCGAGCAGGGTCTATACCACCACGTGCGTGCGCCGCGGGTTAGCTCGAGCTCGGCAGTGATAAAACTCCCGACGGCTGTGTGCACACGACAAAACCGAAACCCATAACACCCCAGCGGAACATCCCAGAGTTGTCGAACGAAGAAGAGCAGCAGCGATCTTTCGAATCAGAAACGATCTGCGCCAACCAAAACCGCAAATCGCATGCTATTCGCCGAGACACGGGTGACAACGGCGTGAACATCGACCCTGTGGACTCGATCTTTCTTGAACTGCTCACTCTCGGCTCAGACGCGCTGGGAGTTTGCATTATATCTTGATATCTAGAAACTCGGCCAGGTTTCGAGGCAAGCAAAGCCCACTTGTGGATATGGATTTATTGGACAGCTGGTAACAGGAATTATTATACTGACTGGCCTTGTGAAGGAAGAACGCGCGTCCGATATATAGCAGTTATATTGAGCTAGTTGGAGAGTACTCTTTGCTTTCTGCCACCCTGACTCAACAAGCAGCAGCAGCACTACAGCAACAGCTAAGACTATTATGATATCGAAGCTCTGGGGATTTTTCGACTGTCTGAAGTTAGCCGAGAGAGAGGCGTACATCAATCCTCCAAAACATGCACATTATTCGCCAACGCACATTAAAAACCCATAACACAGGCAGACATCATACCCGCCGGTACCACTCAGCTGTGAGATCAAGGACTTCGTCGTGCTCTACGTTTTTTGCAGGCTCGTGCGATTCTTCGATCGCGCGTGCTGCTCGGTCAAATAGACAACCGTTGGTGTCCCGACTTTTAGAGAGAGGCATGGTTCGAGCCCAAAATTACCTCTCTGAACTAGCGTTCTCTTTTGACTGTACCACTGTCCACACTACTTCCAAGTAATTCTATGTTTTGGTCCAGGCCAATTTGCCCTCTCTTACCTGTGCTGTTCTCTTACCTCACCCTGTCTTAAGATGGGGTACCCACTGTACGTCCCCACACGAAGGATATTGATAAGTCGGTGACTAGGGACAGCTGATGATTTCACAAAGACGGCCACAGTTGTGTTCCCTGCTACTGAAAGTTTCTTCTCTTGAGTCGTTCTACGGTAGCCCCCCCAACGTTTTTTTAACGAAATCGCCGGCTTCAAAACCATGGCCCTCAACACCCCGACATCATCGATCGATAGAACTGTGCACACAGGAAAATATATGGACACTTTTGTTCTAAGAGTATCCTTCCTTGTGTCGAGCAGCCGTGATGCGTTCGTTAAATGAAATCGCTGGTTTGGGGGGGGGCTATCGTAGAATCACTCTCTCCTTCTTTAAAGCTGCAATAATCCGTCTCCATATGTACATAGCAAATTTATAGCATCCTTACGGAGAGTTCAGGGGGAGAGTATCGTCCCGATACAATGTTCCACTTTACTACACCGGGCACATGTAATACAAACTGCAGTCACCGTAGTGTTGTAGCAGCAGTAATAATACTAATACAGAGAACATCCCCGACCCCTTTCTATACACCGAATGAAAAAACAAACAGGGCACGTCCTAAGAAAAAAAAGGCAGACAAATTTATGCAGAGATGAGAGAAATTCCTCTTCAATTTCACTGCTTCCGGTCCTTGTTTCCCTTCTCTGTCTGTGTTAGAGATACAGCACAATCGCCACACCGAGCTACACCAGGCATGTAAATATTATGCAGCCAGAGCGCTGATTGCATATCTAGCGCAGTGGCTATGTTGCACTCGATATATTTAATGAAAGCACAATGAGGGCTCCATCCTGGAGCTCGGATGTACCCATCAAGGGTCGCAATCCCTTAATTTTGTCTGGACTGCCCCAAACAGGGAGGATCGTGGCGAGTCTTCCTCTCAGCCTGCCCCCGCCTTGTCTTCGGTCCTGCGTGCGCGAGCAATAGATAGATGGAGCTGTGCGAGAGTCTGCAGAGTTTCAAGGCTAAAACACAAGAAAGAAGGGTAGGCTGATAATGGGAGGGACTGAATGTTCAATAGTGGTAGCCTGGGCGCAACTCGATGCTTGTCGACGAGGAAAGAAAAAGCTGGGCTTTGTTCCGGATAAAAATGAAGGCATCCACAACCGTAGCTGGGGAGAGAGGAGAAAGGCCTGCTCCAAAAGAAAGAAAAAAATCCGGGGGCCCGTTGTGTACTGAAGTTTTTTCTGTAAAAAACGCATATTTCCAATAAGAAAACCCACAGCGGGTCGGCATTTCTGCTTCATACTAGGTCTGGGCTGTACTATGCACACTTCTAGCAATTACTTCAAGTTCGGGTAGAAGAGTTTTTCGGAGTCCCGACATTTCAACCCGTGCACCGAACCTGGGACAGGCTATACCGGCATACTTGCAAGCACAGGACACTTACTGAATACTAAGAGAAGTAGGTTAACCCGTTTACAGCCCCAAAACCCATCCCTATACTAATTCCAACTAATGTGTCCCCGAAAACGGGTTTCCAGTTGTATAGGGCGTTAACATCAGAAAGGCAGGCATTGTCAGGAGACTCAATACAAGAAATCCGGAAGCCCTTGTGCTGAAGTTACATAGCGTTAAACAAACCCTCTCCTAAATAAGAAACCCAGCCTGAGATGATACCTCGTAGTGTTCCCGAATTTCTTGTTAGTTAGAGGTGCCCTGTGCTGCACACTACTGTATGTAGCTGTTGGAAGTTTCGACTGCTGGAGGATAACTTTTCCGACTCCCGAGACATGTACTTCAACCCGTGCACCGAAGCTGGGCTAAGACATACCGATTGGCTTCTAAAGTATAGACTCCTAAGTAAGGTTGATGTAAGAAAGGTGGGCTGGTGCTTTCAGGAATATGCAAGTGCGGAGGGGGCATGTCATACTGAAGTTGGCGTAGAACGCACTCGAATGTCTCTCCCAGAAAAGAAGCCCACAGCCTGGGTCAGCACTCTGTTGCTTATTCATAGCGCCTTTACGAGTAGAAACCTTTTGTTTTACGATCTTACTTGAAGTTAGTACGGGGGGTTGGGGCTCTAACGGGGAGGCGTGGCTTATGCTGCACTCTTACTACTCTAGTGGAGGTGCGCATGTTGCTACGAAAAAAGTGGCACCTATTTTTTCTGCGGCACCCCTCATCTCTGCCTTACTTTTTTTGGTTGAAAATTGGGTCGACCACATTAAAGCTCAAATCCTGAAACCCGATTCCCACATTTCCATTGGTTATCCTAGATGTAATTTCAGACGTATCGTAAAGGCGAGTGCACGGTAGGCAGACGTGCTCCCCCTTTTCTTTGTGAGGCTCATAAGCTCACATTATGAGGAGCTACATGCAATCCACCCAAGAAAATGTTGTTGATAAATACGAAAAGTGCAACCCGATGATGTTCAAACTCACGACGATAATAAAAAAGCATAGTGCACAATACAAGATACTCAACGTTTGTCAAACCCGTGACCATGAAAAAAATCATAGTGCACAGTCACACGATACTTGACATTTTTCAAACCCATGGCCATGAAAAAAATCCTGGTGTGCACAACACAAGATACTTGACATTTTCCAAGCCCACGTCCTTTAAAAAAAGTATAGTGCACAACGCAAGATACTTACCTTTTTCCAACTATTGCTACGTAGTGAGCTCTCGCACTTACCCCTTTAGGACTCCCTATACCAACTCTAAGTAATATGTCATCAAAACGGGTTTCCACGGTTGTTTTGTCGTTAAGGAGGATGAAGCCCAGTCACCCAGACAATGCTTTTACCCAAAAAATCGCTTAGGCCTATCCTCGCGCGTGCGGCTGTTGTTTTTTGTGCTTTCATACCTACACGGCTGGGGGGGGGGGGGGGGGGGCTGCTACGATCGGCTACGATAGAGGTTGACCATTGCACCATTTGCCTTCTGAGGCTCTTCACGTCAGGCGCTCAATATTTGCAACCCTTCTTAAAAGCGAGGTACTATCCCCGGTGATCAACCCCACACGGCCTTCTGCAAGTAAAGTTACCGCCATACCAGATACACGAAATTCCGACGAATTTGGATTAACGCCCTTGACAACTGGAAACTCGCTTTTGGGGACAAATCACTTGGAATTAGTATGGGAAGGGGTTTTCGAGTTCTGTAAGGGGGGTAAGGAGCCCTGTCATCCCGCCGAAAGTGTTTTCAGACAAAAAAATGCTACCTGTATCGTAGCACCCGTCGGTGTTGGATTGTTGATATTTTCATCGGGTGAACATTGCGCTCTCACGTTTGCCAAAGTTAGCAGCGGATGGGCGAGAGGTATAGAGCTCCCCCGCCAGGATCGCGCTAAAATCGGCTCCTACCCGAGCCGCCTTTGCCGGGGAGCACGCGTCAACATTGGAACGAGCGTCAACATTGCTGAGGTGGCTTCATCACAGACAAATCAGGCCCTTGTTAAGTCAGCCACAAATAAATATATTGCCGGCCAAAAAATGCTCAAACTTCCTCTACCTACCGTAGGACACGTCTGCAGCTACGGCAAGATTTTTTGTTTTTTTACTCCCAGACAGTAGTTCTACGTGTGCACCGAAGCTGGTGCAAGTCTCATGGGAGCGATAAGTCCCCTGGGTCTAGGTCGTACCAGATATCGCGCGAGAGGCAAGCACTCGAAAGCAGACGTTAGTCTGCCGTTGCGGTCAAGCTTCAAGCTCCTGAGAGCTGGTGACGTCAAGATGCCAAAAGATCAGCGGTTAGTTTACTAATAGTGCGGTCTCGAAGAAGAGACGACAAGAAAGGAAGAAGAGTGGTGCTGTTGAGTTGAGTGAGCGAGTCAGTCGTGTACATAGCCTAGCACAGGACTCGTGCTACCATGATAATATAATAAGAGCAATTTTCGGCATTTTTTTTCTGCCGTGGTAAGGAAAGAGTCCCCGCCGTCTCGCTCTCTCCGTGGCCCTGCCCTCTTCACCCCTCCTCCAAAGCACTACCTCTCGCACCCCTGACCTTGCCACTTCCAACCGCAAGGGCCGAGTCCTGCCCCCCATACACTTCCGAAGACGCATCGATCGACAACCCGCTGTCCATATTGATGGTTGGTTTGTAGCTGCTACGCGTATGTTTCAACGCGCAGAAGGTTGTGCGGTGTTGCTGCCTAATGCTGCTTTCGGTCGTGTTAGCGAAAGCGTCCCCGCCGTCTCGCTCTCTCTGTGACCCTGCCCGCTTCACCCCCTATCCCAAAACACTACCTCTCCCATCCCTAACCTTGCCACCTCCAATAATACATATATATATATATATCCGCTACGCCTATTAATGGTGGTACG
This sequence comes from Undaria pinnatifida, assembly GCA_012845835.1. Taxonomy (NCBI): domain Eukaryota; class Phaeophyceae; order Laminariales; family Alariaceae; genus Undaria; species Undaria pinnatifida. The sequence continues at coordinate 17,735,380 of JABAKD010000001.1, forward strand.
TGGTATTTGGTAGTAGCTGCTATACTAGATTTAGTGTAGGACGCACACCGTTTGTCAAATAAGAAATAAATCGAGCCTGAATCCATGAGATCTCGGCTTTCTTTGCCACCGGTGGCCGGTGCTGTACTATTACTATCAATGTACTGTAATCGGCGAGGGATTTTTTGGCTTTCAATAAAAAGAAAACGGTCGGATTTCCCGAGCGCAATTTGTCCGGACAGCAGTCCCGAATGCGGAGGCGTACACACATTTAGACTCTCCGCGTGTGCAACTGGGTTGGGAGACCTCATCACATCACCCCCACACCTACTTGCCCACACCCTCTCCTCTCTCTCGACACATTCATTTGGACATTATTTCGACTATGTCCTTCTCGGCGTCAGATCTTCCAAATGAATGCTACCAGGGTATATATCGGTTCGGAGAGTCATGTGACGGGACGCACATTGGCATCTCATCAACCTCTCTCTGCACGAACGAACGCATGCATTAGGTCATGCGTGCGTGTGCTCAGTAGCGAACGTACAGCAACAACAAACAGCTCTCCCCGAGAGCACTTTGTTACGAATAAGTACTTGCTGTTGCTATACCCCACCATCAGCCGTCCTTCCACCGCCTTTTGAGTTCGAGGTTTTCCGAATGCGTCTCGAGATGTGGACGCAGTGCCCATATTTCCTAAAAACAGCGTGCGTGCACGTAGATCTTCTGCTAGCTGTGTGAGTGCCGTTTCCTCGCGTCTTCCCTATCCTGCCATCGTGCTTTCAACACCGTTTTTTTCTCCTCGGTCGCACACCAGCCCCTCTGTACTTGTTTGCGCCGTGTGAAGGAGTCGTGGTGCCGGATGTTGGGAGGGAAGGGACGCAGGGGTATCAGCTTCGCTTGGAGACAGCACCGGTTCTTCTTTGATGGTTTCTTATTACTGGCGTTGAGCTATGAGAAGCTCGAAGGAGACAGGAAAGGGGAAGGAGTGAGAGCATGGGGGTGGGGTGAGGCTCACAGAGTTCGCTTCACCCTCCAGCATTGCTGCTGTGCTCTCTTCTGGACCTTTACCTATGGAACGTACAAGGAACGTTCTCCTACGTGTGCTATATTCCCAAGAGCGCTTAACGCGCTTACTTCTACCTATCTTGTCCAGAGGAGGACGCTCCATTACCGAGAACGTTCTTGTGGTATAAGCTAGCTATTCTCTACGGGTTATCCGCTTCACTAAGAATATTCCGTTCTAAGGGAATCTTCTAGTGGCCAATAGACCGTTACTCTGCGGACTATCTTACCGAATCTATTGCCCGCTATACCGACACTCTATTACATTAGCCCACCCTGAATAGTCGTATATGCAGACCTCAAGACGGTTGAAAGATGACGACAACGTTCATCCTAAAAGACCGGGAAAGGAGGTCGAAGATGCGGCTATTCGAAACAAACACATGAGGCTATAGATTCCCCCACACCTCGCAAAGAGGCCTAAACTCCAAGGATAGGGCTATTCACTAATAAAGCAGATCGCTAAAAAACAGGCCACAGGAAGAGAGAGGAAAACTGAAAACCAGAATGGAGCAACCTATGTAGAGTATTGAAAACTTAAAACCAAAAAGGAAACCCGACTGTGATGGCTATCGAACCAGGACCGCCTCGTACCTAGGGTGTGTTAAGGTGTTTCTCCCCCTCTCTATTTTATATATTTTTTTTCTTTTGTTTTCTCTCTACCACTACGGTCTCCGCTAGTCGAACTGGCTGGGCCGGCGGTGGCAGCTGGAAAGTAGTAGCTCCAAGCGTCTCGGCGGGCGCATGGGTTGGCGCTACCCGCAGCGGCTGTGTCCGCAAGGACACAGGCACTGAAGGTTGCGTGGGGGAGGGGAGCGGCTGCGGTTGGAACGGAGTGGCCGCGGTCGCACCTGTAGCCGTATATGACGGCGAGAATGGGTTCGTGGAAAGGGTTGGGGATGGGGGGAGCCTAAGCAAGAGCTCGGCGCTCTCCTTTAGTTGGAGAACCAGCTGTTCGTGATGAGCTTGCAGGGCTGCGCGGCGCTCGCGAAAAACCGCGCGGTGGCCCTGGGTGTTCCCCGGGTCCGAGGTTGGGCTTGCAGAGTCCTGCCGACGACGCCAGATTGTGAAGGAGTCGTGGTGCCGGATGTTGGGAGGGAAGGGACGCAGGGGTATCAGCTTCGCTTGGAGACAGCACCGGTTCTTCTTTGATGGTTTCTTATTACTGGCGTTGAGCTATGAGAAGCTCGAAGGAGACAGGAAAGGGGAAGGAGTGAGAGCATGGGGGTGGAGTGAGGCTCACAGAGTTCGCTTCACCCTCCAGCATTGCTGCTGTGCTCTCTTCTGGACCTTTACCCATGGAACGTACAAGGAACGTTCTCCTAGGTGTGCTATATTCCCAAGAGCGCTTAACGCGCTTACTTCTACCTATCTTGTCCAGAGGAGGACGCTCCATTACCGAGAACGTTCTTGTGGTATAAGCTAGCTATTCTCTACGGGTTATCCGCTTCACTAAGAATATTCCGTTCTAAGGGAATCTTCTAGTGGCCAATAGACCGTTACTCTGCGGACTATCTTACCGAATCTATTGCCCGCTATACCGAGACTCTATTACAGCCGAATAAGGGGCACTATGTCGGCCGCATCCGACAGTAGCGTCTCGGTCTGTAATGAGGTCATGTCATCAGCGCTTCCGGCATTAGTACCGGGTGTCGGAGAGGCAAGCTTGGCTGCTATCGCGTTTTGGAAATTCATCCGGAGATGCGGGTCCGCCATTAATCTTGGTAGATCAATAGCTCGCCGGTTTTTGATGACTCTTTCTGGACGATTTGGTGCGATGCGGCCCAAAAGGAGAATATTTCCATACGCACCGCCGCGGGGGGATCAAGAATAATCCAGTAGTACGTATGTACCGTATCGAACCAGTTCAAAATTTCCCACTTAAAGTAAAAATTCCAACACTAACCATTAAAGTGGAGAAAAACAAAACACATCATACCAGTTTAATAGGACCCCTCCCAATAAAAGAACTCACCCATATAGTACATTACAAATACCAACAACGCAGCGTGCAATTATGAGTATTGACCCCAAATTTGTCGAACTCACGGCTGACGTCCTTAAAATAAATATACTTACTAACTTCTTTCTGCTGAGAGTGCTCGGTTGGTGCATCCCTGGCATTTGCGGGGTCGGACGGTCCAGCTTACTTGCGGAACGGTCCAGCTTTCTTTGGTTTTTTCCTCGGCCTTTATTGTTTTTGTTTCTGCTCGTTTTGCCAGTTGTTTCTTGACCTTTCAGCTGCTTCATGCAAATTTGGCTCTTCTGCCAACACGATTTTGAATCTTTTCGCGATTTGTTCTTCCTTTTTGTCTAGTAAGTTGAACTTCCTACCTTTTACCGCTAACTTGCCGCCTGTGTATTAGTTCCGGAACGGTCCAGCTTTAGCTTCTCTTTGATTCCCACCATGGTATTTGTTTTATACTTGACGAAGTTTCATCAGCTGAGATCTGGGCTTGGCTCATCAGCTCCACACCGGCCAGCACCCGAACGCAGCGCTAGCTCAGCAGAGCGAAGCGCTGTGCGCTTTGCCGTGCTCTGCCATACTGTGCGTGCTTTGCTGTACTTTTCTACTAGTTCGTACATGCCTATAATATTCGAAGTATCATACCACGTACCGGTACTAATAATACTACACCAGGTTTGTACACATGACGTTGTTATTGGATCACAAACAATGCACCCACCCTGTTTCTGTTATTGAATAGTTGCATTCTTCCTTGAGCGAGCGTAGCGGGCGGCATCAGCAGCCTTGCGGAGCAGAGCCCTGCGCTTTCTTTAGAACCACACAGAGTACCACCAGGTATTGGGCGATTTACCAGGTGCCAGGTACCGTTGGTACGTGTGTGTACTCGTCTTTTGATTTTCGTCGTTGGTTTTGTTCTCCATCTCGGTCCTATTCGCGATTTTTTCTTCGCAAATTACACCCGTACTACTGCCAATCAGAACGCGACATCGCCAACATACAGCACAGCACAGACGGGGCAATCAGCTCCGCACAAGTAACTCTTGCCATTACCAAATCGCTAGTTGCATCAAATCATGGACCTCTTCTTTCTGCCCCCTTCACAATTATTACGAGTTGAAATCTTCCTTGCGCGAGAGCGTAGTGGGCGGCGTCAGCCGCCCGCGGAGCGGAGCCCTTGTATTTTTCATAGAACAAAATCGGCCGCCTAAATCCGACACGGGGGGTTTCGTTGCCACACAAGTGTGCACCGCACACACGCTCCTGTTCCTAGCAAACAACGCCACTAGTGGGTACCCGGAAGGCGAGCGTGTTCCGCATCTTTTCTTAGAGTTTAGGCTCACAGGTGTGAAGCACAGGCATTGGCGGCGGTTCATGGGAACACGAAAAGGCACCGAAAAACAAGTGCGAGCAGCTTCGAATGAAAAAGCACGGTTTCACCCCGTTAAAAAAACGCCTTGCCAAGACTTTGAGATTTTCCTCTACTTTTCCACTTTTTCCTCAAGAGGGCGGTCACTGGCTAGCGGTCCGGCCTGGTCGGTGGAAAATTAAAAATTATTGTTTCTACTTCTCTCGGCTGGCGAACGACCACTCCAGCTCGGCTCCAGATCTGTACCCAAGAGCCTGAGAACTGGACGGCTTGCTGGTGGCCACCCCGCCCATCAGTGGCCCCAGTCCAAGGTGTACCGCCGCGATGAAAGAGGAGAGCAAGGTGGCCGAGGTCAGAGACTCCCTGTTGCCGTTGCTGGTTTATTTTTTTATTGTTTTTCCGGTACTGCTGCTGTGCTGTGTGTGCCGGTGCAGTACAGAACAGAAACACCTGATATGTGGTAAACCTCAATTCAAGTCTATTCGGCTTGATGCGCGGTGGGTTATCGCACCGACTTTGTGCTCCTGCCGTGCAACAATCTGTTGTTCCTCCTCCTGCTGCTGCTGCTGCTGCTGTGTTTCGTTGCTGCTTCTCATCATCTGGTGTAGCAGGTGCTCCAGGCCACAGCTGTACTTCGTAAGGAAGGGATGATCGTTCAGACCGGCAGCAGTAGTCTAAGCGTGCAGCAATAGCGAAGGTTGGAAATGCTGAACATGCTTGCTTGGATGATTGAAGCGTGCTGGAACTCATCTTGTGGTGGCACGCCGCGAGCTTGCTCTACCGTGCGCTCGAAGCGTACCATATGCAATGGATGTTGTCGTACCATTTTCAAACCGCTACCATGCTGATACGAATACGTAGGTTCAACAAAAGTCGTAGACACGGCTGCTATGCTGGTCGATGCTCTGAGTATCTCGTTTTATATATCATACATGTGCGTGATATACTCGCTCTTGTGGTGTCACACATCAACTCCAAATCCAAACCGAACGATCTGATCCGTACAAATGTTGTGCAACAACCTCATACTGATGCATGTATATAGCGAAAGATAGATGCACTCAAACGTTTTTCAACTTTTACAAAATCTGATCTCTCTCCGTTTCGACACGCCTGCCTCCTGCGCTGTGCCGACGTTGCTCCGTGCTCTCCTTGGAACAACAGACAGGCAACATGCAAGCCGAGGTGCAGCGGCTGATAGATGACAGCCCCGTGCTCGTGATGGCCACGAGCACCTGCCCTTTCTGCATCGAGGTGAAGTGATGGCAGGACCGATCCGTTAGATTTTTTTTCATCAACCGTTCTGGGATGGATGCACGCGACTACAGCCAGCCGCGTTAGTTTTCTCAACCAGCTGCGAGAGCGGTGCGAACGCGCAGCAGCAAGCTTTCGTTTTTCCCCCCCCCAACCGTCTCCGAGAGCCGTGCGAACGAGCGCGCAGCTGGCAGTAAGATACTCGTAGAACGATGCTGCCTGCACATAGGTATGACACCTTACATTGCCATCAGCAGTAGTTCGGACAACAAATCTTGTCATCCGCCGACCACGCCGTGATGTTTGTTTGTTTGTTTGTTTGTTTGTTTGTTTGTTTGTTTTTTTATCCTCCGGCGGATGGGGAAAAGTAAAGCTTTAGCTCACCACACTTGCACGTATTTTCATACGCGTCGTGTGTCGATTTAACTCAGTTGCTTTCGCAGCCCAGCGCCAGCTGGCGCACCCTTCGGGTCCCATTGTAGGTATAGCGTAAGCTGTCCCTATCGTGATGTTTGTGTTCTCTTTGTCGCTCTGGAACGCTACTGATAATGATATTTCTTCTGCCATGTATGAAGCACCTTTTTTGACGGGCTATAGAACCATTCACTATGATGTCGCAGGCTGGGCACTCCGGAGGTCGCCCACGGCATATTCTCCCACCTTCCAGCCGTCCTCAGCTCTTAATTGCCGATGAGTTTTTTTACTTTTTATCTTGTCTTTCGTCCTACCTAGACGTAACTCAAGGGGACCTCGTTGGAACGGCTGGAATGGCGGGTGTCTTGAATTTGTATTGCGTTTTTTCAATCATGCTAACTAGCTCTATAACCCTAACCCTAACCCATGCTATTGTTGTTGTTGTTGTTCTCACATTAACTCGCATAATCAAGTCCGTGGTCACAGCACAGGCTCCAGTCACTCTGGAGCTGAGGAATACCCTAGGGAAAAACACAAACAACCCAAGTTGGTACCCGCATATATCACAGCTGACGCAATTCATGCCTCCACCAGAAACATACAAAAGTGAAATCGGGAGTCCGTCCACGATGTGCCAGGTCTATACCTGGTGCATACGTCTCATTACTCGCGCCTGGAAAAACCGACTATACCGCTTGCCACCCAAGAAAGACTACCACGTCAATATTACACGCAGTATCTATCATCACGCATACGCACGACAGACGCAAGTCAATTGGAAAAAAGGAACAAAGAACAAATAAGAAGAGAAAGGAAAGGAAAGAGAAGAGAAGAAATCGAAAAAAGAAAACGAAAAAGGAAAAGAAGGAAAAAGAAAAGACAAGAAAAGCAAGAAAATGCAAGACAAGAAGAGGAAGCAAGGAAAGGAAAAGAGAAGAAGATGTCATACTAGCAGACCCTAGGAACTGACTAAAGACGGCATTGGGCTCATAGAGGGTATCAAGTGCATCATCAAACGGCACTGGGGAGAGAACGAAACATGGCGAAGAAGTTAGGGCCGTCTTACGCTATCTTGTCACGGCTAGATATTAATAAGTACCGGCAGAAGTGCCCCCTGATGACATCACTGCGGTAAAATGGTTGGAAATTTCCACACTTCGAACAGATCATGATCTAGATAATTTTTCAATAGTTACTTTTTGACCGATATGGAAAAGTTGTGCATAAGATCTAGATCATGCAGATCCCACCCGGCAAAACATGTGCAGATCATGCAAATCATACAGATCCCACCCAGGCAAACATGTTCATATCATACGGATCACACGGATCCCACCCAAGCAAACATGTGTGAAGGATCTAGATCATACAGATCCCACCCAGTCCAACATGTGCGAAAGATCCAGATCATATAGATCCCACTCAGCCAAACGTTTGTGAAAGATCTAGATGATACAGATCCCATGATTGAAATATGATCTAGATCCCGCGGATTCTACATATCACAATCGGCATACATGTGCAGATCATGCAGATCATACAGATGACACCAAGGCAAACATGTGCGAAAGATCTAGATCATTCAGATCTCACCAAGAAAATTATGTGTGTAAGAGCTAGATCGTACAGCTCCTAACCAGAAAGCATGATGTAGACCCCGCAGATTATACGGACCCCATCGGAGAACATGAACATAAACTAGATATGGGGTTCCGCCCGGCAGCGTTCGCTGCCCATGCAGTGTACCACCGTTGCTTCTGCGGATCGGTGTCGTCCCAATCCTGCTCGAAACGTACGCCCATGTCAAACACAACCGGACGGTTTTCTGTTTTGGCCGGTACCGGGACCCGCCTCCACCCGACTGGGTTCCGCATTTGGCTCATTACTGCCTGTATTACGTGTTGTCAGTGGACGGCGCGAGAAGTAGCGAGCGATTTGTGCGTCGGAGAAGCGCTCATCACAACTCGAATCCACAAGACAACCCAGGCTTAATCAAACAACACGATCACAGCAGGTACAAGATAAAGATACGGTCAAAACTCAAAACGGGAAGCACCTACCTGCTGCTGTCTGCCTTTATTGTGGTAACCAGAAGATATAGAATTCGGAAGAGAGTAAGCGACAAGGATTATTATTATGTGCAAGGCAGAAGGGAGACAGCGTCGTCACCTCTATGATACAGGAACGACAGCGCATCTAGCGATGCGTTTGGTACAGGCATGAAGATACAGGCTTGAAGGCATGGCCAACAAAAACTACTGTAGAACATGAGTGAACACGAACACGACCAGCAACGTATAACGCACCGTCGAGCCGGCTTCCTCGTCCACATCATCCAGCAAATCGATCGTGTCGACTCCCGGATCCACAGAATCTTGCTGCGCGCTGCCGAGATCATCTGCGGTTGCAGAGCGACTAGAGCTGCTGCCCCCGACATCTGTCATGCTTATGTTTGTGCTCTGGTTCAGCTTCACGTGATTGCGTGCGTGTGGAGTTGGGCAGTGTGTGCATGGAAGCTTGGTCGGCAGCCACCAAGATCCCAAGATTGGCAACCACCAACGAATGGCTGTTGTGTCGTACTTCGTATGTAGCTCCGATCTCGTATAGAACACGAACACGTCGAGTTCCGATTATGATACCGGTGCCAGTACGATATACCAGGTATTGGTACATGACGATCACCCACGGGAAAATAGCCCATCCTGCACATCGTACCGACCCCACCCAGGTAAATATGGGCGCAATATCTAAATCATACTAGAAGACCCAAGGAACTGACGAAAGATAGCAATTGGCTCATAGAGGGTATCAAGTGCATCACCAGTGGCACTGGGGGTATAACACAACATGGCGAAGAAGTCAGGGCGGTCTTACGCTATTTTGTGACGGCTATTGGAAGGCCCACAAATTTCAAGACGATGATGGCGAGACCCAGACTTCAGTCTCTTGGGCATGACGCCCCCCCTTCCGCCCCCGCCCCCTTCCCCCCTCCCCCCCTCCCCCCCTCCCCCCTTCCCCCTCCCCCCCTCCCCCCCTCCTCCCCTCCCCCCTCCCCCCCTCCTCCCCTCCCCCCCTCCCCCTCTCCTCCCCTCCCCCCCTCCCCCTCTCCACCCCTCCCCCCCTCCCCCCTCCCCCCCTTCCCCCCCCCCCCCTCCCCCCTCCCCCTCTTCCCCCCCCCCCCATCCCCCCCTCCCCCCCTCCTCCCCTCCCCCCCTTCCCCCCCCCCCCCCCCCCCCCCCCTCCCCCCTCCTCCCCTCCCCCCTGCCCCCGGCCGCTTAGAGATGCCGACGGTGGATGGCGCTGCCACAGCCTTTGCGCGTCGCTCTGCAACTTTGCGTCTCTCCGTTTTATGCTAATTCCGCATGAACAACTCGGCTCCCTCCTCTACTCGTCGAAACCATCTACCGGCCTTCTGAACAGCCTTTCGCCACCTTTCGAATTTCATTCCAGAGACCGACATATCCTCCTTCAGATGAGCCATCCAGTCCTTCTCTTGCCCCCCTGGGTAGCCCTTACCCCCAACAAGCTCCCCAAACATCACCCTCTGTGGCAGACACTCCTCCCCCATACGTGCTACGAATCCCGCAAACAATATCTTCCGTTTGTGCACTATCGCCTCTATGCTCTCGCAAGCTGTCTTGCCAAGCGCGTCGGCGTACGATAGGGTGTGGTCGTCGCGCTTCCGTTTCCGCCATCCGAGGCATCGGAGGAGCATGGATTGGTGAACCCGTTGTAGCCTGTCATAGTCAGGCTTGTTCGGGCTCCACGTCATGCAACCGTAAAGCAGTGTCTCGACCACCTCAGCATCCAGCAACCGCACCTTCAGCCGTAAGCGCACACCCGGGCGATCATAGATTTCCATCTTGTACCGCTGGAAGCACGCCCAGGCCCTCTGAAGACGCTGCGTTATTTCAATGGTCTTTGTCTGCGGTGATTGCCCCGCACAAGTACACAAACTCGATTGTTGGTTTGTACACCTGGCCGGCTGCATTGATTGTGAACGACACCTTCCCCCCGCCTTTGGTTTGCAAGCAGATAATTTCTGTTTTCGCCCCGGAGACGGTGAGCTTGAACGCCGAGCACACAGTCACGATCACCGCCATCACCCTCTCCAGCCCTTCTGATGATCGCGATACGATGGCCGCATCGTCCGCGTACAGCATACCCCACAATCTCTGCACCTCCCCCTCCTTCCCCCTTCGCCCGTCGACTTTGCCTGAGCGTGAAGTGCCCTTCTTCTCGCCTTTCTCCTTTCGTTGGAGCTGCACCATGTTGTCCGTGATGGCTGCATCAGCGAGGAAGCGTTTCTCGGCCACACGCAGCACCGCCGTGAAAAACGTGTTGAACAGCGGTGGCGCGAGCACGCATCCTTGCCTGAGACCTTGACCCACGTCGAACTTATCCGAGCACTCTCCACCATCCAACCGCACGCATGCTTGCATGCCGTCGTGGGATTGTATAATTGATTGGCCCTCGAGTTTCGTATGTTCCTGTAAATGTCAGCCCCGTTTGATACAAACTAGACGCGTCTTGCGATACAGGTGTGAAGGTATACCGTTTTTTGGCTGTTTTTATTTTTTGAATGGCGGGGCTCCTCAACCCAACCATCGTTGAAATGTCACTGTTGTTTTTCAGTATGTCTTTTGGTACGCCTAGGCCGGGGGTTTGTTCATCAGGTTGAGTTGGCCCCAAACTTTTTTTTTTATTTGAGGTATTGAGGTCCGTGGGTTTGTTCATCAGGTTGAGTTTACTCAAAACTAACTTTTTGGTTTGAGGTATTGAGCTCCGTGGGTTCGTTCATCAAGTTGGGTTGACCCAAAACGAGTTTTTTGGTTTTTGAGGTATTGAGCTCCGTGGGTTTGTTCATCAGGTTGAGTTTACTCAAAACTATGTTTTTGGTTTGAGGTAGTAAGCCCCGGGAGCGACGAGGAGCCCTACCAAAAAAAAACATTGCACCTCTGCCGAAGCGTGTGTCGTTAGGTTTCCTTTCTCTGTAACCCCTTTTTATAAAATATATATTCTAATGACGTCAGCTGTGAGTTCGACGAATTTAGGGTCGATACGCGTTTTTGCAAGCTGCGTACTACGTCGATCGCCCGTTTTTTAGTAAGTTTCATTAATCGAAATAGGAGATTGGTACTTTTTTTGCACTTTCGTTTCCTTCCTAAATGGCCAAAGCCTCTGTGGAGAAGAGGAAGAACACCCGAGGAACACAAAGTGACGTCCCGAACTGGGTAAGCGTTGCTCACGTTTTTGACGGATTTTCCTTGCTTTCTGCCCGGCCTTGTTCTCTCGTTGCAGGCGAAGCGGACACTGGCGGCCCACGGCATTACAGGCCGATTCGTCGACATGGACAAGGTGCGTTTCGTGTTTTGCTTGGTTTGTCGATGTTTTGCGTGTGGCGGGTGACCTGTCCTGATGTGAAAAGTGGAACGCCAGCGAATCGTTCCAGTAGTGCTCTTACGATCTGACCTCGGAGATCAACGAAAGGTTGGTAGTACACGGGAGCTTTTCGTTACCTTGTAGAGCTGTCGGTTATTGAACCGACCATGGTTGACGCGTACTGCGTACGAGACGAAAAGGACTGTATAGCCCCGCAATCAATGGTTGACGTAATCAATGGTTGATTGCAACGGGGTAGGGTTAGCTGTATTCGTATCGTACGCAGTGAACCTCAACCATAGTGTCGAACGAGTGGTATGGTGCCCTCGTGAGTTTGCTGGGCTTGATGGGCTTGACGGTCTCGACGGCGGCTACAACGTACGAGCTGCTAGCTGGGTGGCGATGTAGGCTAACCTACTGACTCACGAATAGTCTTTTTTGGATTTGCAAGGCGTTGCGAACCGAAAACGCGCCAGGCGGATACCAACTCCACCGTGATCCTGGTGTCTCCATCAAATTAATAGGCTACTAATAATAGCATATTAATAGCCTACTACTAATAGCCTATTAATAATAGCATATTAATAGCCTACTACTAATAACCTATTAACAGCCTATTAGTAGAGATATACAAACTTTGTGTCCGCAGACCGTGAGATTGAGATGCACACGAAATCATCGCAAATGAAATCGGGTGTTTGCGGGATACCAGGTACTAGATTTTTGGTTGGGCGGAGTCAAGTATCGGCTCGGTCGGCCGCACATGACACACTCCTGCCGACGTGAGAGATGAGTGAGAGGGAGAGATGAGTGAGGGATACAGGAGGGATACGCACGCTAAGGAGGAGGCGCGCCATTTTTTTTTTTTTTTCTGAGCCTCTTGTCCTCGCTTGAGGATAGTTTCGTCTCTCACACAAAAAAAATATTTGGAGAAAGATGAAACTGCTGTGATACCGGATGAATATATAAGTCCCATGGCCGAGGTATGCAACAAAAAACATCGCGTAAAAATGAACGAAATTTTTCCCCACAATTTTGGGGTGTAACTCCTTCAGAGCCCCCGAACCCCTCCCTATACTAAATCCAAGTAATTTTGTCTCCAAAAGACGGGTTGCCAGTTGTAATGGGGTTAAGAAGGGTTAACCCCTTTAGAGCCCCCGAACCCCTCCCTATACTAAATCCAAGTAATTTTGTCCCCAAAAATGGGTTTCCAGTTGTAATGGGGTTAAGGAGGGTTAACCCCTTTAGAGCCCCCGAACCCCTCCCTATACTAAGTCCAAGTAACTTTGTCCCCAAAAACGGGTTTCCAGTTGTAATGGACTTAAGGAGGGTTAACCCCTTTAGAGCCCCCGAACTCCTCCCTATACTAAATCCAAGTAGTTTTGTCCCCAAAAACGGGTTGCCAGTTGTAATGGGGTGAAGGAGGGTTAAGGAGCCCCGTCGTTCAGAAAATCTCTCCGAAAAACGAAACTCTACCGCGATCGCAGCTCGCGTCGGCATTGGGTCGGTGAGCTCGTCACCGCGACATACATTGTCAGCCCCGGAGAAGGCCAGCTTCTAGAGTACAGGCAAGCGTATGCCGGGTAGTGATAGTCTTGAAACCGACGGACCTTACAAGCCTGAGCCAACGGTTACGGATGACCATAGAAATTAGGATCCACGATATAGACAAAAACCTTAGATTATATTCTCCTCTTTTTTTCCCTTCAGTAACCGTAGTTGGTCCTGGTTACTATGTACTATGTCCTATGTCCTCTCGTAATAGTGATAGTGCTGAAACCGACGGACCTTGCAAGCCGAAGACAACCCAACTCAACCAACGGAAAAAGTAGGTTGTGAAATAATTCACGGGTTTTTAACGGGTCATGACCCGCCCCGAAGGTTGGGTCGGGTCAGATTTCTTTTTTTAATATCGCGGATCGAGTCCGGTCGGATCAGAAGGTGCTCGAAATTTCACGGTCGGCAGTGTTTGGGTCGGGTCGGGTCGGGTCGGGTCGGGTTGGGTCGGGTCGGGTCGGGTCGGGTCGGGTCGGGTCGGGTCGGGTCGGGTCGGGTCGGGTCGGGTCGGGTCGGGTCGGGTCGGGTCGGGTCGGGTCGGGTCGGGTCGGGTCGGGTCGGGTCGGGTCGGGTCGGGTCGGGTCGGGTCGGGTCGGGTCGGGTCGGGTCGGGTCGGGTCGGGTCGGGTCGGGTCGGGTCGGGTCGGGTCGGGTCGGGTCGGGTCGGGTCGGGTCGGGTCGGGTCGGGTCGGGTCGGGTCAGGTCGGGTCGGGACGAGTCGGGTCGGGTCAGGCCGGCCGGCAGCCGACACGACCCGCAAGGAAGAGATGTGACCCGTGAGAAGCTCTGAAAGTTTTAAACCCAACTTTTCGTGTGTTGGGCTTTGAGTTGTGATGCTCGTCGTTTTCGATGCCATAGTTTTGGTGTTTTTTACCCAACCAAAACATTTTGATGCCTCATGTCGTGGTGTGTTTTATATATTATAAAAACTAAAGATACACGCCAGCTGTGAGATGGAAGATTTCGTCGAAGCTCATCTTTGCAAGCTGTGTGTGATACTCCGATCGCGCGTATTAGTATATGTGCCTGGTATAATGTTTGCTTTTACCCGTTTTTGTCGATGTCGCGGTTTTGAGTGTGTGCAGGAGGAGAACGGATCTGCGATGCGGAAGGCGATGGTGAGCCTTGCGGACAACCGCACCTCCGTTCCCCAGATCTGGATCAATCAGGAGCATATCGGCGGCTGCGACGACCTTAAGGTGCGATCCCTCTCTCCCCCCTCTGCATGCTGCCGGTGTAGATTGCATGGTGTGTGTTTCTTGGAGAAGCGCGCTGTTTTTGCTCCGTACAATCCCCAAACAGTAGCCAGGAGACTCGTATATCTTCAAAGAATAATACATCTCTAACCCTTTTGGATCCCCCGAAGCCGTCCCTATACTAACTTCAAGTATTTTGTATAAAAAAACGGGTTTAGAGTGGTGAAGGCGTTTTGACAACCCGCGGCCGGAGTATCACGCATCTTGCGAACATGAGTAACCGATCATTAATATTGATTGAACTCACAACTGACGCCGTTGTTTTATAATTTTTTGTAGAATGTCTTGGTGGTTTGACTGGGTGCTCAGGGAGTTTTTCCTGCAGGGCAACTTTTTTTTGCTGTGTTTCCGTGGAAAGTGAGCAACGCGAAATGCTCCGTACACTGTCTTGGAGGTTTGGCTCGGAGCCATGCTCCTAGAAAGGTCTAAAAGAAAACAAGCCGGAGCGTTGTGATGTCTCTGCGAAGCAAGATTTTTTATTTATTTTTTATTCCAAGCTTTGTTTTACTTGATTTTAGTAACCCCTCCCTCCCTCCTGTCTGGCTCCGTAACAATAGCGTGTGGTTGACTTTTTTTTTTTTTTTGTGCTCCCCTGAGGTAAGGGCACTGACATGGCCTTAAAGTGGTACTCCGCTGTAACGAGAGACTAAATAGAGTTGTGCTGTACGTATTGGGGTTTCCAACATTTTGCGTGCGTTTTCGCCCCTTGCGCTGGCCCCGCCACAGGCTTTGGACGTCGCGGGCGACCTTGGACTTCGACTTAACGGCATCCCCCGAGAGAAGGCCATGGCGGAAGCAGAGGCAGGGGCGCCAACCGCGAAGGAGGTGATATTTGGCTCCAAGAACATCATACAGCAGTGATGATGAGGCGGTATCGTCTAGGTATATAGGGGGTAGTAGGGGGGATCGGAACGAAGAAAAAACAGGTCCCACCGACCGGAAAAACAGTTAAGTACAGCACGTCCCACCGCGACACTGAGAAGAGGACGGTCAAGGCCGTTCCCGGCATATTCTGTATAGTCGGGGTCGGCGAGCTCGAGGACGGAGTAGTGGACCGAGAGGTGGACCTCGTTGCAAGCTAGCACGAAAAAACTGAAAAAAAACACACGGATAAAGCCGAGTCTATCTCGTCTCTCCAACACCAACCACTAGTTAAGGGCCGCCCTTTTATCGTGTGCCGGAAAAATGTGGTATTTTTTTTTCTCTTCTTTTCTTTTGCCGGAAACCGAACCGTGGCGCGACCTATTTTTGTGGCATCCCGCCAGACCAGCGATGGACGGGTGCGGCCGTCGCCGTTGTCGACAAGCCGCTTTTTGCTGGACCAGAAGGAATCGATGCCGCTTGACCGGAAAACATCTCCATCGAACCAAAGCGTGAACGAATGGCGTCATCGATCATTTTGCTGTCTACACTGCCAAACCTATCCCACACTAATTTGATGAAGTTTTGTCCCAAAAAACCAATGATAGTAGTTGTAATGGGGCTGTGTGAGGACGATTGCTACAAACAAACAGACTTCAAACAGAGGGTATTGATACCACGTTTAAAACAATATGGTTTCTGAATGACGAGGACTCCTTAACCGCTTTAGAGCCCCGAAACCCCTCCCTATACTAATTCCGAGTAATTTTGTAAAATAGAAACGGCGTTCCAGTTGTAAAGGCGTTAACGCGAAATTGTGAGAATGCCACTTGCTGTTGTTGCTTTTGAGTTCCAAGGTATGGTTTTGTGTTTCTGTGTACCTTGGCCATGGATTTTGTTGATGACAATGGTTGCGCTTTTGGTTTACTCCGAATCGGTGTGTGGGTGAGGTATAGAGCTCCTCAAGTGATCACACTCAGAAGGCAAAAAGGAGCCAGTGCACCTCTACCGTAGCATGTGTCTAGGGTAGGGTAGGGTAGGGTAGGGTAGTGTACGGTAGGGTTGGGTAGGGTAGGGTATGGCAGGGTAGGGTAGGGTAGGATAGGGTAAGGTAATGTAGGGTTGGTTTTAGTAAGGTAGGCTAGGGTAGGGGTGCGGTAGGGCAGAGTACGGCAGGGTAGGGTGCGGTAGGGTAAAGTAGGGTAGTAGGGTAGGGTACGGTAGGGTACGGTAGGGTACGGTAGGGTAGGGTAGGGTAAAGTAGGGTAGGGTACGGTAGGGTAAGGAGGGGTAGGGTAGAGTACGGTAGGGTAGGGTAGGGTAGGGTAGGGTAGGGTAGGGTAGGGTAGTTTACGGTAGGGTTGGGTAAGGTAGGGTACGGTAGGGTAGGGTAGGGTAGGGTAATATAGGGTAGGGTAGGATAGGGTAAGGTAATTTAGGGTAGGTTTTAGTAAGGTAGGCTAGGGTAGGGGTGCGGTAGGGTAGAGTACGGTAGGGTAGGGTGCGGTAGGGTAGGGTAAGGTAAGGTAGGGTACGGTAGGGTAGGGTAGGATAATGTAACGTAGGGTAGAGTACAATAGGGTAGGGTAGGGTAGGGTAGGGTAGGGTAGGGTAGGGTACGGTAGGGTTGGGTAAATAGGGTAGGGCGATGTGCGGCAAGACAACCTACCGAGCAAACGCTCTGACCTACTCAGTCCATCTCATTTCCTTGCCCACACCCCTCGCCCCCGGTCGCTCTATTTTACTTTGCCTCCGCCTTGATGGTGCCGGAATTTGTGGCAGACGGCTGATTAGCAAGCAGTTCGGCGGGGTGGCGATAGACGACAATTTAGTTTTACCAGAAAAAAAGTATCTAACGAACCAAAGCTTGAACATACCGTGCTGTTGTCGATCTTGTCTCCTTTTCCTCCCTTGTTTCGTGCCCCACACCGAACCGTGGCGGACCATCGATCAGCAGCGTTCCGCCGGAGTGGCAACGGACGCAGCCGTCGCCATCTACCCCGGGCCGGAGGCGGCTTTCTTCGCGCCCTTCCACTCCCCCCCCACTGTCGACCACCGCGTGGTGCGAGTGAACGCTGTGATGACCTTCATTATCGCCGTCTTCGCGGCCGTCTTCGCCGGCCGCGAAGCGACAGAATGGGTGGTGAGTTGCTTCGTAATGTGGTCCCTGAGGCTTATGCGGGTTTGCGACTCTGCGGCATGTTGTAGTTGAATGGTGAGAACTATGGCGTGTGCGGCCATGCGGTTTTCTAACTCTGCGGCATGTTGCAGTAGGGGGTAGGGCAAACCGCGGGGGGGGGGGGGGGGGCGAATGGGCGGCGAGTTCTTGTGTGTGAAAAAAATTGGCTATTAGTAGGCGGGTTTTTGCAAGTCTGCGGCATGCTGCAGTAGAGGCTAGGGGAAGGAGGCATAGACCACCGAGTGGTGCGAGTGAACGCTGCCATCGGGTTCATCATCGCGGCCATCATCGCGGGCCGCGAAGCGACAGAATGGGTGGCGACTTTGTTTGCTGCGGCCATGCGGGTTTGCACATCTACGGCGTGCTGCAGTAGGGTGTCGCGGGGGGCGGGGGAGAATCGGGGGAGGCACCCGGTCGCCGCGTAATCGAATGGATGGTGAGTTGCGGCTCTGTGCGAAAATGTGGCTCCTGCGGCCATGCGGGTTTGTAACTCTGCGGCATGCTGTGGAAGGAGATAGGGGAATGGGGGTTGGGTGGGGAGAGATCTGTTTGAATTATGTGGTTGGTTGCTGTGCGCGAGAAGTGTGGTGCTTGCGGTAATGCTATTTTGCAACTCTGTGACATGCGACAGCAAGGGGTAGAGAGGGGGGGGGGGGATTGCTGCAAAATATAATATTCTAAATACGTCAGCTATGAGTTGGACAAATTCAGGGTCGATACTCATCCTTGCACGCTGCGTGATGCACCGGCCCCTCGTTTTTTCAGATGTATATCCTTTAAATGTATATATATATGACTAGTACTGTGGATGTTGCCATGGTGAACATCAACAGCAAAAAGGTTGTCAATTGCAATTGAGCCATAGCCGTTCCTGACAAACGCTGGCTCTTGTTTGTGATACTCCGTCTCGGCATTGTCAGGATGCGAGGGTCTACGGTCGTTAAGACTATGTCTATGCATGAAATGAGTACCCCCCCCCTCTCCCTTGTCCCGGCACTCTTTGGGGTGAGTTACACGCCCCCGCCCCGCGCCGTCATACGACTACGGCTATGAAATTGGTATACCCCCCACCCATTCTCGCCTGTCCCGAGTCTTACTACGGTAGCCCCCCCAGCTTTTCTTTCACGAAATCGCCGGTTTCAAAACCAGCTCCCGCTCGTATCTCCTGAAATACGGTGTCCCTCGACACCTCGACGTCATCGATCGACAGGCCTTTTGCACACAAGAAAATATATGGATACTTTGGTTTCAATAGTATCCTTCTTTGTATCGAGCAGACATGAAGCGTCCGTTGAAGAAAGAAGAAAAAAATCGCTGGTTTTTGGGGGGGCTATCGTAGAATCAGTCTCCCGTCCTCTCTATGTTTTGACTTCTGACTTATCCTCGCCCCCTTGCCCCTGTGATTGTACGGACTGTGGCCACGCACGGATTGATGGTTACCCCCTCCCCCCCCGTCCTCTCTATGTTTGCGGGTCGCAGGTGCTTGGTCTGTTCGTGGATTTCACGTTGAAGCTGACGGGCTTTCCGAGCCCGATTAGTCTCCTCGCCGCCCTCCCCTTCGCCGGCACCAAGCCGCGCTTCTCGTGAGATTCGTGGTCGAGCGTGACAGTTCTTGGGTTTTTGTCTCGTCGCCGTCCATCTGGCTGACTCTTGTGGTGGGAACAGACTGTTAGTTGTCCGACAAGTTGATTTTGTTGTTGATGACAAATAGTAATGGAGGCAGGACCCAGCACTGTTTTTAGATTTTTTTTTTTAGTGTCGTAGTCGACTATGAGTGCGTGGCCAAACACTTCATTTCGTTCATCGTACCCAGCACGAATGCGCGTCTTAACAGCTGGTTTTGTTTGTCATACCGAGTATGTGCGCATGTGCAACACTTGTTTTGGTTGGTCGTAACGGACAACGATAATCAACGCATGTCACACCGCCTGGTTTTGTTGGTCGTACCGAATATGAATGCGTAACACCGCGTGACTGGATTTTTTTTGTCCGTCGTCGCCCCCCCCCCCCCCCCCCCCCCCTCTCCTGTCTCCTGTCTCCTCTTCTCTCCTCTCTCCTCTCTCCTCTCTCCTCTCTCCTCCCTCTCCCCTCTCATTTGCGTACTGTTTCCGCTATTTTTTCTTTCTTGTTTTTCTAGGGCGGGAGCATCGAAACAGTTCGCCAACTTATGTGGCGTATTTTTCGCATCTGTGTCCTGGGCATGTCTGGTCGGAGACAAGTCTATCGGTGCCCGGATAATGCTGGTGAGTCCATGGTACGTAGTGCTTACTTGCCCCCGCTTAAACTGTATAGCTGACTTTTGTCAAAATATACACTTGTCCTTGTGGCACAATTCGACGCGAGTTGACGAGGGAAGAAAATGCTGAATTCTTCTCGCGATAAAGATGAAGGCGCGTACCTTAGTGGGGAGGAGGGAGGAGGGCCCTCTATGTGACTCCGGATCTGAGTTACTGCTGGGAGGGAGCGCGAGCGTAGTCCGAGGATGATAAATGGAGTGAAAGAACCGAAAGAAAAGAAAATATATACGGAGTATATATTTTTGCGGAGTACATATTTTTGCGCGTGCTAGGACAGAGGTGGCATTTTTCGGCAGTCTATGACTATTTTTTGAATGACAGCAGTGCTCCTTAACCCAAAATCGTCGGCAAAAAGGCCATTCTTGTTTTACCAAAAAGAAAAAAATCTTTTTTGATCCGGGCTTTTCATGGGTCATGATCCGACCCTTGTAGGTCCAGTCCGAGGAGGTTTTTTCATGAAATCTCGCGTGTCAAGTCGGGTCGGTTCGCGAGGTGTTTGGACTATCACGGGTCGGGCCGGGGGTCACCCTGACCCGGCCCCACCTGCGAGAATTGACACCCTGGCCAGACCCGACCCGCGATAATTGACCCGACCCGTGATAACCCCATGGATTTTATACGCCTGGGCCACGGTTTTTTTCATCGGATTACACTTTCAGTCTTGTCGAAATCCGTTTTTTGGATGGGGTGAGAGGTATGGTTAGAGGTATGGTATGGTGAGAGGTATGGTGAGAGTTATGGTTTGAGGTATTGTATGTAGCTCCTTAAGCGGGGCGATCCAGAGGAAGAACGTCGTTATTATTTTGAAGACATGTGTCGTTTGTAGCGCCAAAAACGCTAAGTCGTGGGCGGCTTTCCCATTTTCTAAAATTGTTCTAACGCCGCCAGCTGTGAGTCCGACGAATTTATCGTCGATACTCATCTTTGCAAGCTGCTGCATACTACATCGATCGCTCGTTTTATATCTAATAGTAATTTTTTCAAATGAACATTACATAATAGCATTAGCATTACCCATTTTAGTCGATGTTCGGATCCCATACAGGGGGGGGGGGGGTACTGGATATACTCATGCGTGTGGCATTGTGGTATGAGCATATGGTATAGTAGCTATTAGTAGTAGCTATTAGTAGTAGGTATTCGTAGGTATTATTAGCTATTAGTAGCTACTAGTAGTGGTATGACCCTCACACCTACGATGTCGGGACGGAGCATGTTGGGTTTTCATCGACCAGGCAGACATTGCTTGCACCAAGCGCCAAGCGGTGTTCGGCGAGTCGCATGATGGGTGAGCTGCAATCTACGAAGAATCGCTTGTAAGGCGGACTTGCACATGGATGACAGCGTCAATGACTTAGTTTAATTTCCAGTGTGGCCACTTCCAAAGACAGCAATGGGTATTACTATGTAACTGTAACTGCCTCGTGGGTACCTTACCATATTCACACTACGTGATGCGATTATTCCCCTTGTGCGGAGTAAAAGTTCTCCACCCCGCACCGGCGATCTAGCTCGGCCGCCATCTGTGATCGACCGCAAAACAAAGAAAAACGTACCCTGATGGCCTAGCTCATGCACTGTAGTGAGCGGCATGTTTTACAGTGTCGTTGCCAAACCGACGCCAACCTAACCTGTACATAATATTGATGGGCAGCGGCGGGGGGTAGCCACGTTGAAAAAAAGTTGAGCAAACTTTCATTTTCTCGATTCATGCAAAAATCCATCCCAACGCCCCGATTTTTACTTCAATTTTGGCCTTTCTTGGTGTGTGGTGACTGGGCTTCTGATCCGCGTGCTGTCCTGGTCAACTTGATTCTCCATTTTTTTCTTCTTTTTTTTTTCCTTTTTTGTTTTGCTTCTTACATTATTTTCCTTCACTTTTGGCCTTTCTGGCATGTGTCGTCTCGGATTCCGATCCGGTCTCCCCTATTTAATTTTATATCTCCCGTTGTTTAGTTCTTCTGTTTTTGTGTTTGTTTGTTTTTGTTTTTGTTTTTTTTTCTTTTTCATGTTTTTGTGCTTTTTCGTTTTTGTTTTTTTTCTTGCTTTGTGCAGACCATGCTTGCGGGCGCGGCGTTCCTCCAAGGGTTCTTGGACTTTTGCGCGGGCTGCGTGATCTTCGAGTTTCTTCTGGATTGGGGTCTCATCAGCAAGTCCGTGTACCGCATGCACGTCAACACCAGGTGCTCCCTCGTACCCTATTCATTCCCTAAACAAAAAAGGGTAATTCATTCACTTCTCGAATTGGTACTTTTTTTTCATCCCATTTATTGTCCTCGCACTACTCTCGCCCTCCCACCCAGTTTAGTAACTCGGATCCGGGGTCACATAGCGGGCCCTTCCCCCCCCTCCCCACTACGGCGGTACGTGCCTTCATTTTTATCGCGAGAATAATTCAGCATTTTCTTCCATCGTCGACTCGCGTCGAATTGTACCGGAATGAGTTAATTAAATTTCAATCCAAATTGATTCATACCACAGGTACGTTGTACGGGTTTCAAGACATAAATCACTTTATGGTTTGTACACAGGTGCCTTGTACTGTTTTCAAGACATTGCATTTTATGGTGTAGTCTATTAATAGTACAAGCTCCCCCTTCGGGATGTGGTTGGCTTCATTGGATCGAAATCCCGGGGGAGTCGCAAGTTGAACGGGGCGGAAAAGTTCCTGCATACTAAAGAAAAACGATTAGCCGCCGCCCTCGCAAGTAACAGCCGACCATCCGCAACGAATTGATAGCTTAGTCTGTGGGAGGGTGTGTCAAAAACGAGATGCCAAGAATGTTTAGTGCAGCGTTAATAGTAAGCATGGGTAATTCGCGGCTTACACCATGCCCTGCTTCATCCGGCGCGGGGCCCTCATTAGCGAGTCCGTTTTGCCGCGTGCGCGTCAACAAAAAGGTGCTTTCTAGCTTGTCATGGGCGGCTTATTAATTGCGTGGTTGGAGGGCGTGTCAAAACACGAGATGCCAAGAATGTTTAGTGCAGCGTTAGTAGTAGTCATGGGTAAGTAGCGACTCATGAGGTGCCCCGCTTCAGTGGGAAGCCTTCATCAACAACTCCTTCTGCCGCATGCGTGCCAACAACAGGGTGCTTTCTAGTACTTTGCAATGGGTTACCCCCGGCTCAACAGGTGCCCTGCTTCAGTGGGGCCCTCATCGGCAAGCCCGTCTGCCGCATGCAGGTTATAACGCCTGCAGGTTATTATAACCCCTGCAGGTTATAACCGCTGCACAACTGAAAACCCTATTTGGGGGAAAAATACTTGATCCTAGTGAAGGGAGGGGTTTTGGGGTTCTGAAGGGGTTACCAAAACGTGCTGACTAGAGTAGTAGTTTGGACACACGCGTGCTACGATCGAGGTGGCGTATATTTTTTCTGAAAAAAAGCGGTTTCTTAGAACCGAAAATCGTATGAATTTCGTTCATTTTTTTCTCTGTGCGTGATTTTCGTAGCAACGCGAGGCCCATGGGACTGCTGTTCATCCGGAACATATACAGTACCAGGTATACAATAGCAGTTTTTTTGTTCCTCTCTACTTGAAATCGTTTTTTCTTTTTGGTGTGAGAGATGTGAATGTCCTCAAGTGAGGTTAACAAGCCTCAGAAAACAACATGGTGCACCTCTATTAATAGTGTTAATAGTGTTGATACATTAATAGTAGCATGTGGCCAAGGGCACGGTCGTGGGTGTTTCGCCCGTTTTTGCCCCCGGGTTTGTGTTTTCGTCACTCGCCTGAGTGGCCGCCCCATATCTCACGGACAATATAGAAGAAGAAATGAGACTTGTGAGGCTTGGTACTATTTAATAGTAGTACGATAGAGGTATTAATAGTAAGGTATACCAGGTACCTGTTTTTGGCTAAAAACTTTTTGTGAACGACGGGGCTCCTTAACCCGGAGTGGTCGGAATTTCGCTCATTTTTCTGCCCGATTTTCGCTGTGTACCTAGGCCGTGGGATTTTCCCATCCGGTAGCGGTTTTAGTTTCCTCCAGATGAGTTTTGTTGTTGTTGTTGTTGGTGGTGGTGGTGGTGGTGGTGGTGTTTGGTGTTGGTATTGGTGTTGGTGTTGGTGTTTGGTGTTTGGTGTTTGGTGTTGGTGTTTGGTGTTGGTGTTGGTGTTTGGTGTTGGTGTTGGTGTTGGTGTTGGTGTTGGTGTTGTTGTTGGTGTTGTTGGTGCTGTTGTTGGTGTTGTTGGTGTTGGTGTTGGTGTTGGTGGTGTTGGTGTTGTTGGTGTTGATGTTGTTGGTGTTGATGTTGTTGTGAGAGTGGTCTTAAGCTCCTAAAGTCAGAAACCTCCGAAAATTATGGGTGCACCTCTGCCGTAGCAGGTGTCTTTTCGCGCTTTTGTTTTTTGGCGCAGCTTAGCTGACCATTCCATTGCTGATTAACGTCGCAATTTCAAAGCTTTCAAATCAGCACCAAAGCTTTGAGACCGCAAAGGCACATGGGGGTTGCTGGCGTAAGCGACTCCGAGTCACTGCAAAATGATGTTTCCCTCCAAAACGATATTTTCCCTCGAAAATGACACCCCCAACCGTAGCTTGCGTCACTACTACAAGGTACCAGGTACAGTACTAGGGGGGCGGGGGCGTTGTGAAGAGGAGGTACCATACCATTATCTGCTTGTGTTTTGGTTGTGTTTTGGTTGTATCTGGTGTAGTAGTGGCAGTGGGTAGTGTAGTGGTAGTGGGTAGTGGGTTTAGACGTATCGAAAACGAGGTGCTTTCTAATCGATGCGGTAGTAGTCACGGCTCACGAGTGCGACATTCGAACCGTGTTCGTTCGTGTGAGGCTTCATTAGCAACTCTATCTACACCGCATGCACGCCAACACCAGGTGCACACTACTTCAACCGGTAGTTGGTGGAATTCTTCGATGGGAGTCGACGAGGGAAGAACTAGCTGGAGTAATCTCGCGATAAAAAATGAAGACGCGTGCCGTAGTAGGGAGGAATGGGAAGAAGAGCCTGCTTAGTGACCCCGGATCTGTGTTTCGTCCAGGGAGGGAAAAGGAGAAAGGAAAAGTGCGAACATAGTAGAAGAGATGAACCAAAAATAAATGAGATACGTACTAGTCGGCGGAGTGTGGTCATCACGGGATGCTATCCATGATTTTCTTACTCGGCACTTATGCAGTATTAGTAATGAAACCGTCGTTTTGGGTTATTTTCGTTTTGGAGTAGAAGTGCGGGCGTCAACACGAGTGCTTCCCTAATTGATGTAGTCGTGGTTGTATAATGACCTACTGTCATAGGAGCGTATCGACCTTCCTACCAGGCAGTTAAATAAAGCTAGACACCGCCAGCAACTCGCGGGTCACAAACCTCTGCTCGAACGCGGTTTAGTCAGCGTGTCCTACTACCACCTGCACGTCAACACGAGGCGCTTACTTGCGTCCAGGTATGCAGTATGGCGGGGTTACCATCAACACGAGGTGACTTGTAGTTTATGCAATAATTCACGGCTAAAAAGTCGCGGCTGAACCACCCCGGTCTAGTGGGGTCACCTGATCAGCAGGTGGAAGACCTTGTCGCGCTACTCGAAACGAACCTTACTGCTGTGACGTTGTATACTCTTACTTCGTGTATGTTTTCCCCGCTTTTTCCGATATGATCGCTTTCAGGGCTAACCTTGTGTACGCGTGGGAGAAGAGCAACGTTTCCACTGGGAAGGAAAGGGCACCGAAGGCTGTGACGTACCCCACCAGGGTGAGTTGCGCCGAGACACATGCTACGATAGAGTCGTTCCGCGGTACCCCCCCCCCCCCAACTTTTCGAAAACGAAATCGCTGGTTTTGAAACCAGCTCCCGGCCTCATCTCCTGAAATACGGTGTCCCTTTCCACCCGACGTCATCGTCCGATAGTACTACTAGTAGTCCTTCGCAAACGAGACCATATCCCAAGATTTGGTTTTTATGGCATCCTTCCTTTTTTCTAGCGGTCATGAAGCGTTCGTTGAAGAAAATCGCTGTTTTTTTTTTGGGGGGGGGGATCGTATAATCGGTCGATAGAGGTGCCCCGTTTTCTTTGTTT
Organism: Undaria pinnatifida; assembly: GCA_012845835.1. NCBI lineage: Eukaryota > Phaeophyceae > Laminariales > Alariaceae > Undaria > Undaria pinnatifida. The sequence continues at coordinate 17,760,993 of JABAKD010000001.1, forward strand.
TGTTCTGCAGCTCCTTCCTGGCTTGAGGAGCTGCTTTTTTTTCTTTTGAGGAGACTTGAACGTGCTACCCGATCAGCACGCCCATGGGCTACAGCAGGTATACGAACAAGTAGTATTGCAAAATAAACATGGCGTTCATTTCCGGTCCGACGATTTTGGGTTAAGGAGTCCCTTCGTTCAGAAAGGAAAACGCCAGAAATCGGTATACCTTATTGAGTGTGCGTCACGAAAATGGCCCTTTTTGAACCCCTCTCTTTTCGTGAGCGACGGCGTTCAACGTTCCTTTGTCCTGCTAGTAATAGCAACGTTCTGGTCGGGTCATTGTTCGGGCTAAGCCGTCTCTTTTGGCGAGCGTCGACAGTAACCTTTATTTTGTCCTCGCAGGGATCGTTTCTGACGATAAATTGCAAACTTGCCAATTTTGGGCGTTGTTCTTTGACAAGTTTTAAGTCACGGAGTAGCAAGAATCCCAAATAGCAAATAGGAAATGAAAAGTCCCGTAAAACTTGCCAAGGAAGGACTACGGAAATATCCAAGGAAAAAAACTTGAGCGAAAAACTTACTATTTTTGCAAAAATCCGTGTTTTTCCGTAAAGTTGCCAACATTCGCGAAATAAACTGAATATTATAGGTCTTTCAAAACTGCCCTTTAGTAGTTTGCTGACCGGTTCGTTGTGGGCGCTGTCCAGCTCTTTTTGTGGTGAAAAATGGTAACGATAGCTGCCGACGCGTAATCGACTAAGTGAGAACAACGCTATGTTGACGTTCCTTCGTCCTGACTTTCTGGCCATTTCTGCGTTGCCGGTGCGTGCAGGGCCTGCCGCCGAATCCTACAGACCTCCGCGCCAAGCCCGGAAAAGAAGACGACAAATGGCAGCGTTTCCACCCCATCAAGTGTGAGTTCTCCCCCCCCCTTTTCCCAGAGAGAGAGAAGTAAAGAAGTGTGTAGCTAAGCTCTTAATAATATAATAGAAAGGCAGCAGGGGCAGATAACATAGTGAATGAATTTGTGATATACGGGGGAGAAGGTATGCTTGCCATGATGGTCATGTTGTGTAATTGGATGTGGAAAAACGAGTACGCGCCTAAGAGGGAAAGAGAAGGAGTAGTAGTAAAGTTATTCGAGAAATGACATACCATGTGTACACATCAGGTAAGATAATTCAAGGTAGGAAAGACGCCGGGCTAACGACGTACTGTTTCTTCCCAGATGTACAGAGGCCTATGACACAGTATGGAGGAATGGGTTGTGGAAAAATATGTGGGAAATTGGGATGAGAGGAAAGATGTGGAGAATGATGAAAAATATTACGGAATGTGCGAGAAGTGCTGTGATGCTGGACGGGGAAATATCCAAATATGTTGATATTTTACGAGGAGTTGTTGTACAGGAATGTACACTATCACCCAATCTATTCAAGGTATATATTAATGACATAATAATACCAGTCGAAGCAGCAAAGCAAGGGGTCACGATGGGGGAAGATACGGTGTCGGGGTTGATGTTTGCGGATGATACCGTGGGGATGTCAGAAACACCCGAAGGATTGCAGAAACAGATAGAGAAAACACTAGGGTACACTAGGAAATGGAGAATGACAGCAAACGCGAAAAAACGCGCAGTGAGTATGCAATGGTTGAATGCAACGAAGATAAGGTGAACCCGGTAAATCCAAATGGAAGTGAGGAGAATATGAACTACCGATCGTAGACCAGTATACGTACCTTGGCGTAGAGATCTCAAAGGATGGCTCTTGGGATGCACACATAGCGAAAGTAACAGGAAAGGGTAAATCACAAGTAGGTAAGATGGATGCGATCCTAACAAACCCGCACCTTGACACTGGGACTAAAATATGTATTTTGATTAATGTGGTTGTACCACAGCTAGACTTTGCAGGAGAAGTATGGGAAGGGAACGCGAAGTTCGTAAAACAACTGGAAACAGTGCAGATGACAGCAGCTAAAGAGATGCGAGGATGCTCAAGCACGACGAGTAATACAGCATTAAGAGCATAACTTGGAATGTACCCACTTTAAACAAATAAAGACGTGAGAATATTGAAATAGCAATATAACGTACAGCATATGCCAGAAAAGAGGTTGCCAGCCACAGTTGATAGGGCTGTTTGGGAGAAATAACGAAAGGGCGTGCTGGAATAAGACGGGATAACGTAGTCGAGAAAATATAGAAGGGTTTACGGGGAGAGCAAGAGGAGGTACTGTCCATAGAGGAGTTTGGCGGGTACAAGACAGAAGTAACAGAAAAAATAGAAGAAAGGGAAAGGCTAGCGCTAAGAAATAAGGTGAAAGAGAAGAAGCACTTAGAGATGTACGGGGGATTGAGGGAATGTATTGGAATGAAAACGTATCTGCACAGTCCAATGGACTACGCGACAAAGCTGCAACTGCGATTTCGTGTAGGGGACCTGGACCTACCAGAAGGAAGACAGAGATGTACCAGTAGTTGGGAGGAGGAGGTGGCTACAAACATGTGCCCATGTGGCACGGCATTAGAGAGTGGGACTCTCATAGTAGGATAATGCGAAATATACAAGGAGAAACGGGATGCGTAAGAGGAGGAGATGAGGAAATTACACGGATGTGACAAGGGAGAGTTTCGTAGACTAGAGAGCAGCGAGAAAACGATCGCTATCCTAGGAGATAGATGGCCGCAAACGGCAAAACAAGACGGGGATGGGATAAGCGGACAGTTTCTATGTAATATATGGAAGAAGTGTAATGAGCGCCCAAATATTGGAGGTGTCTCTATTAGGAGTAGGAACGGTGCTCCGTCTCGAAAGGGATGCGTGGTCAATGGTCCAATGGCTAAGGCAAGCAACAAATTAGTACGACCCCCCGCCCCCCCCCCCTTTGTCCCTGAGCATGGTCGACTCATCCGACTCTGGTCGCAGCCTTTGAGCGACACATACTTTTTTTGCAAGTTATTTTTGGCAAAACTGGCAACTGCACGGAAAACTTGCCACCATCGGCGGATGCGTAGCAGGAGTAGCGGAATCTCTTGCACAATGGCGGTGGGACAACAGCTTAATGGTAGCTAATCTATGGTTGCCTGTGCAGTGGTTACGCCACGTTCCCTCTTGGTTGCGTTTTGTGTTGTAGGCGTATGTGTTTTTTGTCCTTCGGGGTATGAGTCGCGCGTCAGTTTAAGTCGGTTGGCGGAACAGCGGTGAAACGCTTTTTTTTTTTTAGTATCTTCCTGCGGATGGGGATAAAATACCGAGTGAAGCTCACCACACTCGCCACGTATCTTGATATGCGTCGAGTGTAATTTTTATCCATTTTCTTCGCTATCCAGTGCTAGCTGGCGTATCCTTAGGTTTCCATGGCAACAACGCAGCGCGAGCTGTCCCCGCCGATGGTTCCCGTTACTTCTATAGCAGCGCGAGCTTTAACGTTTCGCCCTTTCGTGCGCGTGCGCTTCCGTACATGTTGCTTTGTTGCTGCTGTTCAGACTGCCACGTGAACTACTTCATGGTGCCTCTCTCCGTGCTGGGCCTCGCTCTCCCCTGGGCTCTCCTGTCCGAGATCGTCGACGTTGGGCCCGCCGTGTGGCAGGTATGCACAGTAGCGTTGTCGGTGATCTTCTTCGTGGCCGTGCTGTGCTACCCCGCCCAGCCGTGTTTTTTTGTGGCGTGCGGTTTTCCCGCCGTAGAATTTGGCCACCACCACCACCACCGCTTAGTAGATGCGTGTTAGTTTTATTGCACTACCTGCTCTCGTACTTGCTCGTAATCACACTTGAACACCCAACCACGAAAAAAAACAGCCTAACAGACTCTATCGAGTAAAATATATTTGGTACTTGGCACACATAAACACAACAAACAACAGCCAAACAAACCCTATAGAACGAAATGTATGTGGTACTTTTGTCTGGCATGATTTGTGGGTCACAGACCGGTATTGGCGCCAGTAGCCTCTGTCACAATAACCCACAAGGCATATAGGATAAAGGACTATTAATAGATATATTTCGCTGTCGGTCGGCCGACCTGGGCTTTTCATGGTCTGGCATCGTCGGCGCTGGTCCCTGCGTATGTAGTCACCCCGCGCTAGCTAGGGGTGCAGCAGATTCTAAGAAATTTCTGAGCTCCTATTATCAACAGGAGCTCAATATCTCACCCAACACATGGCTTCGAAGACGTTCGTTCGCGCAACCCGACCAACGTTTCTATGAGCTATTAATACTAGTAATAGTACTAATACTAAAACAAGCATACTCGTACAAAATAGCATACTAATATTAGCCGATAGTTCTACACGTGAGAAGATCATCAACCATCAATCATCAATCATCAATCATCAATCGTCAATCGTCAATCATCATTCATCAATCGGTCGGAAGGTCAGGGAAACATTTGGCCGCAGAACTGCAACCCCCTGGCGTGGGATGACTCTGGTGGCAGGTCACCTAGGAGCAAGACCTAAAGTTTTATGAGGGCCGTCGCTTGATTGAGCTCTCGCATATATCACCCAAACACCAACAGTTGAGAGAAAAAAGTAACCAAGGCTTTGGACGGGTCACACCCCGACCCGCGGGCCGGGTTATTTGGTTTCTGGACTCTCGCGGGTCGGGTCGGGTCGGGCCGGGCCTGGGGTGTCTCACGGGTTGGGTCAGGTCTGGTCGGATCGCCCTCACCCTACCCTACCCGACTCGACTCGACCCGCGAGATCTGACCTGGCCCGTGAAAAGCTGGTACAACCGCCCAAACGATCCCAAGGCCCTAGGTTTATGGATTTTTTTTGCAAAGAAACAAAATTATGTATGCCGTTCTGACGATTGTTTGAGTTAAGGAGCCCCCGGTCTTTCACGAAACGAAATTGCCAGAAGTTCTTCGTATTACGTCCATATGGTAGCACGCCTCGGGTAGAGATAAAAAGCGTTATCGTTGGCCGTCTTTTGTGGTCGTGCTGTGTGCTCTTCCGCCGCGTAACCGTTCATTCTTTTTGGGATCCTGTACGCCCTTCGTAAAAGGCGAATTTCGGCGTAGCGTTTTGTTGTGCAACGCTTGTTGTCTGCGTTAATCCTCACACTCCCATGCTTTGTTGTGTTAAAATATGGCAGGCGTTGGCATGCACGGGTGTTGCTTTGGATGCCACACTCTGGACTCTTTATGTCTCGAAGTGCGTGCTCTACCCCTCGAAGGTGAGGTGTTGGAATGCTGTCAGTCGGTCACGGTGTTGCGTTGTGTTGCCTGACCAGATATATTTTGGCACCATTTCTGGGCCGAACGTGGCGATGATCATAGTCTGGTGTTCTGGCTTGCATACGTTTTTGCCGGCCCTCGTGTCCGTTACGGTCGGCATTGCATGGCCAGCACCTTGCTATATTTGCGATGTTTATCTCTGTCTTGTAGTTTGTCAGCACAGAGTTTTTCTTTCTACCAGGAGGCATCGACACGGACACTGGTTGCGCTGGATGTAGATGGCTGGAAAGGCCAGTTTTCTGCGAAGAATACAACCCACATATAGGAATCTTCTCGGATAGGATCATGGTTCCGATTAATCTGCCATTGGCGCATGCTTTGAAGACCAACCTTACGATACACGCAGCATAAATATTTCCCCAAATCCCCGCCCTCCATACGCGATTTATCTCGACGTTTTTCGTTTTTTTGCCCAGTAGACCCGGCTGGATCGGGGAATGCCCGTCTCTTGTAACTGACTCCATGGGTGATTTTCTTACCGGCGGCATGTCGCTGCTGTTGCAATCGTGGCGCTGCCTCTTCATGAAGTATTTGTCGCCCGAAAGGCTGCACCCGCTGCTATGAAATGTTTTCTATAGCCACAAGGATTTTGACGGGTCGGGTCGGGTCGGGTCGGGTCGGGTCGGGTCGGGTCGGGGCAGGTCGTATGAGGTCGGGGTTGCCCGTGAGGTTTGAACACCTCTTGACATGTGTATTACGCTTGTGCAGATTGTTAACATGTGTTGGAGCTTAGACTATTGGTTTAGGTTGCGCCGCATTATCCCGGGTTACGACGCAATTATTGTCCGTCGTAGCGTATGTGCCGGATATCCGTGAGTACAGAGTTTGAGGTCGGATATCCTAGCTCAGTTTCTTCGCCCACCTTCCCTGCGTTTGCGACACGTGCCTCGTCTATGCCATGCAGATCCAGGTTATGTCGACAAACCTGACCCAGCCTGACCCGTTAGGTTTCGAATACCCCCTGACCCAACCCGACTCGACCCGCCAGGCTTTGAATGTTGCTGAGGCCACAGCTTATGGAAAAATGAATCTCGACATTGGCTTCCCTCCAGGTCTTCCCTTTCCTACGTATTTTAGTCGATTTTCCTCGCGGAGAGCAGAAGACCGGCCATTCTCTTGAAATCAATTGTTCGACCTCTCTTCCAGGGCTTTCCGGCGAACATAACCATTGATTGCTACAGAGGCACAGAAGCCAATTTTAAGGGCTGGGTAAGATTCGTCCAAGACGTCGAAAATTCCGTTATTTTCCATGTATCTGGTCAAGATTCGGAAAATGAGTGTTTTGTGAACAGATGTTGATTATCTCTTTTAAAAAAAATACTTCAAAATTAACCCCAGTGGCAACGAATAGGTAAGCTGGAAAGCCCTGGACGAGAGCTCGGACATTTATTTTCGAGAGAATGGCCGGTTTTGAGCTCTCCGCGAGGGAAATTGACTCACGTATGTGGGAAAGGGAACATCTGGAGCATAAACAAGTTCAAGATTCATTTTTCCATATGCAGTGACCTGACCGGACCCACGGGCGTCACCCGAGAAAACTTTGGCTGTAAGCACGCCGACGCGATTTTGAGCTCATGATCAATCCACTCGCGCGCGCGGCCCCGCTTTTGCCGAGCGCTGCCTGCGCGCATTGCCTTTCTACAGATATTGTTGTTGTTGTTGTTGTTGTTGTTGTTGTTGTTGTTGTTGTTGTTGTTGTTGTTGGTGTTGTTATTATTATATCGTTTCGATTTTTTAACGCTCGTATCTTCAATCTACGTTTTTTGTTTTTATCGTCGCACGCCGCCAATCGTTTGCCCTGCAGGTGAAGAAGGAATGGTTCCACCCTCAGCAGCACAACTCCTTCGCGCTGCCCTTCCTGAACTGCATCCTGATATCGTTTCTGATCACGACATGGTCGGGACACAGCATCGCCAGAGACTTTGCCAGAGTTTTTTTCTGGATGGGGACAATCCCTTTGTCATCGCTGACTATTTTCACCATCGCCGGGTATGTTGCGCAGGCGTTTTTTTATGGTTAACAAATTTACACCTGGAAACCCGTTTTTGGGGGAAAATGACTTGAAATTAGTGTGGGGAAGGCTTTTTGCGGCTCCGTGAAGGCGTAAAAAGATATGAACAGTAGCCTTCATCTGGTGTGAGATCTGATGTTTTTTCATGATATGCGTTTCGAATACGTCAGCCGCTGTATGTTCGACTCTTTTTAAGAGTTGATACTCATTTCTTTTGCAAGCTGCGTGATACTCTCCGGCCAGTTGCGCGTTTTTTTTAGACGAGTTATAGTGCTCTCTGAAGATATATACCAGGGTATATAATTCGCCTGGTTGAACCCGGCGAACTCATGCGTGCAAGGGGCTTGTGATGGAGGCGTGTTGCGAAAGGGGAGTGACAGTTTTTTTTATAATTAAATTATTCGAACAACGTTAGCTGTGAGTTTGACAGATTTAGAGTCAATACTCATCTTTTGCAAGCTGCGTAAATACACCGATCGCTCGTTTTTGTTGTTCTCAGTTTATTCACGAGTGAAAATCCTATCAATAGTTATATTAATAGCAACAATGGACATTACTGTAATTAACTCTGTAGTGAGAACCCTAATGAAGAAATTGACGTCTTAGGTGACATGGAATTGATGTTGACGCATTACATCGAATAAACATTATATTACGGAGATCTATTGTCAGCAGCTGATGAATTACCAAACGACAAAGGGGGCAAAAGAGTACCCGGCTCTGCGTAAAAGCGCTTGGCTACAGTTTATTTCGTTCGCTGGTTTTGCCAAGTTTACAGAGCTTCGATCGAACACAGTTGTGGCGCAGGAGAGCTCGCCTATAATGTGGCGATGCTTCCCTTTTTTAGAGAAATTTCATCCTGTTTACAATAGATCTCCGTAATAGTACCGGTATCCTTTATTATTTTGGCTGAAACGTTATCGGAAGGACGGGGTCTCTCACCGAGAAAACCGCCCGGCACCGTTGGAATCCGTCCAGTTGGAACGTGTGCTTTTACTCGTAATACGTAACACTTGGTCATGCATGATAGGTGTTTTAATGCAATAATATCACTTTGTATTGAGTTTTGACTTATGAAAACTGGTTGAAAACGGACGAGCGGTGTATTACGCAGCTTGCAAAGATGAGCATCGACCGTAATTTTTGTGGAACTTACAGCTGACGTTGTTGGAATGTTTTTTTCTGTAAAATGGTTGATACGTGGTGGTTCGGTAGAGGTACACCACTTTTTTTCGTATTCTGAGGCTCGTAACCTGTTGAGGAGCTCTATGCCTTTTGGGGCACAAGCCTTGAGTTTGATGAAGGCCAAATTGCATCCCCATGAACGAGCAATACATGATCATCTACCGCGACAAAAAATATCGGCCTGTCGCGACAATGATTGCGATCCCCCAGACTCCAGACGTTGATTCGCCCCCCCCCCCCCCCGTCTCTCTGCATTACCTGGAAGCAAAAAATGAGTACCCCCCCACTCCGCATTACCTGGCAAGCAGAAAATGAGTGCCCTCTCCGCCCCCCCCCCCTCCGCCTCGATATCTTTTACCACTTCCACCAACGCTGTACCAGCTGGATTGCTGTCCCCGTGGACGAGGAGCACATGAACCCGAGTTGGATGCTCATGCCGGTCGGCAACCTGCTAGGGGCGGTTGCTGCGCGGAAGGTTGATCCGGACTACGTAGAGTGGGGCTGGTTTCTGTTCAGCATCGGTTCTCTCCTTTGGATCGCGCTCTGGCCTCTCACCTTCCGCAAGGTAAAATGTCGTTTTTGTATGGGGTTGTACGATTACGTTGGCGTTTTCTGTGGTTAGGTCTTTGTTGTAAGTGTTGTTGGTGTTGGTGTTGTTGTTATCTTGTTGAGATTACTTTTTTGCTCATCTACTCACATGAACTTATGGCCATAATATTTTCCGTGGTCGCTTAGTGCTCCAGTGGCTTGGAGAGAGTGAGTCCCAGAGTCTTTCGCTAGTGCTCTTGGAGGTGCCAGCTAGCTTTTCGCCACTTCCGACCGGCAACCTTGCGTCATCCGTCCCGTCTCGGTCCCGGCGCGATTCAGCCGCCAAACTCACGACGCACTCGCAGAAGAAAAGTATGAAGGAAAAGTTTGTCTTCCTTTCTCTGTCCCCCCCCCCCGCCCGTTTGCTGCCTCCCTCCCCCCCTCCCACACACTTTCTGTCTCCGTCTCCCTTACCCACTTCTGTCTCTTCCCCCTCCCCTTTTTGTCTCCCTTCCCCCCCCCCCCCCCCTCCTTTACCCCCGTTCCCCCCGCCTTCCCGACTCCCCCCTCCACATTTTCTGGCTTCCCCCCCGCCCCCGCCCCCCCCGCCGTTTTCTGCTTCCCTCCCCCTCCCCCGCTTTTTGTCTCCACTTTCCCGCCCCGCGCTCTCTGTCTCCCTTCCCCCCCGTCCCCCCCCCCCCCCCGCTTTACCTATCTCTTCCCCCCTACCTCCCCCCCCTCCCCCCCCCCCCCCCCCCCCCCCCCGGTTTTCTGCCTCGCCACCCCCCATCCCCCCCCCTTTCTGTACCCCTTTTCCCCGCTCTCTCTCCCTTTCCCCTCCCCCACCCACTTTCTGTCTCCTTCCCTCCCCCGTTTATTCCGCCCATCCCCTATCCCCTATCCCCTATCCCCTCTCCAACAGGCTGTGATCAACCACCACAGCGACTACCGCCTTCGTAGCTTTTACGGCGTGTGGGTAGCACCGCCCGCGGTGGCGATGTTGGCGTACTCCAGCCTGGAGGACCTAGACACGTTCGGCCCCGTGCAGCGTGTGCTCTTCTGTGAGTCACTATGTAAACACTCCGCGACTTCGATCGTTGTTGTTTGACGTTTTTTTTTGCGCGCCCCGTTGGATTTTTAACGCGGCAGGAACACCGGGCCATCTTTAGAAATGATGACCCGACTAATCGCTTGCTATCGACAATATACGTGATTATATTCGTGTATGATTTTTTTTTTGCAGAGGTGGTGAGAGTGATCTAGCGCGCTGGTCGTTGTAAAGTCTTACCTGGTACCAGTTAACTTATTTTCGTAGTGTTACCCCTATTGGACACGTATGGGCTCAAATATAAGCCACGTTTATATTGGATTATTATAAGGGAAAAGTGCCTTGCATTTGGACCCAGGTTGGTAGTTTGTTGCCATGGTTTCGCCCGTACTAGACGTGTTACTCGATCTTTGGCTTGTTTTCGTTTTTTTAGCTTTACTTTTGGTTTGGTTTGTCATATTTTCGCCCCCGCTAGACGTGTTCACTCAATTTTCGCTTGTTTTTTTTAATTCGTTTTCGGTTTTGTTTGGGTGGCTTCCATCCCCTTCCCCCCTTTTTTTTGTTCTCGTTTTTTTCTCTCCGGTAGACGCGTCGCTGTGCATGGCTCTTGTTCTGGCGCTGTGCACGTGGCCGCTGAACTTCTGCTTAGAAGGAAAGTTTGACATGACGTGCTGGGCCTTCGCCTTCCCTCTCGACGCGCTCGCCGGTGCGGCGGTCACGGTGTACGGCTACACTGGCTATGAAGCGATGAGGGTGAGTGTCGCGGTTATTTTCCACGGCTTTTCGCGGGTCATAACGTGACCCGCGGATCGTGTCAGGAAGTTATCAAAGTCTCCCGGGTCGGGTGGGGTCGGGTCTGGAGGTGTTGGAAGTATCGCGGGACGGGTCGGGTCGGGTCGGGTGGGGTCGGGTCTGGAGGTGTTTGAAATATCACGGGACGGGTCGGGTCGGGTCAGGAGCTTTTCAAAATATCGCGGGTCGGGACGGGTTACCCTGGCTCGACCTGACGCGTCAAAACCCCTGCTATTATCGATCAGCACATCGCCTCTCGTAGGGCACGAGCAGGAGGTCCTTCTACCACGCGTGGCGCACATAACATGCCAGATAAATAATCCTAAATTGTGTGTTTATTTGCTAATATATTTCAACCCTCTAACCCTTAATGGCCTCCTGACCACGCAAGCGGTGATCACAGTCTCATGCTGCCTTGAACATTCTCAATGCATTACAACAAGCCAATGCTTGTTGTTCTCTCGCATTAACTGGCATAATTAAATCCATGGTCACAGGACAGACTCGACTCAGTCTTGAGTGGAAGTGTAAGCCCAGGAAAAAAGCAATACAAACCATAAGTTGTACCCGTACACCTGATATATCATAGCTGGCCCAAGTAGTTCATCCGCCAAAAGCAAAGTAAAGCGTGTAATCGGAAAGTCAGTCACCATGATGATGGCAGGAACCAACGACCAATGGTTATTGCAAGTGGATTAACTTGTCCTTTCCTTTTCATGAAGCGCGCCTTGGTGCCCCCTCTCCCCAAAGGGTTGCCAAAGATGGTCAAAGAGGAAGAAGATAGGATAAGCCAAAAGGTGTTAATGCAGCATTTGGAAGAAACGTATTGAGCTCCCAAGAGTTGAGGGCGTCTCTATTAGGAGTAGAAGCGGTGCTCCGTCTCAAAGGGTATGCGTGGTCAATGGTTAAAAAGGCAAGCAATAATGAGTACGACCCCCCCCCCCCCCCCCCCCCCCCCCCCCCGCCGTCCCCGTTCCAAGGTGATTTACGTGGTGGCGTTAGCGATCGCCTGCCTCGTGAACACGGTGAACATGTTGTCCACCCTTGGGGCCTTGAAGGGGAAGAGCATCTTCACTCCTCTGGGCAAGTGGTCTCCGCTTTCCTTCATGAAGCTCACCCACGAGGCGAGTTCCTACCCCACACTGAGACTGTCCGCGTGCTGTGGCATGATGCAGCGCCAGCGGCATGCGTTGGGGTGCTTTTCCATGGTGTACTTGTGCGTCGATTGTACCGACTGGGACCTCATGAAACGGTAGGATTTGCACGAATGGGACCTATTTGGCCTTTGATAACGCGGTGGGACACGCTCTGATGCCCTCGCTCCCTCCCTCGCGTTTTATTTCTTGTCCCGACTTTCGACTTGACCTCATCATACGGTGGGAATTGGGCCCATGGAGCCGGTCAAAGTTTATTAAACCGTATGGAATACGCTCTGTTGCCCGCCTCCTCCTCTCCCCGACCTTCCCATCTCAGGCATTCCGCGTGGCAGTCCCGAAGCTAGACAAGCTAGTGGCGGCGGCAAAACCGGGCGCAGAAGGGGTCTCCACTCTCCGCGAAATCGCTGCCGCCTGGTCTGCCATGTCGAAGGCGCACGACGTCCACGCCATGCACGAGGACAAGGTCATCTTCCCGGCCCTTGAGGGGTTCTTCCCAGGACAGGTGGGTAACTCTTTTTTATTTATTATCTTCTCTCCAAATCCGGAACACGATTAATTCCCAGGTAGTTATCGAAAAATATCCGGTCTCCCTCACGCAAGAAAACAAACTTCAATACACGATTTAAGAGCGCGCCGTGACAAGCTGAAATAAACGCTATTGCCTACTGATTGCTCTCGTCTGTAGTGAGAAATATATAGGTTTTGATATTGACGGGACACGCCGATTTGACCGCTCTCAAGTCCCGGATGATGTTATCCTGGGCGCTCTCAAATCGGGGTACCCACTGTAGTCTGATTCTCATCCGGGCTGTGGGTAGCGGGATGCGGTTAGCTTGAAATTGCTATCGGGGGTGTCCCATGTCCAAAGCGGGAACGCAGGCGGTTCTATGCCGGTCGCCCCGGTGGCTTATCACGTTATCCTCGAGCCTGGTATAGGTCAGTTTCTCGAGTTCGAATCCCCCCGAGTGCATACTCGTATAAATTTGTGGGGACTTTTTCTTGTTCACAAATTGACTTGCGGAAAACGCGAGAACGTGAGTTTTGGCAACACTCGATGAAAAATCGACGAGCAATGGGATTTCTGAACCCTATGCGCGATAAGAATTGAAGGCAAGAACCGGGGGGGAGAAGGGACGACACCTACCTGTGACCACGGCTTGTCCAGAAGCTGGAAAGTAGAAGTGTGAAAGAGCAAACAAAAAACATGAGCGATACCAGGTACGATCGCACGAACAACAAGCTCTTCAGCTGCTGAATGCAAAAATTGTAGCCACCGCGCTAATATCCAGTTGCCAAGAAGTACGCAAGCAACACCGACCAGCCCGCAACATGTCTTTTTTTTTTGTCATCCCTTCTATTATGTTCGCACGTTTTATTTCTCCTCCCCCCCCCCCTAAATGTAACTCAGATCCGGGGTCACTACGCAGGCTGTCCTCTCCCCTCCCCCCCTCCGGTACACGCTTCCGTTTTTTGCGCGAGAAGACCCCAGCCCTTTCCTCCCCGTCGACTTGCGTCGAATTGACAAATGTATGGTTTAGCATATTTACTAACTGCCCTCCCCCTCCTACGCACAATTTTGTCTTTCATTGAGTGGCGGAACTATGCGTACAGGGAGTGAGTTTCCCATGCACATGGACGACAATCGACCGTAGATGTCGGCGAAGAGACCCCAGAAGCACGAGCCCCTGTAGACTAAAAGCTTTTTGGTAATATTTTGGTACTGAGAGTTTTTCCAGGGCTAGTTGTTACTTCCATCTTGTCTCACATGCCCACCTGGCAAGAATCAAGCTTATCTTCCCGAACCTTGGGGCCTTCTGGTGTTCGGCCGGTCAAGCTGCGTGATATGATGCTGTAGGTCGGCTTGCGTGTTGTGTGGTTTCTCTTCGTTTGTTTTTTTAGTTTTGGCTTTGTTTTTTTTTGTGCATCATGACGAGCTTTCGAATGTTTTCGCCCAGACGCAAATCGCACCGAGGGAACACGGAGAAGGCGGTATATATTAATGGGGATGGTGGTCGTAATGTTGACATCATCACGATTCTGCGCCTCTCGTAGATTTTTTGGAGCTGTGCGATTTGACGTGTCTGTACCATGGTGGCGAACGTTCCACGCAGAGGCGCAAGTCGCAATCAGGGGAGCACGGAGAGCACGAGATACCTGGTGGTGGTTAAGTGGTTAAGACTGCGCTCGTAGTTTGGATAAAACTAGTTATCATTTATATATATATTATTTTTTCATTTTTTGTGCCTGTTGTCTAATGTTTGACGGCATCGGCGGAACACGAAGAACACGAGGTATTGATGAAGACGGCGCTCTAGTTTTGATGATATCATCATGTTTGTTTTGTGTTTTACGGAAACATTGATGTTTTGTGTTCCTCGAATGTTTTATGCAGACGAAAATCGCGTCGGCGGAGCACAAAGAGCACGATGAGTTGATGAAGAAGGTGCAGGCCGGGATCGACGCGTTGCTCAGTGGCAGTGCCAACGGCGGCGGGGATAACGAGACCTCCCCCGCAGTGCTGTTGGACGAGTTGAAAGCCAACCTGAGCAAGTTCGGCAAGGAACTGCTCGAGCACTTGGATCACGAGGAGCACTCCTTGGCCACCCCGGTGGCCCGCAAGGTCAGTTTTTTGGTGTGTTCAAAATCCGGATTTTTGTTTTGTTTTGATTTGTTTTTACTTTGTCGACCCGATTGAAACCCGCTTTATTACATGTTTCCCAATTTCCATGGATGAAAATTCAGTGACGTGGTAGAGCCTACCAGGTACTCCTTTTTCGCTTTAAGGGTGTTTTGTTTGCCCGTAGGAGCGGACCCCGCTTGTTCTAGAATGTTCAGTGTAACCGTCTACGTGGACCTTGTACAGTCTGTGGTACGTACCAGGTACCAGCTGTCGACTACTGTGCACCGTTTCGCAAGAGAAAGGGCGAATCACACGCTGAGTTTATCTGACAGAGCCGCTTAACTTCGGCTCTCTTCTCAAATCTACTGTGTAGCGCAACCGTTCACTCTTACGTTTGCTTGTTTTGTACGTGACGAAATTATTATCGCTGCAGAGCTCGCACATCGAGATACGTTGTCTGTTGTTTCGGTTGCCGTTCTCTCTTACGCCCCGCTTGTTTTGTTGTGTTTGCGCAGTACTTACCGTTGCAGGCGGCGAAGGACTTGGTTCGCCAAAGCTGGGACGCCACCCCCAACTCAGACATGTCGGAGTTGTTGGCCTGGGTAATGGGCACTCTGCGCGTCCGTGGCCAAAGGGTGGGTGACGGGGGAAACGGTTCGTGTTGTTGTTGGTGTTCTGACACTCGCAGCGTGATTCTGTGACGCCTTTTCGGCTTTTGTTTGCTCGTCGATTTCTACCGAATTTTCCCCTGGCCACGGGCTTTGGGCTTTGACGTAATGTTACTGTAAAATACAAGTGTGACTCCGATGGTGTTGGGCTGTTCCTGGGTTGTCTATCAGTAGCGTACCGTAAGCCAGACGCGATTATACCGACAATTACTACCCTCATCGTGTCGTCGCAAGCGTCCTAATTGCGCCATTGTTACCGCCCTTCGCGCTTGGTGTAAGCATTGTCTGCCTGGTTGGTGAACCCGACGTGCTCCGTCTCGGCATAGTAGGGATGCGAGGGTTAAAGGCCATACAACTACGGCCATGCACAAACTGAGTACCCCCCTCCTGCCCGCCCCCTGCCCCACCAGACGAGATTCATGAAGACCTGGGTATGGGCGATGCCCGAGCGCGCTCAACAGCTAGGACTGATGGTGTACCGCGTAGTAGACGATGTAACGTGGGTAGAGGTCATGCGTGATCTGCCAGAAGTGGTACCGCGTGGCCTTCCCGGATACCGACGTTACTTCTGATGAGAGGCCATTTCGTGGGGCTAAAAATAGCGCGATGAATCGTGCCAAAAGAAGAAAATAAAGACCCCCCCCCCCCCCCCTCCGCGAGGTCTTCACGATAATGTTGTGATTTGCAGGGCTTTGGCTTTTCGTGAGTCGGGCCAGTCTTGAAAGCAAATGTCTCGTTTCGTGACAATTTTTGAGAAGCCTCTTACTTGTTTGCTTTGGTTAGAGAGGGTAGAGATGACCCTAAAGCCCGACGCAGATTACGGTGTATGGGGAAAGGGCTGAAGTTCGTTAAATGGTCTTCCTTGTCTTTGATGACGTTACGGTGTCTAATGATAGAGCAATAGGCAGTCAACAAGTACATTGAACGAAGGTATTGTAAGAACCGGTCTTAAGGTTGTGGACGTAAGAATGGGAGAGCGTATGGACGGGGCGGGGTGCGCACGGAATAACGAGGCATTGCGTGGAATGCATTTTTTCTATTTCAGTCGAGGTCACCCTGTAAGGCAATGGTTGTGCCAGAGCGCTAGGACCGCCTTACAGAGGGAAGCCGCCTTATTCATGAAGGGTTATGGGTGCAATTCCCCAGTAGCGCCAAGCGATTTTGACAGCCTTATGTCGGGATACCGCCTTATATCAGGATACCGCCTTATTGGGGGTGGGGGACTCCGACTGTAATCCATTTTCCTGTGGTTTCTTCGCCTTTTCTTTGTGGCATGGCAGCTCTGTTCCGTGGTGTGTGCACCAGCGGGACGTGCCATGTAGATTGCAAGATTGCATTCCGCGTCGGTCGACGTTCCAAGGTGATTTTCTTTGTATCGCGGGGGTGGCGGTGGAAACGCCGAGCGCTGCCTGCGTCTATGAAAATGTCTCGAATAAGATATTTTTCGAAGCCGCCATTTTCGCCGTGTGTGGTGCCGTACTTTGGGAGAAAAATACACCTAGAAAATTCGTCCCAAGGGGAGCGTGTCTGTTGGATATATATATATATATATATTTTTTTTTCTTCTGAATTTAGGGACTCCGCACGAGTAACCCAATGTCGCTGGAATGTCGTTTTGGTTTTGCATCTTTTTTTTTTTGGTCGGTGAATACATGTTGCAATGGGAGATGGGGTTTGTTCATCGCTTTTCCAATTTGTCCTTTTCTTGTTTGTCGCAAACTCAGTGTTTGCCTTCGTTAGAGGGTCGTAATATCAACTTCTAAATGGGCTAGGAGCCTCAGAACACACAAAAAAGTGGTGCACCTCTCCCGGTGCATGCGTTCGACGGAAATGCGATTTATGCTGCGGGGAAACCACGAAAGCACGAGCCCAGCGCACGGCGCAGGAGTGGGCTGTTGTGTCGGCAATGTTTTTAACGATGCCGTTGTTGCGCGTATAACGCAGGCGTAGGCACTATTTCGGCAGCGATTAAGACGCTGTTGTTTTTTCTTGTGTATGTCGATTTTCTTCCACGATTACATTTATTTCCCGACACAGACAAGTTACTCGACGTTCAGGTAGACATGTCTGGCCAGGTTATTTTTTTCCCGTGGTAGATGCTATCGGGTGTATGTCCCCCGTTTTATTCATGAGTAGCACGTTCCGATCTACTCGGCAGGAAATGAATACTCTACGGATGCCCGGGTATCGGGGTACCATGCACCCGAGTATCACCAGTAGCAATCAGAGGTGGTACCCGGGTAACCTAGAGTATGTGTAAAATAGACGTGGTTGTTTTCTTTCATTTCATGAAATTATTGTAGCGACGTCAGCTGCGAGTTCGACGAATTTAGGGTCGATACTCATCTTTGCAAGCTACGTACTACATCGATCGCTCGTGTTTGATGAGTTTCATTTTGTTGGCTTAGATCGGGCGCGCACTTTTTTTTTTTTTTCGTAGCGCGCTGTGTAGCTTGCCAAACCCCCCCCTGCTGACGAGTGTACGTAACTTAATTCGTACGCAAATGTTTCCTCGCTTCGTTTTCTGTTTTTCTTTCTCTTCTTTCCTTTCTTCCTTATTTTTTTATTTTTTTATTTTCCTCGGATGATTACATTGATTGGTTTGGTTTCCTGGGTGGCATGCGGTGCAGTCGGTTTCAGCTGCTCGTCTAGAAACGTATGTATCAGTATTGGCCTGTTACGTAGGTACACTGACTTCCGATTTCACTATTGTATTTTTTGCGTATGTACGGCTTGCTTCAGCTATAATATGTACGTGTGCCACTTTTGATTCGATGCTCAGTATACTATCGATAGTGACTTGAGAATCAAATAGATACTAATGGACTGCAGTCCTTATTCTGACATTGTATTTCCTTGGGGTATTCTTCCGCTCCAGAAGGACTGGAGCCTGTCCTGTGACCACGGACTTGTGATTTTCCGAGTTTATGTGAGGGCATCAATAGCAAAGAGTACGATTCTTCGAAGAACCCTGCTAAACAAAAATTGTTGAACACAATTGATTTCTGCTCGTTTGAATCCTTTCACAACTTTTGCATGCACGTTTTTTCAGCGAACAAGCTAGGGGTACCTTGGGATTTGTTTTGCGGGGCTTGTGGGATTATGAGTGGACGCTACCTTGCCGGTCCCTGGGACCCCGTGAAAAAAACCGGGCCTTTTCTGTAGCGCTTCGAATTTGTGCGATTTGTGGGATAGGGTTTCGCGATGCCATTCAAAGGGCTACGGGGAATGTCAGTGAAAACGTCTGGCGCCCCTCTTTGTTCCGAGAGGTTGAGTCGGCGCGCGCGATTTCTCGCTGGATCCAGACCGTGGCCCAACACTATTTCACTGCTGTGGTGCCAATGCTCACGTACAAACTTGAGTTTGTGTTCGCATAGTGTTGCTCTTCGACGTGTTCGTGGCGTGCTTGCAAGCGTTCGAATGCACTTTGGTGTTATACTCCCCAAGTGTTCCTACGTACGGTGTGTAATCCGTACACGTGTGGGGACTACCGCTCGTGAAATAATACCAGCGTCGCCCAAAGCAGCGCAGAGAGAGGCGCTCTTCATGTACCCGTGAATAACGTCGCTACACTGTCCATATTGGTCCACAAGAGTAATTGCTGCGATACATGATCCATGTTGGTACAAGTAGCGAGCGTCATGTGAGTTGACAACTTGGCAAGGATGTTTTTGGCCTCAAGCGGAAAGTGTGCGTTGGTTCGCTAGCTTGGAAGGCATGGTATGCATGATCGCATGAACATGTTTCGGATTACGCGTGAACCGTGCGGCTTGACCTTTGGTTGAGCACGATATGCAAGTCGGGCGTAACGTACACCACAGCAAGGGCAAAGAAAGGTGGGTGGTTGCTATTGACACAGGAAAATCGTGGCAGGGTACTAGATTTGCGAACGTCGGGTTGTCTGCGCTTCTTTTGGACCGTCTGAGTTTTTGTCGAGGACGCCACGCCAGCGTCGAGTTGACTATGACAACAACAGTAGGGAGGTACTGTAGGTCCCTTTTAAGACTCCAGCTAGAGGCGTGGCTGCCCTCGTTTCTTTGCAGTCTTGAACTTCATGGTGTTCAGGGTCGCGCTATACGACGTTGCCATGGAATCGTTTGTCACGCTGCGGCAACCACTGTTTGGTAACCCTTTCGGGATCCGTGTACCTGGTATTGCTACCGAAACAATGACGATTGCGATATTCTCAAGCGTGTACCGGTAGCGGGAGCGCGCAGCAGTACGAGTAGGGATCGTGCTGCACCCGTCCCGTTCGAGTCTTTGCATTGTTGGCGTCGTAGTTCGGACACCCGATTTTGTCATCATCAACCAGCAGCGGTCGGTGCCGTAAACGTCCTTTTTCGTTGTCAACTTTCCCCTCTCACGTCTCAAAGGGGTTAAGTCCGTTTTTTGAGCGTGGCAGAAGAGTCCACTCGCGCGAGTTGCCTATGATGTGCACGGTGCGTAGTGAAATGGAGGTACGATGCTATAATAGCGTAAACTTGACTTCAACAGTGGTGAAGTGCAGCTTAAGTCGAGTGGAAGTGCGGCGATGGTGGGGAAAGATGTGTGAGCATACACGCGCGTCCATCTGCCAACCTCTCTCCCTCCCCGCCTCCCACGTTGTACGCAGCAGGCAAAGCTTGGGGTCCGAGGGGATGTGTTGTATTGTTATAAGGCTTAGTTTGGGCAAGCTATTGGTTAACCTTTTGCAAGTGGTCAAACGGACTAATACCCCACTAATACCTTGACAAATGGCGTCGTCGGCAGACCGTGGGTTTTTTGGGTCGTGGATTCAAATCCCACATCCACCATAATACCCCCCCCCCGCCCCCTTTTGATCAAAATCAGGCCCCCACGTCCTTAAAACCTCCGCCCTCCCCTCACCGGTTATTCGACTTACAGGATTCACTTGATAACTGATGCATTTCCTTCCACAGCTGTCAGATTTTGTCCCCCTCAGAAACGGGTTTTATAGTTTCCGCGCACAGACTGCCTAACATCACCCTGTTGACCCTGATAGCAACACTGTAGTTGCAAGGGGAGTCGCCGACCTATATCCTTAATGAGGACACACAACCCGTAATACGCGCGATCGGAGTATCACACACAGCTTGCAAAGATAAGTTTCGACAAAATGATCGATCTCACAGCTGGGATGTATTTTGATTTTTTTAATAACTTTTTCAGACTTTCCCCATGTCGAACTTGAAGCATACTCTCCGCGGTAATACCCAGGAAATGAAACCGCTTGGACATTGACAGATCCGCCCGTATATCCGGCCGACCTGCTATCCCGCCGTTTCAGGGGGGGAGACTGTTGCAAGGCTTAGTTTGGGTAAGCTATTGGTTAACCTTATGCAAGCGGTCAAACGGACTAATACCCAACTAATACCTTAACAAATGGCGTCGTCGGCAGAATGTTGGCGTGAGCGATCTCTGTCTCTGTTTCAAGGTGCCGCCAGCGGTTGGTTCATGCCACGGTGTCACTGGTTCGAATTTTCCGGCACTCTTTTCTTTTACGGACACAACCGGGTCCGCGGGTCGTGTCTGGAGGCTTTCAAACTCTCGCGGGTCGAGCCGGGTCGTATAAGTAGGTGATCGATCTCACGGGTTGGGTGGGGTCGAGTCAGGAGGTTTTCAAATCTCACGGGACGGGTCGGGTCACCCGGTCCGACCCGACTTCCCACGAGAAGTGATCCGACCCTTGAGTAGCCTTGGTACTTTGTAGATGTGTGGTGAGTTCTGCGTACTCTGCCGCTCCCCGCGGCCCGAAAGGTCGCCGCTTTCAAGTTTGAAGTGTTAAGAGTAGCTTATCGTAGTGCAGCGCCAAACACGCGTGCTGCGGTGTTGTTCCCTTCCCCAGTACGCTGCTTAAGTATTTAAGTTGAATGGCCATACCATAAGTGTTACCAATGTTTGTTTTGCAAGTTGCAAATATAAAAAATGTGAACGAACGACAATAAACTGTTTTTTTCTAATGGAAAAAAACAGTACTCTTGAGGTTTTCGTAGGAGGCCAAAGAGTTGGTGTACTTGTTACGGTTTCGTGACAGTTTCAAGTGTTACTATGACAGGCGTTCCTGTGATTGTAAGGGCCGCGCTATTTACGTCCCCTCCCTTAGTCGGGTGTGGCTGCCCCACCGGAGACAATTCCTTGGGTTCACGTTCATAAACCCTTCAGATAAGCAATCAAGTTACCATTTACACACTACTTTCTTGGGAGGCTTCACATCTTAAGTACCTGCACAGGGGACTTGCTCTCTTTCTCCGAGGAACGCACAAGCGCCTTCTGAACTCGGTCGTATCGGTCCTTCGAAGGTCAGTCATTATGAATACCTGAGGCGTGCTACAGATATAGCCGATATGTGGGCCTTGCGATGCTAGTAGGCTAGATATCCTCGTCTGCTTCGCCGTGAATATCCTCGCCTAATCTCACCCTGACTCCAGACCTCACTGCCAAGGACACGATTCGTGACATGGTGTCCAATTCGAGAATCGAAGACCGTACCACCTCCGTTCCACACCAGCAGTAGCAATCGCAGCGACGATCTTGGGGAGGTGCTTTCAGCAGGGGGGAAAGTTCCTCGTTCGTCGAAAGCTTATTAAGTCAGGGAGACATCGGCCATCCACCGGGCGGTGCAAGTTCTCACCAACCCCGCAACCCTCGCGCGACGACAACAGGACGACGCCCATTTGGGTCACGTTCGCAGGAGTTTTTGTGATAGTGGTGCAGGCGAAGGGGGAGTTGACACGACCAGTTATGGTTTAGACGATGACCAGGTAGTCCAGTATACCGACGAACAAGGCAGGAAGCTGCCAGCCATACCCGAATCCATGATAGCCAATGCACTCGCTTTGGTGCATACTCTAGGTAGTCCGGTATACCGACGAACAAGGCAGGAAGCTGCCAGCCATACCCGAATCCATGATAGCCGATGTACTCGCTTTGGTGCATACTCTACACGGGCATGCGGGAGTAGGAGCCACTTTGGCCTTGGTGAGGGATCACTTCCACTGGCCTACGGTCACTCGCGACACTCGATACTAGGTGTTATCGTGCGGGTGTCGGAGACGCAAGAGACCGAACAGCAGACGTATCGCGTTGTTGCCCGGACGCCCGCTAAAACCGTGGGATGAACTGCAGATGAATATTTTTAAAATAGACACACCTTCTCTTTCCGGCAACAAGTATGTTCTACTGGTAGTAATCGAGCCTCCAAGTTCTCATTCGGATTCCCTCTAGAAACGACGCAGGCAGTAGGCGTGGCACGGATCTTGACCGAGTTGTGTCTGACTTTCGGGGTACCTTGCGTGATCCGTTGTGATGGTGGTAAAGAGTTTGGAGCGGAAGAAGTGACACACTTATGCCGTTGGCTGCATACATACATAGT
The DNA here is from genome assembly GCA_012845835.1 of Undaria pinnatifida. NCBI lineage: Eukaryota > Phaeophyceae > Laminariales > Alariaceae > Undaria > Undaria pinnatifida. The sequence continues at coordinate 17,783,605 of JABAKD010000001.1, forward strand.
GTTCGGCCCAGCAGATCACCCACGTGGTCAAGTAGCTGTCGAAAGGTTGGGGGGTTGGTTGCAAGAGCTTTTAGCAGAGTTATGTCGCTCGTGGCCAGAGAGGTGGGACGAATACGTGTCACCAGCAATTTGGATCAAACGCACTTTGCCAGATGTCTCCCTCCCCTCGAACATGACCCCTTTGGAGCTGCTATTTGGCCGTAAACCCCGCGCCTCTTTAGATTCCTTGGTACCCTTGTCAGCGGAGACAAAACAGAGCGGTGGCCTAGACAACTTTGTGGAGCGACGCAAACAGAACCTTCGAGGAGTCCGTGTCGCGCTCGAGATGCAGCACAATTTGAGGGTAACCACGAGGGCTCGCGCCAACGCTTCCATTTCAAGGCCCTCAGCCGGAGTCGCTCTCAAGAAAGGAAGCCTCGTGCTGGTGCGCGAGTCCGAGAGCAGCAGACATCGCGACAACAGAGGGCGGAAACTTCAACACGACCACTACACAGGCCCTTGGAAAGTCACGGGAGTATTACAGACAGGCCTTAGCATGCAAGTAACGATGAGAGGTAGAAAACAACGCCCCCGAAATTTGTCCACAGCAGACGTAAAGCCATACTTCCTCCGACCCCTTTCTCTCCGACATTCACTAGCTGACGAGTTTGCGCAGTATGCTTGGGGTTCCGGTTTCAGAAGAGCGTAGGAATCGGTAAACTCTTCGCATTTTGACCCCCTTGTTAGTTGTCGCCGAACAAAACGCCCATCCGGTGCCGCTAGGTGGGAATACAAGGGGAGGTCGAATGATGGGGTAGAGTCGGGCTGGTTGTCCGAAAATGAGATGGTAAAGAGTTTCATCCCCTTGCAGCTAGATGGCTTTCTTGCACTGTGGCATTTGTACAACCCCCAACCTGCGGGCGATTCAGTTCCCGTCTCAGTCTAGCCTCGTACCCCTCTCTCTCGCCGCCAAGCCTTGACTCTGTTCCCAATAGGTTTTGCCATCTGGAAAAACTTTGGCAGTGGTCTCAGACTGCAAGGGCAGGTGTACGACTACAGAGACCGCCACGGGCGAGTGCGATACAGCGACCAGAACTGGCAAGAACTGACCCACCGCGAGTTAGAGCAGTTGCAGAGATGAAGAGCGACTGCCGACTCGACGAGACGAAGAGATGCCTTCTCCAATGTTTTGATTTTGTACCTTGACGAGGGGGAAAGTGGTGTCGGGGGGAATACCGTTTTGCTGTGGGTTAAGACGGGAATCACCCGTGCACCAGTCGACCGGGTGTGGATCAGTATGGGACAGCAAGAGATGTCTGTTATCTTACTATAATGAGACAACGTTGTGAACGTTGTTGTACTTGGGTTGTGTGTGAGTGTTGAAGTTGAAGTGAATTCCTTTTTTTATTTTTTCGGCACTGATTCATGAAGGGTTGGAGATAATTTTGGCATAAAGTGTCTTGAACAGCGACGAATTCGTATTCAGTGGTTGGTTAGGGCTTGGATTTGACGGGCTAATAGGTGGTTGCTTTCCCGACGGCTGCATACTACGTGCCGTTGTAGTCCTTCGATTTCATGCCACTTGATATATTTAGGATTTCTGTTGTCAAATGTTTTCTTACTTCATAGATATCTGGCATCAGCATCCTGCTTATGCCAAACGTTTCGGATATATTTAGCCATTAGTGCTTTGGCAGTCCTTTATTTACCAAAGTGGCATCTTGTTAGTGGATTATAATATATGTCAGCAGACTCAGAAAAAGTAGATGGGTCAGACCCGTGGAGGTACGTGCTGCTTCCATGCACGCTTTCACATACGGACTTTTAGCCATCGAATAGTGGCCAGGCGATCAAATACGCAGTGAAAAGGCAGGGGGGAGGTTTTTTTCGAGGATTTCCCTCTTATGGCTCCTACCTGCGTTTTCGGTTTGTTAGCCTGCCCTCGAGGTCATTATTTTTATAAAAAAGCTTTTGCGGCTCTTTACCCTTGGCTATACAGTCACAGGATTGCTGTAGCATATTGCTCTTGTCATCGCATTATGCTAGAGGGGATGTTACGGTTCTGTGAAAGTTTCAAGAGCTACTATGACAGGCGTTCCTGTGATAGTAGGGGCCGCGCTATTTACGTCCCCTCCCTTAGTTGGGTGTGGCTGCCCCACCCGGAGACAATTCCTTGGGTTCACGTTCATAAACCCTTCAGATAAGCAATCAAATTACCATTTACACACTACTTTCTTGGGAGGCTTCACATCTTGAGTACCTGCACAGGGGACTTGCTCTCTTTCTCCGAGGAACGCACAAGCGCCTTCTGAACTCGGTCGTATCGGTCCTTCGGAGGTCAGTCATTATGAACACCTGAGGCGTGTTACAGATATAGCCGATATGTGGGCCTTGCGATGCTAATAGGCTAGATATCCTCGTCTGCTTCGCCGTGAATATCCTCGCCTAATCTCACCCTGACTCCAGACCTCACTGCCAAGGACACGATTCGTGACATACGCTTTGACCTCGTACGAATTCACGGCCTTTCCTTGCACTCGTTGGTCAAAACGTAGTGACTGACGGGATTCCACATCTGAAGAAGAGTCATCCCACGCTGGGGAGGCAGCAGAAGGTTCTTAGCTCCTGGCATCAGGAGCTCAATATTTCACCCAAAACTTGACTTTGAAGGCGGTCGTTCGCGAAACCCGACCAGCAATTCTATGCGCTATACACCTGGTATACTCGCGAAACTTATCATACGAACCGATTGTTCCACACACAGTTGAGTAGCTCAACCAGTCACATTTTCAGAAGGTCCGAAAACGTTTTGCCCCAAACACTGCAACGCCAGCCGCGGGATGAGTCCACACTAACTAGCTAATGTCGCCGATTATGTTTGGTCGAGCCCGTATTCTAGCCATCGCGCACCCCGCCTGCTGCTGTCTTGCGCGCAATTTGTGCTGCTGTACGACGTTGGGTTACTACCGTAGCACGGTTTTGTTTGATGTAGCGAGGGGTTCGATTGATTGAGCTCTCCTTCTTTGCGCAGGACTCACGACGTAAGCAAGCATGCGTCGTCTGCCTGAATGGGTGTTCGGCTTTCACTCTTAAGCTCATTCTCTGCGGATACCTGCAAGCCCGAGACGCGATATTACAATCTTTTGACATTGAAAAAAATGCCCCATACTCGTATTTCGACGTGGATCGGGCCCAAAAGCGTGGGTGCGGGGCAGTGTCGGCTCAGGACCCCACTACAGCCGATCACCGCGTCTAGCCGCGGCGCTTTTAGGTCCAACGCAAAGTTTGCCGATGTTGAGGGATGCAAGGGAACCACAAGTCGGATATTTCTACCACAAGCATGCAGGTTGTCCCTCCAGCGTTCTATTCTCGGCTCTCTCTCACACACGATGCTTGACTTGCTGATTCGGTGATACGGCTGATCGACATTTGTATTTGTTGCAACCACGTGTCACCCGCACAACGTACTCTCGATTGAACCGTGCCAGACAACGTTGACACATACATGGCGTACATTTTCTTGGGTTGGATTCATGTTCATAGCCGATTGACATTTGGTATAACTGTGTGCTATCCTAACGTAGTCTCGATCGAAGCATCCGGTCAGAATAGGCAACGCTAACAATTTCCTGGCATACACGCTGTTGTTGAATGCTCTACGTCACAGCCGCTTGAATGTCCTTTGCAACGTGATATCCGCACAAGGAACTCTCGATCGAAGCACCAAAATCAGGCCACGCCAATGTTTAGATGATCTACAGTAGTTTAGGCTCGAAACGTCCTGAACACGTTAACATGGGAGGCAGTTGGAGGTCGAAGTGTCACACGCGGCTTGCAAAAACGGGTTTTGACGAAATAATCGCATGGCTGCGGTGTCCTTGTTATTTGTGTACCAACAACATGGTTGGCTCAGTCACCGGCCTGGGCCAACAAACGAACACGCGGCGAAACACAAACAAACGACGAATGCAGCAGCTTCGTTGGGGCATGACGAACTTCGTGTCTTTTCCACAACACAAGGAGTCGTGCCACACGGGTGCAGGCATCACGGTGCCACTCGTGCTGCAGCGCGCTTATGCTACTCGTACACGGTTGAGCATGCCCTACTCGTACTGCTGCGCGCTGAACCCTGTCACTGGGTCTCGGAAGAGTGAAGCAAGATGGCCACCGAGCGCACGTTACGGTGGAGGTGCAGTTTTTTTCTTTCTGGGGTTCCTAGCTCAGGGAGCTCTACACCGTACCTCACCGAAAAAGTGCTTTGGAGAAAACCAGAAGTAATCCCCGATGAACAATCCCACGGACTAGATACGCAACGAAACCTTTTGCAAAAAATGAGCGAAATTCCGACGGTTTTGGGTTAAGGAGGGTTAACGAGGGATTTCCGTCATTCAGAAAAGGTTTCAATCAAAACGTGCTACCTCTATCGTAGCTCGCGTCACCCCGGCATCCACCTCTGAAGACTTCGGTCCGCCGACACAAATCAAACTTTCTCTACGCCTCCCGGGGACAAATCTCTAGCGAGCAAGCGAACTACCCGTCAGCCAAGGCATCCCGTTATGTCGGGCGGTGTTTCCGGCCTAATCACACCAATCTCTGCATAGTTGCAAATGTGCCCCGGGGCCCATGTAGGGCGACGAGAACACCACCGAGCGCGACCTTATCGAGAGACTAAGAAGCCACACGCAGCAGCACGAACATGACCTGCTAACATGAGATGCTTGCATGCCGCATACTGGTACCTCCAAAGTTTGCTGTGTCAGATACTTCGAAGTACCAACACTACGGTAGGGGGGTGGGTCCTTTTTAAGGGCCTCCTTTCGCCGTGGATTGGGGTCACTCGCGCGGGTGGCGCCCCTGTTCCATTTCGGGCTGTTTAGATTTGGCGATACGAGTCCGCAATGCTAATGGTTAGCTACACTGCGCCGAACGAAAAAATCGACATAAAAAAGTGTTTTTGTCAGAGAGATACGGAGTCACTCGTGCGAGTATGATATGGTAGCATGATAGTATGATAATATATATGACATGACAGCACAAACTCGGCAGTGAAAAAGGGGGTGCCTCCTCTACTGCAGCCTCGTTCCAGAGCACACCCCCTTCCTAGGGCAGGCTGCTTGGTGTGGCCAAGGTGCTGCCATTGCCATTATGACAGTTTTTGATTTGTTTTCCCTCTGAAGTTAGAAAGGGGTCAACCATCCAAAGGCCACCGGCAGCCGGCTGCTTCTTCGAGGTCCGTCAGGTCGACACAAACAGGCTGCGAGCAGGGACGGCAGAGAAAACGAAGGCACTGGGTCAACCGGGATGGCGCAAGCACTTCTCAGACTGTTGATAAGTATTTTTGCCACATGCTACAGATGCATGGTCGGCGACATTGTCGACAACGGCAATCCATCGCATTGTACAGGAAGAAACCTCGGTACTGTAGTACCCGTACAAGAACATCGCTACCGTACATCGTATTGTACAGAAAACGTCGTATTGTATTGCAAAGTTAACTCCCAAGGGCAATTTTAAAGGGAAAACGTGCCCAAATTTGATGGTGATTTTAGCATCGGCCTGACTCATGCCACGATAGAGGTGACCCCGTCTTTTTCTCAGGCTCTTAGTTTCAGGAGCTCTGTTCCGCACCCGAAAACTCATCTTGAGAAGCATGAAAAGTGCGACCCGATGAACAAATCCCATGGCCTAGGTATTTAAATATACGTTTTGCGCAAAAAAAAAATGAAATTCCGATGAATTTGGGTTAAGAAGCACCGTCACTCAAAAAAAAGGTTTAGCCAAAAAGTGCTACCTTTATCGTAGCACTTGTCGCCTTACCAATCAACAATCAACAATCGCTGTTGGAGTATGGTATTAGAGGTGGAGTATTCGAAATTCAACCCAAGGAGTTGCACGACACGCGCGCCCTATACAACACTTAATGAACGTATTCTAACAACGTAAGCTATGAGCTCGACGAATTTAGGGTGGATGATAATCTTTGCAAGCTGCGTACTACACCGGTCGCTTGATTTTAGTAAGTTTTTCATGACTCAAAACCTAATACGAAGTACTCAATATGATATTGTATTGCAATACTTATCATGCATGACTGAGTGTTAGAAAACAGCAGTACACTGCTGTACCACACATACATGGGGGATGGTTGGTGAGAGAATAGATACTTGTACGGCACGCTCACACCATAGAAAACCACACTTGCCATTTTTGGTGCGCTATATATCAGGTATCAGGGACGAACATAATTGTGTTACGGATAATTACGCGTAACTGATTCCAGCCCAAAGGGATAATAAATATTGACATAATTATTTTCCCCTGTTACCGGGCAAGGAAAACCTTCTTATGCATGCGGAAGCCCCCGGTTTTTCGTTTTTAGCTTCCCGGCCACGTGATACACGCTCTCAGGGATACGACTAACAGCGCAACAGCACAGCAGACGCTTCGGGTTCCGACGAGTTCGTTTTTGGTTATTGATGCATGGAGGAGTTGGCGTGCGATATTTCCAGTGTACGGCGTAGTGATAAACCAAAAACGCAACAGCTAGCAATCAACGTGCAGCAATACCAAGTGCTCGGAACTCCTTCGTTCGTCGTCTTTCTGCGACGACAACATCGCGCACGCACGATTCTGACACTTGTGCCGGCGATGGGTTCGATTTCGCCCCCGGTAAAACACGCATTTATGCGTAACTAATAAAAAATAGACGGTTTCACGTAATTACGCGTAATTGTATATCCACGTCCACGTAATTCTAATCCTTGCAGTATATTGGTCTCAAACAGGATTACAAAATAATGCGTACATGGATGCATAAAAATGGCAGGATCCAGAGCGCAACGCTGGAAACGACTCCGTATTGCAGAGGTAAAATGGTGTCAAAGCCCTTCCATAATCGCAAAAATCATCCAATACTAATTCCAAGTCGTAGTCGTCCGAAAAAAACTGGGTGCAGCTATGGGGGCGTTTCTATCGTCGGATTGATGCGACTTTGCGTGTCAACAATTTCAATCAAGAATCATGCACCTAAAGGGCATCGGAACCACAAAACCACCGCTTTGGAAGTTGTCACAGATATGTGCATTTAGTCCCCAGCAGCCAGAGCTATTTGGGACGGGTGCAGTATTTCGGTTTCCGCTGCGTACAGCGAGGCGCCTCAATTACCTAGTTTTAATGTTAGATACACCACGCATACTCTCTCTGCGGAGCGTGCCAACACATGTTGTTGACATGTTGATTGTTGCCGATGACACGAAAATCCTGGGGAAAACATCAGAAACGTGGGAGAAAAACACGAAACGGGGCAAAAACAATTTTTCTCGAAAGCTCCACAGACCGGGAATTACACCTCACCAATGACAGGTCATGCCGTCGACGGCCTTGCTGGTGTTTCGAATCCTGCCCTCCATCTCTCCCAACTCCGCCAGGAGAAGCCCCTCCTGCTGCAAACACGCTGCTGCATTCATTTCTCACCACCTCCCCATCGCCATCGGAAGGGTATTGATCTTCCGTCGTCGAGCGATTTTCGCCATGCAGTGGGGACGTTGTTCCAGCATTCGAAAGCGAGGAACCGGCATCGTTTCCCTCTTTCCCAAAAATCTGTTCGCCCATCGCCTTGCTGCGCTCCCGGTAGGAGGCTATCTTACTCTGAGAAAAGGCAACGGGTTAAGCCGCAGGCCGGGGGCGGTGGAGGGTTGGGGGATTTGACGTCCTCTATAAGAGAGATATGTCTGGAGACATGAAAGACTACCTGCTACAGAAAACGCATCTCTAGATACAGCAAAAAATATCAAATATATGAATAGATACAGCGAACAAACCCATGTGATGAGAGAGACACTAGTGGACCCAGCAATACCAGCTGGGACCTGCGCTGAGCAGTAACGGTGGTCCCTGTGTAGGCCTGTACAAGTGGCCAAGCCTGCGGTTTTGCCCTGCTTTGGCTCGCGCCAATACCTCCCTCGTGCGACCTCCAGAACAATCGGTTGCAAACCAAATGGGTGCAACGGAGTAGCGTACATATCGAAAGCTCCAGGCCTGGGTAAGGTCTCGAAACTTTCGAAGCAAAACTCACGGAAGCAACCAAGGCGACCGCACACAAACTTTGTGACAATGGGCAGGCGCGTCTTGCTGTTGACACTGGTGAGAACACGTGGCACGTAAGGAGGCTTTGTCAAAGCGGGAAGAGCTCCCGCGGACATGTTTCGTGTCTCTGACCTTGAGTATCGCGCTTTCCTTCCGAAGAGCAACTTCATTCGGGAGCTGCGCGAGCGCCTTCCCGAGATCCGCGGAAGCCTCTCTGCGAAACCAACGAACGCAGCGGTGACCCAGGCGTCAGCGCTTGGGCAGGGGTGCTTTGGTGGAAGTGGCTTCCCGGCAAAAACAACGAGCTCAGCGGTAGCTCGAGCGCGAGCGCTTGAGCGAGGGTGCTGACCGATTGAAACAAACATCGGGCAGATCAGGTCACTATATAGATCATGCAAGCCATTTTCATGGATCTCTGCATCGTCTGCTCAAGTTTTTCAAGAGGCTGGTGAATCTACAGGATCTGAATGATGCGTACCAGGTAAATGTTTTCGCAGTCGTGATCTACATACCGTACTGTAGAGTGGTCGTGTTATCATGCGTATGCCTCTGTTTGGAAGCATGATGCCTGTGCGCTCTGTGTGCTCATGTTATCATGCGTGTGCCTGGGTTTGGAAGCATGGTGTCTGCGTGCTCTGTGTGCTCAGCGGCCATGTTGTCATACGTGTGCCTGGGTTTGGAAGCATGATGTTAGGCTCTGTGCACGTCGCCAATCGGTGATATGAGGGTATGCATGATATATGTATACCCTCGGTATGTTCTAACCCACCGGTCTGTACGGTTTGATTCAGGCACGACATTATCTGTCCGATGTGCGAAAGAAATCCAAGCGACCATTGAGATTCACAGGTCGACCAAAAGGAAGTCGACCCGACCCATTCACGTCGCTTTTCCACCAAAATAGAACCAGGCGCCCGACTTGTGGGTGTCGCTTGACGTGACCGAAACCACCCGAATAACTGTGTAGGGTGGCTGGTACGCGTTTCTTGCTTGATCGGGTTTGGCGCGTCGCTCGCTTTCTCCCCTAACGCGAGGTGAAAATGCAGAAGGCAGCCAGCCCAAGAAGTAGCCAACAAGTTTAACTACTATGTTCCCGCAAAATGTTCGGTGCTGCAGCATCGGTGCGTATCTGCAGCAAAATGGACAGTCTGATACGTACATACGGTGTGTGCTTTGATTACCTTCATATTGTGAATGGTGTTCACGGCATTCCTCCGTTTATTGGATGTTTCTACCTTATGCTTATTCTTCATCAGTTTTTCCCTTCATCTCCATATTTATTGGGGGCTGTCTTGCGACCAAGGACTCTCAAAATAGGTAATGACGATGGCATTATGTGATAACAGTAGCATGGAATGGAGTGAGAACAAGCAGCACGCACAAAAACACTAGCCCTACCTACAGGACGAAAAACTACAAAAACCACCACCACCACAGTAACAACAACAGCAACAACTACAACAGCAACAGCAACAACCACAACGGTAGCAAACACCAACAACACGACGACGACCACCACCATCACCGACACCACCACCAGCGCGACCACCACCAACACCAACACCAACACCAACACCTCCACCACCTCCACCACCACCACCAATACCAACACCAAAAAAACAAGGACAACAACGGCAGCCGCAACACCACCTCCACCAACGCCACCACCAGTACTACCACCACCACGATCACCACTACCAGCACCAACAACATTGCGTGGGGACTCACTTGAACTGATCGCGAAGGCGATATACCACCGCTCGTCGATACAACGCCTTCACATTGTCCGGTTCAGCACGTAGAGCCTGCATGGACGCCAGCCAAAGTTTGGAATTCCATTGAACAGGGCTGGGAGTTTCTTGACTCAACGGTTAGTCATTACTTCGGCGGTGGAATAAAAACCAACTACCATTAACCGACTTAGCCTCTACAAAAAAACATTACAAGTCGACTTCCAGATGCGACAGTCAGGTGCCGCGAGAAACCCCACAAACTTTGCACGAAACTCATTGCATAGTGTAAAATAGCGGTAGAACCTAGCCAACTACCGGTCTGACCGAAAAAACAGTGCGGTTTCAAATATTTTTGCGGCATAGCTTCTGCTTGTTGACGTTTTGATCTAGTCATTCTCGTTTTTTACGTTGGTTTCGTACGTATCTTCGCAAAACCCAAAATAGGGCTTTTTATGTTTTTGGAAAAACTGTGTTCACAACCCCCTATACAGCAGCATCAGACCACGCAGCAGTCGGAGCTCGTCCCACCGAAATCTCCGCGGTAATCATTAGCTAGCAACTTACTGTTGGTATACTGTTACTGCAGTATACTCAGCCAGCTCACTGCGTTACCATTAGCAGCAAGCATGAAAACGATCGCGTTAAAGCTGCGAATGCCACACCGAACAACGGAAGAATTCTGGCACCGGAAGTATGCATGTGGAGCATGAGGCAGCCCCGAGCATAGCCCGAAGCAATGCGTTGGAGAGCAAACAAATGCGCCACAAGCTCCACGCAGAGAGGCCCAACCAAGAATCATCAATTGAGTGCGAACCGGGGAATAAGTACTGCCAGCGGTTGCGGGTTCTCCAGGCAGGTTGGTGCTGCTGCATCTGTTGTGTAATACCCACTCGGTATTATTCTGCTCCTTTTTCTGCTTTCTCGCGTTGAAGAGAACCATTACTTGAAGGTGCGACTCTTTCTCCGCGTTACTTTTACTGGATCCACTTCTGTCGATATCAGGTTTCGTTTGAGCGATTATCGACTTTTTGTATAAAATAAGGAATTTGGGCGGCTTTCTCATTAGTTCAAAGTATAATAACATAATAACCACTTCCTTAGGCGCAACAAACTGTAACTTTGGTATTTGAGCCAGCAAATACCGTACTAACAAAACGCAAGATAAATCACGCGGAGCTAGGACTTCAGCACTACATATTTCATCACCGGGTGCGCTTTCGAGGAGGGGTATCGTTAGAGCCAGCAGCTACGTATTAGAGTGACCGGCTAACATACCCCCCGTGATACCGGTATCACCCCCTCTGCGTCAAACATTTTCGACGTACGACATGCGGGATGGGTAGTAGAAGGCCCGCACACACATAGGTGTGCAATAGGTCATGCAAGCCTGCACACAAACACAGGTGCGCATTGTTCGTCGAAAGCCTCCACAAAAAAAAACATGGGTGCAACGAGTTTACGAACAAATTAAAAACAAAACACAAGAACAATTAGCAATCCACGAAGCGATTTCTCAGACACTCGCGCTATCAGCCTTCCCAGAACTACCACAAGAACAGCAATCACGAGAGGCGAAGGAGACAACTATCATAGCTTACCTGGTAGCAGCAGTCCATCGTCTGATCGAGCTCTCCGCAGGCAAGGAAGCACGCGGCGGAGTTGAGTAAACAAGCCTGCCGAATGTCGTCTAACTCTTGCTGATCGTCTTCTTTGTCAGGGAAGCAGAAGTCATAGTATATTAACGCCTGACCAGCCGCGGGGAACAAAAAGTGGTTACGAGAGAATGCGAGGGTGCTTTTCAATGTCAGAGGAGGTGCAAGTATTGCCACGAGGAGCAATTTCTGCAGTGCAACTACGGTAGGCAGGGCAAGTTCAGTGTGTGCAAGAAATCATAAGCAATGTAACCTAAGCAGTGCCAGAACGTTAGGCAATGCAACTCAGGTAACTATTAAACGCCTAGTGGCAGTAAGAAAGCAAGTGACGTGCGGGTTTCGATGCGGGCGATACATCCCGCCACGAATGTGCTTGCGGTAGTTGTGAATGGCTGTACATTTGGTCCCCTATAGTGCTATAAATAGTCGGGAATACCGGCACTATACCGGCAACCGGCACTACTCCGTACACTGCCACTTCTGCTAGTTCCCATCTGCGCCAAGCGATATCACAGGCACTATAGTGGGCAGCCGGCACTACTGAACCGGCACAATAGAGGGGACGCTACGGTGAACGATACCTGTCGGTACTGCAAGGCCGCACGTCGGTACTGTCCCTCCTCGTGGAACAGGTTCCCCTTCTGCCGGAACTCTCGGCATGCCTCCAGCTTCTCTTCGATCGGCATTTCCATCACCTTTCTTTCCTGAGAGGGTAAACGGTTAGCGAGACCGTGGTGTGGTGGGTGGGTGGGGGCAGTCAAACGCGCCATTGGCATGCAACCAAGGCGTAAATACTTGCATGATATTCGTTAACTCAAAAAGATTGCGCCCGAAAACAGACGAGGTAAATATTGGACACTAGTACCTCGAGGATGAATGAGCTTACACAGAGACAAGTTCAACGACGGACGAGGATGAAACAGGTATACCTAACGTCGATTTGACTGCCGGTGTGACAGTGAAATATTTAGAGAACGCGGCACTCACGGCTGAGCGGTCGTGTGCGCAGGACATTGTATTCTCTCTGTAGTTCTTCAGTCGCTTGGCTTCCTCGTCGCGCTTCTTGGCTGATTCGTCGGGGTCCTTGAGGTGTTCCGTCAGCAGCAGCAGCAGTAGCACAAGTAGCAGCATACGAATCAGAACGATCGTCAGCTGCACTAGCTGCATCGACAAAGCGCGCAGCAATAATCAAAGCGAGAGGCAACAATACAGCAGCATCACAGCACTAGCAATGTAGAAACATCGCCATCAGACGTACTTCCAAGGATGGTACTGCTGTATGGTAGTAGTGAAAGTGGGACATTGATGGTACAGTGTACGAAGCGTTTGTTTTCGAAGCGGCAATACATCGGGTAAGAGGTGTACAACGATCAGCAACAGCAGCAGTGCATTGTAGAAGAAGATACAGGAAAAGGTTAGCGCAGCATTCGTTCAACTCATAGCACTACCGTTACTACTGCGTGCAGCAGCAGGTGTGAACTACCAGGAACCCAATATTGCAGCAGCACTACCGCGTCATCTTCAACTTCGCAGTATAGTCGCAAGTACTCACAGCAGCAGCACCAAAGCAGGAGCTAGTTATTATACTTAGTACAGCAGCGACGACGAAGCAACATGGCACCAGTTCGCATTACGTGCGCATACATCCATTTTTTTTATGCCGGTACAGGCTAAAACGAGGAGACTCTCTCCCTTGTAGCCTGTGGAGTGGGCTGAAGCAGCCCCAAAGTCCCACACGGGGGAGCAGCGTAGGAGATTCAAAAGTTACCGGAGAGCTCGATATTTAGTTTAGTTTCCATTTGCGGGAGGTGCAGCAGGACGCACCGGTGATTGAAAACGGGTTTCGACGGCCTTGGTTGCTTTTTCGACGCCACGGGCTTTGAGCGTATCGGTCCGTGCTCTGCGCGCCATGAAACGGCGAACCCCGCGCCATGCGTACAACGGCGAAAACCAATCTGAGAGGTTTGACATCGGTATCTTCTGGCGTTCCGGAGTGATGTTCCCGTACAGGTGTGCCTTGGCCAACGACTGCAGCTGGTGTCAGGTGCTTCTGATGACGGGTTTCCCATGTACCGAAACATGACACCAGACACCCCCGGTATACCGCTTTCTGGCTAACGCCCATAAACTGAATACCTGGCATTAACAGCTACCAGGTATACTTCAGGATACTCTGGAAACGCATGTGATTGTCGGGCAATGCTGGCATTTGAACAATGCCGGCGATACCGTGCGTATGGGCTAATGCTATTCACGGCCACTGGGCCGGGCCCGTGCCAAGCATCCTTCGGTAGCATCGCAGCTATCATACGGGATCCTGATACGGTGCTGGGACTGCTGTACGTTTGATGAAGTATCTGCCATCAACCAAAAACCGGGAAACTGGCTCAGACTAGAGTTCTTATTTGAGAAAGGTTGTGTTCCACACTAAATCCAGCACAACCGTTCCCGAGTTTCTTGTTTCCCGTGGAATGTCAGGCTGAGTTTCTTGTGGATCCAGGCTGAGTTTCTTGTGGATTCCTTCCTTATGAGAGGGCTGGTAGTGCATGCTCCCCAAAACGCAAATGCCAGCGTGTTCAGCTACCAAGCAGGCCGCGGCAGAGAAGACATAAACAAAACATTACAGGAGTGGGGGCCCCCGTTTAAGAGCGCCCCGTGACAAGCCGAAACATGCGAGTTCAAAGCGCTCTTATCTGTAGTGGGCAATATAGTATATAGCCTTTAGTGTGGCGGGACATGCCGAGTTGGCCGCCGTTACAACTGGAAACCCGTTTTTGGGGCCAACGTACTTGGAATTAGTACAAGCATATAATGAGGGGTCTTGGGGCTCTAAAAGGGGTCAACTCCCGAATGGGTGCTCTTTAATGAAGATACGTGCCCACTGTACGAAAAAAAGATGATGTACAGCATCGGCTACACACGGCGCTGCTGGATTGGACTGCTGCTGTAATGCGAGAACAGCAAGGGGGGGGACACTCAGTACCGGAACTATACTGCACGGTGTTGTACCGCATGTTCCATGAGACTCGTGCTGAGCTTTCCTCGCCGCACGTACGAGCCCGTATTATACGCACGTACAAGGTTAGCGCAGCAGCACGTATTCATAGCATCAACTGCACCTTCCAGCCATCCCACTTTTCGTAGGTGTGCGTCCAGTGAGGGGCCTTCGGCGCTGCACCACTTGCGTTGCCCTCTGATGCCTGCTGCTCCATGGTGCACACTGTTGCTGTGTTGTTGCTGTGGGCCCGATGCTTTGCCGCTGCCGTTGTGCTGTGCTGTTGAATCGATCACCTTGCCTTCAATATCCTTCGCAGCTTCTTCAGATACCACAGGTACTTGTATCAGCTGGCTTGCTTCCTATTCGTATCTGATCCGTTGCCTCGCTGTAGATGCGCGGCATTAGCCTGGACGTTTTCCCCCTTCGCTTCCCTTCCCATCTACTGCCGGTAGTATTGCACGCCACCTGCTTGCATGCCAAAGTCGATTCTGGTGCACACCCAACAAAGACGAGGCCAGAGGAGTGCTCTCCTGGTTCCTGGTTCCTGGTTCCCCCTGAAATTAGAGTTCAACATTAAATGTTGAGGCTTTCAGGTTCTGGGGTTTGGGATTAGGTTCAGGTTCAGAATCAGTTTCTGTTTGGTTCGATGCTACAGGCGCACCCTACGACCTCTGGTAAAAGTACGTAGCACGTAAGAGGGAGGACACACAACACTCCGGCCGGGACGAAGTTCAGAGATGTCTCTGAAACAGGGGGGGGGGGACAAACTAGAGATGACTCAAAAGTGAGATCCTTCCGTATTCGCATCGCTTGGAGCTTGCGCTCTCCATTAATGTTGTTGAGCATTGCATCAGCTTCGAAAATCGTCGCCGGGTTGTGCTATCTTGTTGCCGTTTACCCGTTACGATGTACGGTGGTCTAGGTAGTGTTCGGCACGCTTATTCCGTGCTTGGCCAGAACCACATCACTCCACGTAATACCAGCGACTGTGCGTAATATACGGGCATTGGCGACCAATTATGTCCCGGAAACATGCACGTCAAAAAGGAAAACGTGTGCTGTCAAGCCAAGCTGCCAAGAAAGTGTGGAAGGCCGAGTGTTTTTGTGATCGATAATTAAAAATGATCAATAATTATCGTATTTTCACCGGACAGACCGGTCTGTTCAGCCCGGGGATAAAAAAAACCATCCCCGAACTTGAACGCAGGGCGTTGTATAGCACAGCCATGGTGTGGGGAGCGGCACACACGCACACCTGGCAACACCACAGCAACAATTGCAACATCTAGTATGTGTTGCTCGATGGCGGGCCAGCCGCCGCGTAACCACACGACCAGCATCGCCGTAGGGAGCCCCGAGAGCGACGATGAGATTTCAGACTTCGAAAACAGCAGCGACGACGACGAGTCGCCGTACCGAAAGGCTGCGTATCAGGCCAAGATGCATCATACCACCAGCCACCGCACGCGAGGAGCAACGAAAGCTCTAATTGCGCTGGCGCAGACGCCAGCGGCCTCGCCTGCGCCACCCGTGCAGCCACGGCCGCCGCCACCGCCACCACCGCTGCCTCCACCGCCGCCGCAGCAGCAGCAACCACAGCCTCAACAGCAGCCACCATCACCGTTGCCGGCGTTCCCCCTCAGGTGCATTGCCATCTAGCAAAGAGGGAAAAACGCCGGCTCGGTCTGCGGGAATCTCGCCGGGACGAGAAAGGCGGGGTATTGCCAACATCATGACGGGCAACAGCAGAAGCGATGCAAGGTAGCAGCCGCGTCACCGCAGCCAGGAGTTTCTGGCGCTGATGAAGATCCGGACTACGGATCGGATGGAGATCCCGGGAGGGGCGTAGATGAGTTGCAAACTCCAGGAGCTGAGTCACAGCAGTCGAAGAAGCAAGAAGCTCACTACAGCAAGGCCGACAAGATCGCGGATCCCGGCTTTGCTACCGCTTACAAGACAATCTGGCACCTCAAGAAACAGTCAGTGGCGAAACCCACCGTGAGTTTTTGATGTGGTGATGGATGCCATTGTTGGTGCGTACTTTCGTGTGTAGACAAGACTATATCATATAACTTTCATTGGTCTACCTTGGCAAGGCAAGCCTTTTTGGCGGACCGATTTCATCTCGAAGGTGTACCGCTGTTGCGGTAGACTAAACCTACCACTGCAGCTGTCGGCTGCAGCTGCTTTGATGTATCGCTACTACCGCAAAGAAGGCCATCGGTTGGTGTGGGGTGTCACATGCATTTTGCAGTGCTAGTCTATAGCTTCATTTTGCACTAGATCCTGGGTTGGTGCCCACGCATTCTTCGCAACACGAACAAAATTCTACGAGCGTCCCCAGAAATGCAGGGGGCCTTTCGCCGTCGTTGGTGTCCGATTTTTGTGG
The DNA here is from genome assembly GCA_012845835.1 of Undaria pinnatifida. Lineage (NCBI taxonomy): Eukaryota > Phaeophyceae > Laminariales > Alariaceae > Undaria > Undaria pinnatifida. The sequence goes on from JABAKD010000001.1 coordinate 17,800,441, forward strand.
ACGTGCACATTGACAACATGTATACCCTTGCTGCTGTTGTTGTTTCCGGGCCTTCGTGTCCGAAGTTCGTTGCGTTGTTGCGTTTTTTTTACTGCTGTGTGTTTTGTGTGTATGGTTTGCTGCTTTTATTTTTGGCCCACGTGAACTATGCACACGAAGCCCCCCACTGCGAACCTCGGGTGTGTGTGCGTGAAGAGCAGCGGCGTTGTCGTCGGCGCCGGAGAGTCCCCATAACACGGTTTGCTGCTGCAATTGTACGCCGGCCTTTCTGCTCGGAGTTCCCTTGGCTGTTGCCCAAATATCCACTTCTACTGCTGTGTTCCTTTATGTCTCTTTTGCTGCTACATTTTGTACAAGTATGATTTGTTTCTCACGTGAACAAACTCCGTGCGCCCGAGCTGCTGTTTTTTGACGTAATGCTTTTGTATACTTCAGGCAGGCCAGGCTGCTCCCCTCGCCGACCCTGATGATCCCCTGGGGTGGAAGTTGGGGGGCTTGCCAGATGATCCGAACTCCGACAACTTCAAACGGAGAAACAAGCACCAGGGGGGCGACAGATTCAGTCTCGCGCCGAGCCTGCTGACTCAACTCCCGCGGCTGAACAAAATCGGCTTGTCTGTTGCTCGCGACTTCGTTCGCGGCAAGACGACATCGCTGCCTTTCACTTTCTTGGAGAAGACGTTTCCGACAGAGGCACAAGACATCATTCTGGAAGGGATGAGAGCTCACGTAGCAACCTTCTTTTTTGTGTGCGATCTTTTGCGTTCTTCGGGTGTTTATCCGCACGCCCACGTACTTGTTGTAACAGTGTACAAGCGCCTAGTTGAATGTAGCTGCCGGTAGTTGAGGTATGGCACGGTGGAAAATGTTATGTGTGGTTGAACGTTTGGGTTCGCACGTTTGGGGTTGACTTGTAAAAGAGTTGCCGAGTAGTTGGAACATTGCGGGTCTCGTAGTTGCGAAAACGCGTGACCTTTTTGGGCCGCGCGTTTGGTATATTCCACACGCATGCGCCGGTAACGTATGGTGCCCCCCCCCCCCTGCCTCCCCGTGGGCAATTTCTTTGCGTGCCAATGTCGTATCATCGAAGCGAACGCCGTTCGGCAACTCACAACAATGCACCACCTCCGTTCCGTTCGACGTCTTGTGTTTTTTTTCTTTTCAGACGAACAATTACGTCGCCTTCTGCACAGAGACCGAGAACCCCTCCCCGTTGCAGCAGCCCCGTCACCGAAAGAAGAAGGCGACGAGAGGGTTTTCTTCAGTGCCTTCGAAGGAGAAGCCTGACGGAACGAAGGTGTAGGGCTTTGAGCGGATGCATCTGTTCGGCGTGATCGGCATACTCATCACTGCCGGCTTGACCCAGAAGAGGCGACTCGCCGACCACTGGGGCACGGGGTTTCACGACGACTACATACTTGTCCGGTCCTGCATGCCCCGCGACCTGTTCATGCTCTTCTACTCTCGCTTCTTCCACATGGCCCCCACGACGGCTCCCCTTCCGAAAGACGACCCAGACTACGACTACAAACATCACTGCAGGTATGCACGTGATATCGTGTGCGTCGAGGTGCAAGATGTGTTGTACACAACGGATGGAAACGTAGCCCTAGGTGATCGCGTGGATGCTTGGGAGCGCGACCTTGTCCCAACGATTGTCTTGGGCTTGAGCTTGGTGATCCGTCGGTGTGGGAACGGGCGAACACCCACCTTCCCTTCGAAGTCCATGTAATTTTGTTTGTGCTTGTATCTCTGAATGCTGGGGGTCCTTTTCGAGACACCCCACTATCTGTGCACCGTTGACTGCGCGCTGCTGCAAATACCACCTGTACATCAAAAGTCTGTGTTTTGTTTTTTTGGCGTTCGCTCGTACTTCCTAACCCTCTCACCCTACTGCATTCCAGGGAGTTGGAGGACGCGTTGAACAAGGCATGGAGTTTGTTGGTGGACCCCGGGAAACGGCTGTCATGTGATAAGCAAATGATCAAGAGCGCGGCTACAGGTATGTTTTCGTTGATGAGGTTCAACAAATGCAAGCCGATAAAGCACGGTGAGTCTTTTTACGTCGACGCAATTTAGTCGAGTTTGAGTTCAACACGCGCACAGGAGAGGGAGGGATCGACCACTGGTTTTGGTGTTGATGATGCGGAACAATGCTCCCGCTGGTTCCAGGTCTAGTGTTTTCCGACCACTAGCCCGAAAGTCCAGCCGTGGTGGGAGAGGAAACAAAAGCAGTAAAGCACATGTATACGTATATTGTTTGTATCCCTGACCCACACGATGCATGTTTGTGGAATGTTTTGGTTGGAGGCCATGCGTCATGTGGTTCTCGGTGGTCTATCTGGTTGTGTGGGCAGTGCAGTTTTGTAAAATTGTTCATTGTGCCAGATAAGTCCACTGACAACGAAAAACCTGGCACCCGCACTCCCCCGTTGTTTTTGTGTTTGTTTGCACAGGGATCAAGTGCTGGTCGATCTGCTGCCCGAGCGGCTACTGTTTTGTGCAGAGCGTCGACGGCGGTTTCAAGCTGGACAAGAAGCTGAGGCCGCACGTCAACTGTCCTCTGGGCCGCACCGTGCGGACGCTCTTGTACGTGGCTCTCGAGGCGTGCCTGGAGCTTTCCTCCAAGATCGTCAACTCTGGCGTGACCGTCGCGATGAACAACTACTTTACCAGCGCCGCACTTATGCTGGCCCTCGCGACCCGCGACATATTTGTCGTGGGCACGCTACGCAGCAACCGGAGCGGACTGGACGGGGCGGAACAGCTTTGGGCGAAGCACGGCATGGTCGTCAAGGAGCGCGGAGACATGGCGCTTGCTCGAGCGGGCGAACTCGTCGTCATCAAGTGGATGGACACCGACGAAGTGCGACTGATAACCACCAGGCACATTTTCCAGAGTGACTGGGTGCCCATGGAGTACACGTAAGTGCTTCGATGTGACAGTTTTTTTTGTGGTCTTTCGTGTATTTTCTTCTGTCATACGCAAGGAAGTTTGTCTTGTTTGCTGCAGGCTGTTGGGTGGGCTCGCTGTATGTCTCTAAACGTAGATACGTCTCCTGCTTGTGGCCTTTCGTGTCGTATTTTTTTTTGTTGGTCGCAAAGGAGGTTTATCGTCCTTGGCAGGTCAAAGCGTTGCTGAAGTATACCCCCCGACCCAGCTACTATCACGTTCGGTGTACCGGTCGTTGGGGACGTGCATATGTAAAGCACCGCCCCGCACGCAAAGCCAAATCTGTGTGTGCACGACACAATTTCGGGCGTGCAATATATCGTTGGAAGCAGTGCATCATTTCGAGTGCACACCCGTTCCTTCCTTCGAGCTGACACCACGCTGTTTTTTCTGTTTCCTTCCCTGCCTTTCTATTTGCCAGAAGGAACCAGTCGGACCAAGGTCGCGAGCCAATCGTATCTGTCTAACCCGTGGCGCGATATGACTATGTCATGAAGATGCTGGGCGTGGACGTAGATGATCAGAGGCTTGGGGCACATTCTCACGAGCACAAACCAATGACTTATTATTGGCGACGTGTTTTCGATCAGAAGCTGGCGCAGGCGATTAGCAATGCGTACCTCCTTTTTGCGAGGTGGGCGGAGGTGATGCTAACGCAATGCAAGGGGGTGTTGGTGAAGCGAGGCGTCAGTAGCTCGGGTGGGGCGGCTAGCGAGTTGGGTTGCGAGAGTGTTGGCGCTGATCCAGGCGGGATGGTGACTAGCGGTGAGGGCCTCAGCGAGGACCTCAGCGTCGAAGAGCTTACCGAGATGTGTACCTTGCTCGAAAAGATGCTTGCCATGGAGCGCGCTATGTGGGACAGCAGGCTGTCGACCCACCTCATCTCTTTGTGCCAGCTCGGCAACCTGAAATCAGGCGCTAGGCGTACGACGCCAATTGTAGCATCATACGATGCCAAGGGTGCCAAGAATGTTCGAGTGTGTCTTGGTGGCAAGTGTAGTAAGTCGGCGTCGTCCAACTCGAGGTACAAGTCTGCCCGGACTACTGGGGTATGTTGGTGCAACGTTTCTTCTAACAACCAAGGAAAGGCCAGGGCGTTGCATCTGTGTAAGGAGTGCAAGAACATAGACTCTGCGCATATCGTAGCTGCGGCGTGCGTTGACAAGCCAGCGGCCCAGGGCCAAACCAAGGCCCCGTACAGGGCGGTCGAATGGCGAAGCTAGACGTTGCCAGCGCTCAGTGTGTCGTTTTTTGGAATCGGATTCCGTGGGTAAACACCTATTTTTTTGTATGGTCTAGAGGGGCACGCAGGAAGCATCCCGGAATTATGTACTTCACTTTCTGTACCGGTGCGCGGTCTACACTCGATGGTTGTTGCGCGATGCGCATAACACCGCGAGACACTTCCACGCGAAGCATGTTTTGTCCACCTGGTCTTCTCTTTCTGTTTTAGTCAGTGTTTTTAGAGTCAGGGTGAGCTGCCTTCCAAAGTTGGCCCTCGCCCATGAACTTCGAACACGTGCCAATTTTCGGAAGAACCGTTCGAGAAGGTTTGCCAATTAGAGATGTTGCAAAACATAACTCCCCGCTGTCCCTGGGTCTACCAATTACTTCGTTTGTTTTCGAACTACTGCTGTACTGCCGACATGACGGCTATGCAAGGTGTCACGTCCACATTGGATTTTTCGTTTTGTCGGGCAAAGTCCGGCGACGCAAGCCAGGGCGTGTTCGACGGTGCATAAGTACAGGGTGTTTAATTAAGCTCAAACCTTGCTCCCAAACGGTACCGCCAATCAAAACCATCGATCACGCGGCTACCGGAGACATGCCAGTCCACTAATGCACCCTCTTTTTCACACAAGTCTCCTTGAACACCAAAAACGTGCGTCGGAAAACCTTCAAGCACCCAGTTGAACGCACCAGCTTGTGCCCTCCCCCCTCCCAAGCAGAACATACGTGAACGTCAAACAAAGTTAGCCCCCCCCCCTCCACCACCCCGTGCACCCGCCCACAAAGGTTTCGCCCCAAAACGCTCCAAGTTAGGGGGCAATTGTGGCAGCTGTGAAGCCTGTTGCCCTTGCCGCTCTACAGAGAAAAGGCATCAACCACACACTGGTGCATGTGTCCAGTCCCCGATCATAGTGCCCAGCAAGCTTCGGTGAAACACGGCGCGCGCTGTAGCTGCACACCTCCACCGCGCGAGTTCATCGCCATTGCCCCGTCTGAACACGCCTAGTCCGTGTGCAGGGCGCAGGAGCAACGCGCGAAAGAAAGGGTCAGGATGCGAGAAATTATACGGAGTACGACATAAAAGAAAATATGTATAGCCCCGAGTTGATAGCCCCCCCACTCCTGGCACGTACCGGTATAGTCTAAATCGTACGGAGTACTACTCATGCATCTTCGTACCGACGCGATCGGACGGTTGCAGCTCAAGAACCAGCCAGAAGCAGCAGACAGTAAATACTCGGTATGCTGTAGATACACGAATGGCGAGGTATAATTATAGTCTAACGAGGGAACCACTGCGATCAATCAGTTTTGACGGCCATGTTAAACAGTTTCTAGGCTGCCCTTGAGTGTACTGTAGTATATATTATGAAAATAAAAATACACTCCAGCTGTGAGATCGAATATTTTGTCGAAACTCATCTTTGCAAGCTGTGTGTGATACTCCGATCGCGCGTATTACGGGTTGTGTGTCCTCATTAAGGATATAGATCGGCGACTCCCCTTGCAACTACAGTGTAGCTATCAGGGTCAACAGGGTGAAGTTAGGCAGAGACTGCAAATGCCAACAAAGGAATCTGTCGTGTGTGCCGCTATTAGTCTATACATATAGGACAGAGAAACAAGACAAGCCTCGGAAGCAAAGCCCGGCAGGGACCATCTGTTGGATACCCTACATACAGCAGCAGTGCTGCCTGCTGCCTGATGGACGCTCACACACTTGTACCCTGTATTTTTTCAAGAATATTTTAAGGACTTCAGCCGTGAGTTCGACGAAATTCAGATCAATCCTCATCTTTGCAAACTGCGTTGTTAGGTACTTGTAATATACTAGATCTATATGAGTGGGTTTTTGTTGGAAGGGGTTCCTGCATTTTATAACTAATTTTCAAGGACGTCCAGCCGTGAGTTTGACGAATTTCAGGTCAATACTCATCTTTGCAAGCTGCGTTGTTGGTACTCGTAATATACTATATGAGTGAGTTTTGATTGGGAGGTGTCTTATTTTTTGTTCACTATAATGGTAAGTGTTGGTATTTATACTTTAGGTGGGGAATTTTGAGCTAGGTAAAACATCACATCTATTTTATATATTTATTACTGTAGTTGCCACTATATTGCTTTATCATAATATGTATGGTAGGCGGTTTATTTTGTTTTTCTCCCCCGGGGGGGCTTTAATATCGGGAAGTATTTGTTCGCCGTGAGGTTGTTCTCTCCCCATTTCTCGATCACGTCCGACGTTCTCACAGCCGCGATGATGTGCGCGTGGTACACATCGCACAGGCCCGGGTGTTCGGCTGCTTTCTTGCACGCGGCGAGGCCTATGTCGCCCAGTGGTTGGGGCTCCTCCGCATGACTGCAGTGCCGCAGTCCAACCTTGTGCGCTATCTCAAATGCGAGCGCCCGCGGCAGGTCGCTTCCATCGACAGGAGGGTTTGCTTGCAGGAACTCACCCAGCTGATTGATCGTGACAAGCCGTCGCGTTCCCACCGTCATACCCCATGACGTCGGGCTCTGGTATGACAGACATGGGGGTGCTTGTGTAACGCAGCACGTACTTTTCAAGAGGAGTGCTATTATAATAGGCGCCTATGCATAACACCTTCCCAAGCCCTAGGCTGTCTGGAGCGTTTTCAGATACGTACAGAAGTACGCCATTCGCGCAGGGCACTTCGACGATGGTTTAGTGTTTTTTTTGTGACATTTTTTACATACTGAATTTTGACTGCTCTTGGGGCGTGGGGCCACCCGACCAGGGTGAAAATTGCACCGAGCGAACAATAGCGATGACGTTCTGAGGGCCGAGGGACCTTTCTAGTCTAGTCTAAGGACAGACGTCCCCAGCGTGTTACCGGGAGGCGGCACGGCCGCGGTGCGAGTTTAGCTGAAGGCTTGCACTTCTACACAAGAAGTCTCTTTTTGGGCGAAGAAACGCGCCGCGTCTGCTGTGCGGACCCAACTTTTTTGTGACAGTCTCGGCGCGCGCGCGGGCTGCTCGACTAGCGGGCTGCGAAGAGCCTAGTCCCAGAGGGGTTAAGAGCCTAGGAAGGCGCAGCCAGGTGAATAATCGAAAGGCCTAGGTATCGAACGGAATTGTTCAAACATTTGACATTGGCACAGCACTGGATGGTGTACTCGTAGTCATTAGTTGGCGAGTCTCGTCAGCTAGAAATGTACCTTGCCAAAAGTGATACATTCATCTTTGTACGCGGTTATACCTCGCCGAAATATTGATTGAAAATACAGCTAAAGGCGTGCAACCCGATGAAGAACCTCGTGACCAGGACAAAGCCCAAAGTATAGCGTAGAAATATAGCCTATATTCCAGCGATACTAGGCGGATTCATTCAACAGATGAAAAGCCCCGTCGAAAGTAAGGAGAATGGCGGAACCGTACTGAACCTATCCTATCAGGAGTCGACAGCCGCGTGGTACGTTCAGAGGCGTCGTGCCAGAGGCTTCCTTCGCTTAATCCAGGCAGAAGCGGTATCCATTGAATGGTTACTTCACTTGGCGCACGGCTAACTCCATCTCCCACGTTGGTACGTTGGTGCCGGCGTCTGCCCGAACCCCAAACTCAGGCATAGCGTTTGCTTCTCCTCTAGCGCCTTCCGCGCAGTACACCAGCCTGCACAGCAATACCATATACACCTCCCCTCTCTGTCGGGAAAAAACCCACCAAAACAACACCACCAGCAAAGGCAAACCACCTTTGTTGCCGCCCATCCTGTACACACTTCTCGTCGACAAATGCTACTGATAGCCCGGAAGTGTTGCACCATTTTTTCCCTTCAAGGTTCTTGACTTTAGGAGCTCTAGACTACACCTCAACCAAAAGACTGGTTTTGTGGTATCGGAAGGTGCAAGCCAATGAATGAAGCAATCCACGCTCCGAGTATAAGAAATTGTTAATGTATCAAAAGCCGGAATGAATGGCGTCACGACGGTTTAGATTGAAGGCGCCCGGTCATCTGCACCAAATGTATGCCAAAACATGTTTCCTCTATCAAAGCACGCTTCCTCTATATGTTGTCGTCCAGAGGTAGATGCTCGAACGCGCGCCCTACGCCTAATTGTCCCTCTACCTCACCTATAACGAACATTTGAAATAGCAGGCATGTTTTTTCTGATTAGCACGTTCATAGCCCAAGAATATCACGAACACTGCCGAAACACGCGCTAACGGGATTCCCTCGGTAGTGTGCAGCTCATTAGTTACGTACAGCGTGTGTTGTCAAAGCTGTCGGCAGCGTCGTCTTATTTCTGACGCGGATATGTCTTGGATGGGGAAGGACCCGCTTGCTGGCGTCGGTGTGTTCCCGCTTGTCACCCGTGGCCACCCACTGGGAAAAACTCGTGGTTTCTCGCGCCGAATTGAGCAAGCCATCCGTCAATCGAGGTACATGTAGACTATGTGTTTAACCCAGCTCCGGAATTAATACATGAAACTCGCATCGAGGGCCTTAAAAATTAGATAACCTTCCGCCGTCCCTGTTCCTGCTATACACCACACATTGTGCAGCATTTTCGAGCACTCGCTACAAGGCACTTACTTGCAAAGAACCTCAAATCTGTATAGAGTCTAATCAAGACAAGGACTTCCACAATTTGCCTCATCGATTTCGCCTTTGTTGAAGCACGGCGAGCGTGTGTGTACGTTGTCCGTGATGCATGCTACGAAAATACGAGTGCGCCTAGTTTACCCGAAGCTCTTCCCTCGAAGATGTCATCAACATTTAAACCTACAACCTGAACGCGAGGAAACCGACGGTCCAGGTCGATGACCACCCCCATGCCCTAAGCATACGGTATACAGAAAAACAGACTAACACGTGCGATGTGTCAACTTTATTGTTTAGTTCCTCTAAAGGAGTCCTCTGGTAATCATAAACGATCTCGATAAATATAAAAGAGCCACGCCTATCGCAGCATATTTCCTGTGTGTAGTGTATGTTAGTTGTCGATGGCCCTAGTGATAGCTTCGCGGCTGCACAGTTCGGCGTCAGGCGTTTTTTGTATCGCGCAAGACGGGGCGATTCGTCAAGAAACCGAGTTGGCGAAATCGCGTTCCTGACGTCCAGATGGATTTTTTTTGAGCGTTTCAAGTGCGCTGGGTGCAAAAGTGCATTCGCTCGTCAGCCGCTCTATAAAATCCGCGTCTGCATTTGAACTCCTCCGTTGTTTGCCGATATCAAGAGGAGAGGCTTCGACAAACAAACGCGCATGCCGTTCTCCATGTCGTGCTCATAAGGCCCGGCAGTCGCTGTTGACTTTGTCCGGGATAAAACGGGCCGTTTCTAACCTTTGGCGTGTGGGGTTTCAAGTTGCCCTTGTCGTCCCCATGTATAAGCTTCGACAAAATATCAATTCCTGGGGGGTCGATGAATATGTGGGGTTATCGACTCCCTCCAGCCGCTCGCTTGGTTCGAATCCCCAGTGATTTAAGTGCACGCGTCCACCCCCGTGTAAGCCTCGCCAGTGCACTGAACACCGTCGATGAAAAACGTTCCGTCTGCTTCAAGCCTGATCGTCTCGCCTCCCAAAAGGTGGAACTCGTAAGGCTCGCCCTCCGCGAGTCCCATGAGCTCCTGAAAGTCGCAAAACGCGATGATGGGGGTGGCAAAAAAACGATACACGGGTTTGTTTGCTGGGGGTTTGAAAGCTTCCGATGTGTCCTGTACTCATACATCCAAGATGTTGCAATTGGGGGTCTCTTGCTGCCTTTTTGTATACCCGCAGGATATGTGGTATTAATAGTGCTTTTGAGACTGCGGGCTGTCCGTGGTGACCATGCCCAGGTAGTTGACTATTCGTCGACAGCTGTCGTTATCTTTCGCTTAAAAAGAAAAGCAGAGATCGTTTAGCCCTTTCTAGGGATTTGCACGTATGAATGGTCAATGAATAGTCAATGAATAATCGTGCACAGGCCGTCAAGATGGGTGTGGTGGTCAGAACCGAAACGTAGACGGACTGGCGACGTTTTAGCAAATTGTATTTTAGGAACTTTCTCGCCGGGGTGTTTTGATCGGCCGTCGTCTTGTGTGCATTGCTGGAGGGTGTTATACATTGATTCGTTTCGAAACGCTGACTCTGTGATTTGAACCGCAGAGATGGCACAGTAGTGTCTGTGAAGATCACTTGTGATCAGAAAATAAAGAGCAGATAGTTTGGAAAATGGGGCTGATGGCCAAAATATGGAAACACAAAAAAGATCAAGAATATAACTTGATAGATGAAGAGAGGCATCGAGATGTAAGGCGAGGAAAGGAGTGATCGAGGTGGGGCTGACCATCCCCTGATCGTTACGGCACGATGCCCATGCTACGGGTGGATGTGCGACTCTGCGGGTTGTCGTGCTGGCTAACAGACCGTCCTCTATAATAAAGCTCCTATGATAGCGATGTTCTCGGCAACGTTCTCCATATTGATGGTGGTAAGACAGTTTTAACTTAAGAACACACTACGCCAGAAGGAAGAAACAAGCCCAGGTCCCCCTCACAGGGTGTTTTTGGAATAAGACACTTAGTGCAGTGGCTACGAATCAAGTCGGCACTAGTGATCTGCAGAGTCCATCGTCCAACAGGGTGGGGCGTATAGGGACGCAGGCAAAATGGGCACAGGCTCTCGCCATAACTCGATCGGCGACAACCGTACATTTTTGGATCGAGTGCCGTGAGTATGACAGGCTGAGTGGTCCATACTCCGCAATTCGAGCTGCGTAGTACGTCGACAGCGTCATGTACTACGTCTACTTATTCCTTGGCATGGATACAAGTCAACTTCAAAGTGTGGTCAATTTAGCTGCTTTGTGAATGACGAGCACTACGTTGCCGTTGGGGGCGTCGCTTGCATCTAGAGGGTAGTGAAAAAACGGGACCCAATAATTTTGGCGAGCCAATCGGTGCTGGCACGATATGTAAATTTAATCAACGAGGAACAAGCTCGGCGACCTGTGGGCTTACGAGGGCAACCGTACATCCCACCGGCCACAAGCGGAAACAAGACTAATTCCTCTCAACTTCCACCTCGGGCCCGACGTTCGTCGTAATTTCTTTGACGCTGGGAAGTCTACTGCTGTACAGAGCAAACGGGTGTGTTCAGTGGTGTTCACTAGTACCGCGCGAAACGTGAACACTGGATTTACGGGATGGCGATATTGAGACGATCAACCAGAGAAACGTTGGCGGCAATTCGGTATGGATCTCACTGTTACCGAAGGAGAGATCCCTAAGGAAATATCCGGAATGCGATTGTCTTCACGAGGAGTAACCTTATCAAACCGGATGTAATGCGGATGTAAACAATATGATTAATCATCCGTCCGTCCTCACAAACAGCGTTTCGTCTTAGCCTCATTCAAACACGAACGCTCCTAATAAACTGCTGTAGTAAGCGGCCAAGACTCGGCGATTGAATTGTGAAACGGTCCAGGATGCCTCGGGATGATAATATGTATTTTTCGCCTCGTGAGGATTACGAAACAGAGATGATCCTCCGAGAATCAACCCTATCTCACCGGGTGCAGAGTTTTTATATGATGGCTTTGTTTTTGATCTGACCGCGCACGCAGCGCGTGATCGTATTTTTTTGTAACAAAAAGGTATCAAACGCTCACCAAGGCTAAGGTAGGGGCGTACATCCATTTTCACTACAGAGTATTTACCAACGCTTGCACGAGTGACTCTGCATCTCCCTGACAAACGGACTGTAGGCGATTGTTTCGGCGCAGTCTAGCTTACCAATCCAACGCGGATTCGAGTCGTCAACTTTAAACACCGCGGGGCTGAAGAGACAACAACGTTACAGGGGATTCATTCGCGTCAGGGACCCCGAGCCACCGCCAAAAAGGACCTCGGAAGTGATCCCCCTACCGTGGTCTACCGTAATCTTGGTCCAGTGTGCTACATCTTCGGATTGATATTCACCTGGTGAAGGATTCTGACGGCGATGGTCTCTCCGAGGGTCATCCCTTCAATGCTGTCGCACCTGTAATGAACACCTAGCATTTGCCTATACGACGCAGAAACGGAAACCGCAAACACAACCAACAAGCGACAAGCAGATAGAGGTGGTGAATTCAGCAAACGAACCAAGTTTACTAAATCAGTAGGCCATGCGTCTGCTTTCTACTGATCAGAATGCTTCTGCTTTCTGTTATTGTACACAGTGCGAGTGTTCGTCGTCGACGCCCATCCGTGGTGCACACCGTAGAACGGCAAAGACGTCCATGATGGATGTGAGTCTGTCCACGTTTTCGCGCTCGTAGTGAACGCCTAGCATCTTCATGCAAATTCACAACAACCGAAGAACAGCAGCCTCCACACTCTTTGAATCCCATGAAAACCAAAATGGTTACCGAAACGACGAAAATACCGCAGCAACAGCCTAAGTGTCTGTGCATTGGCCCGTAGTGTTAGCCTAGCCTTTGGCTGTGACACACCCTTCGATATAGCTTGCACTCTAGTGGCGTGCTTCTCAAGACCCGTGCTACGACAGAGGCATCTCACGCTAGCCGTGCGGCAGACGTTTCCGGGCCTCCTAACATGAGGAGCTGAATGTGTCATCCAATACAAACAACACATTAATTCGAAGACGTTCGTTGGCGCAACGTGATTAACGTTTCTACGCGCTAGTTCGAAAACAATATACGAAAAATTTGCGACTAAACGTGGCGGGGTATAGTCTAGAGCTGTTCAAGCGAAGCAGAGTCGCAGGAAAGCATTGGTGCACCTCTAGTCTACCGTCGCAGCATTCGTCTGAGGCTAGGCCTAGCTGCTAACCAAGACGATATGGCAAAACACAATTGGTAGTCGAGTAGTGTCATTGTGAAGCTACTCGATTGAAGAGCCCTGTCAACCACAAAACATACAGCCAAAACGTGGTTGCCCAGTAAGCTAGTATACCTAGTAAATTGTACCTGCCCACCGCCCAAAAGTGAGCCTAACGGGTCATTGTCTTATTCTTCGACCGACACAGTTATCCCAAACAAGAGATACGGCCTTTAATCTGGTACAATAAGTAGCACCGGTAGTCTACGTCGTCGAACGTAATACCTGCCGAAGGCGAAGCTAACTGGCATCTTGGTGATCCCCTCCCTGGCACGTAAGACAAACCTCGCCAGTAGACCCTTAAATTTAGCGCTAAAGTTCGCGTACCTGGCTGGGTTATGTTCGGGAGCCTATATACAGCGGGATGTTGGTTTAAGAACGCCCATGGCAGGAGATAAACGGACTGAACAGCGGTCAAATCCGCCTGTGGCGCCTTTTGACGCCTATCCTAAAGCGTACCAGCTATAATTTTGTGAGACCTATACAAAACTCTATACGGTTGTGACGCCTATGCTAAAACCTATAAGATTGTGTCGCCCACATTGTAGCTTTTTAAGTTATAGCAATTCGGAGACAAGAGCGCTCTACAAAAATAGGTTTTGGAACACATGCCTGCTCCAAAGGACTACAAAAAAACGGGCTGCCCCACTGTTAAATGCAAGTATCAGCAAGTGTTACCTTTACACGAGTAGTCTAATACATGCACACGCGTAGTTTTAAGCTGTACCTGCCGATAGCGACGTTCGCGGCCATCTTGTTGATTTCCCCCTCGTACGTGAGGCATTCGGTGCCGGTGTAGGGCTCAACCGTTAGCCCGTCGGCGGCGGCCACGATTGGGTTAGGGAAGCACTGTAAGCCACGCTCCAAGCCGACCATAGCCTGCCATAATTAGGGTTGGGATAAGCGAAAAACGTTTAAGTTTGCTTTTTACAGAGATCCATTGCAAATGATGGGACGAAATGAAACATAAAAATGGAAGCATGGCTGTCGAGCTCTCACATGACGCGAGTGTGTTCGTTTTAGGACGCGCCAGCCTTATTTTCATACAAAATTGTTTGGGCCGACCAAGAGTAGAGGCGTTCGCGTGGGTGGCCTATCCCCGGTGGTAGCATCTGAGGCATCCTCCCCTACCGTAGCGCAGGGTATCAATGGTTGATCCTTTGTTTTCCTCCTCCGACGACATAGATAGCGTACATGAATGCCGTACCGGTACATACTTCGAGTATCTTTCACTGGAAGCAGTAGAGCCTCCCCTTTGACTCTCTGCCAACCACTTCCCGGTCATTTTACTTGGGATAGAGTCAACGGACATTGTGCACACCGCGAGCTCCAACGTTCCTCCAGCAAGGAGAACATAGAACCGGGAAGAGGCGATGAAGTACGTAGTACGCGTTCGCGCCAGTCGAAGCATCTAACAAGGCTAAGATTTGGTAGCTTCATACCTACATTTCGACTGCGTTGTCTTCAAAAAACAAAAAAAGAGAGTATTGTACGGCACACGCCACGTTAGCTCTAGACAAGTCACTCGAGGAGCTTTCTAACTTGCCGACAGAAAAATGCTACCGGATGAAAACTCCCATACGATTAGCTATAGTCTACAACCAATGCGTTTACAAGAAGCAAGCATGGCATTCTTACACACAATTTTTTGGGTTAAGAAGCTCGGCCAACGAAAAACTACATCTCGGCTAAAAAGTGCGACCCTTGTCCAAGCGCGCCTCTTCTGGTAAAACTTGCTTCTCCGTGCCGAGGCTCCGATATTGTAGAAGTCTGCCCCTCATTATACTAGCGAGTATCGGCGACACCCCCGACTGGCTCAGAGACACGTCCACGACGGTGGAGGGGGCACCTTTTTCATTATGATCCCATTGCCTTTAAGGGGTATTTTGAAAAAATAAAAATACACTCCAGCTGTGAGATCGAAGATTTTGTCGAAACTCATCTTTGCAGGCTGTGTGTTATACTCCGATCGCGCGTATTACGGGTTGCGTATCCTCATTAAGGATATAGGTCGGCGACTCCCCTGGCAACTACAGTGTAGCTATCAGGGTCAACAGGGTGCTGTTTTAGTCAGTCTGTGCGCGGAAACTATAAAACCCGTTTTTGAGGGGGACATAATCTGACAGCTGTGGAAGGAAATGCATCCGTTTATCAAGTTAATCCTGTAAGTCGAATGACCGGTGAGGGGAGGACGGAGTTTTTAAGGACGTGGGGGCCTGGTTTGGATCAAATACCTCACCAAAAACCGGTTTTTTGGGGAAACGGTTCTCAGAGTGCAAGCCGATGGTCAAAACCATTGACAAGGTGCACAGAACGAAAAATATTATTGCGAAAGAAAACCAGAATTTCAACGATCCGTGGTTGACGAGCGCCCGCCATTCAGAAACGGCTTTATGATAAAACGCGCTATTTCTTAATAGTAGAACGCGTCCTTGTAGTTTATTGGCACGGTCCACCAGACCATTCTGTGATGGAGCCTATCGAATATACGCAATAGGTATCCAGTCGCGCAAGTGCGGCTCTGAGCCGATCAAAAGGAGACGTTCTACATGAGATCTCCTTACCGCGGCAATGGACCTGGCTAATTTGCTTCTATCTTACGGCACCTCCTTAACATTGCATACCCCTTGTGGTAAGCTTTGATTCCCCACGAACTTTGAGCGCTTTTTATGGTACCCCTTAAACCTGGCGTGTACCTCCTTGATGTTGGTATAGCAAGTGAGAATCTTACCTTCATTACTGTTGCGAAGGCCCCGTTTTGGGTGGCATGTCCAGAGGGGTACGAAGGGTGCGTGGGTGACCCCGGCCTCGACGCCTGGACACCCGTGTTACCATCCAACCAAACCGCGAACGTAAGGGGAACCCGGGACGGGGGAGGTCGACACAAAGCAAAAACAAAACAGGATCACAGGGGACAAAAATCGGCGACCTATGGTAAATAACAAGCAGCGAGGATCACATCCTCGACCGATGAAGTCGCACGTGACTAGAGATCGCACCGACAACAAACCGGAAACAGAACGTGAACGAAGGGAGCTCACAGGGCGTAACTATGGCAGTGGTTTACTGTGTAAATGAATCCATCTAGAGACGCGTATATATCCATTGCCTGGGGAGAAAAACGGAACGCGTCGCAAACATGATTTTTTGACCAAGGACAACCTGAAGTTGAGTAGGAGACTGTAAAATACTTAGCTTTACACCCGTAGGATGCGAGCATAAAGGAATTTCTGAGGCGTCGTGTCAACAACTAAGCCGGATCACATACATGCGACAACGCGTACCGGGGACGGGACAACGATGCGGCACAATAATTCGTAGAGGGGTCGGGGTAAATTAACCCTGAGCCGATATTGTGGAAATTGGCATCGACGTCAAACCGGAAACACTGCAAGAATTAGTACCCTGTGAACATCTGTAGGAGCGCATGAAATGACATGTTGTGAACCCGAACAAGACCTCGACAAAAGCGAATGCATCGTACGCTGAAAAGCTGTAGAAGCCGAAGATGACATAAACATAACCATCACGCCGACAACGAAACTAGATCTCAGCAAATAACGGCAATCTGAAAAGCGGCGGCGCAGCACGGCCCCCTGAGTTTAGTTATAGACAAACGTGAGACGATTGCTTCGGTTGTTGCATGGAGGCAGACCACTCATTCTCGTCCGATGTGTGCCCTTACGTGTGAGTTGTCTGGGATAAATCCCTCTTTTTCCTGCTGACATCCGTCACGTTCTGCACTGACGTGCGTCTGTGTCCTTCACATCGATATTCTACTTTGTTTTTGCAAATCAACATCAAGCACGAAACAGTGTCATGCTGTGCGCGCCATGGGGGGCACGTACAGGGAAATTCCCATGTACGTTCCCGAAATTCGCGTTGGGGCAAAGGTGCACTCTTCAGTTTCACGAGATCCTCTCACGAAGATCTACATACCCCTCCGAAACACTGCTTTTCGACAACAAAACGAAAGGGCAACCTGATGCACAATCCAAGGCCTAAGGGGATACAAAAGGATATGTCTGCGAAACAACAGTAGCGAAATTCAATGGGAAAACGTTACACCTAGCGTTGCTCGCGTCCGAACCCCTGGAGCGTGTGGCTATTTGTTCTCTTGTCAGTTTCGCGACATCCATCGACGTATAGTTGCTGCCTACTATGCTGCTCAAACATACACGCTTTAAGATCGAGTTTGAGTGTGAATCTGATCCCACAAGTAGTACGAGCGTGCCAGTGGCCCAACATGGTGAAAAATAATGGATGTTACATAAGAAATGTGTAATGTTACAATGCCTACCCTCCGTTCACGACGCGTGCGGCGATGTAGCTGCAGCACGTTGGGGCTCCTTACCCCAACGTTACCGGGAGGTCATTTTTTCGTTTCTCAGAATGATGTCTTACGTATATCTAGGCCATTGATGGGTTTATCGATCCGGTTGCGGTTTGTTTGCTCACAATCAATTTTCGGGTGTCAATGGATACAAGGCAACGTACGACATTGCTTTATATAAGTAGCCCCCCCACCCGTCTACACGCTGTACAGGTTTCGGTGAGACCGTGCCACTGGGTTTATCAAACAAAAGGTGTTGCCTGCTGTGTCGTCGGGTGGGTCGTCACCTGAGGCAGAAGATAGGTGCCCCCGCCCACGCCGTTTTGGGCTTCGTTGTGTGCAAATACCGCTTCTTGCAAGACGGTGTTGGTCAAAAGCGACGGGTCGAATTCCACGACCAGGTCGCCGATGATCGTGTTGTGGAGCGCACCGCCAAGGGCCTGCGTCGCCCAATAAATATCAACAAAAAATGTAGACGAGGAATCGGACGGAGAGCCATGCATGGTATAACGATGTTGTTTTTAGAAGGATACCCAATTTATATAGCACAAACATCGATACATAAAGTTTGGGTTTGGGCGCTTGACGTTGCGTAGGGCCGGCATCGCCGGTGGTTCAACAGTAAGCGGTGTACCTGTTGAGGTCGATGCCTTACGATCGAACCCAGCCAAGGACTCCTCCTTACCAAAGGATAAGTCGAACATGCCACAGTGTGAGTTGGCGGATTGAGAGAACTAAACCCTATGATCGAACAAACTGGTGGCACCCACCGGGGTAGAGAAGGGTAGTGACGTGTGACCAGGGCTTGTCCGAAACGTGGCTGAGGGTGAAGCTTCTCACGAGCTAAGGACCAATGCTACGGTGGGCGGGTTACCCCCTTTATACCAACGAGTTGGAGCACCTCGCTAACGAAATAACGTTCGGCGATTTGTTTGAGTAGCGTAGCAACGCCATCTAACCGCGGGTTCATACCGCAATGAGAAAGCAGCACAAAGGGGGTACACTCACGGCAGTGACCCCGCGCCAATGCGAAACACGGAAACACCCAAGAGGTATCCCCGTACCGCAGCTTTGGTCTTAGCTGTTTCTAGCCCAAAGTGTGATGACAAAACAATGAAGGATGTTATAATCTGACGTCGAAAGCTTCACCTCTGGCCGCACTAGCATGTGCAGGTTCCACTTCTGGTACCAGGAGGCGCGCTGAGCCATCTCGCCGACTCCAAGAAGTTTCATGATGTGGGACGTGCCGTAGCTCACAAAACCTTCTTGGCGGACACTGTCGATGTATGGGCCGTTAAACCCGGGTCGGCTGATTATGTCGTCCTCTAGAAGTATCATCGTGGAGCGGTAGGCCTCGCTGTGTGCACGCATGAAGAGGGGGGTGTGCACGCATAGGCAGAGGCTTTAGAAGGGAGGTGGTGTTATCTGTGTTCTTAAAAGGATCGTTTTGTTGTCGATATGCACATGTATGTGGGCTTGTGGCACAATATTTCTGCTAAATACAGGATATAGCGGTCGCTATTATTGCAAGGGCTATGAGCTTGTGCGCGCTGGCGGAACGTTCGGAACAATCTCTCGGATCGACAGTCATAACACGTCCGTTGAGTAAAGTAAACGCAAGCTTCAACCATCTCTAAGAGGGCCCCAAATGGTTTGCCGTTGGTGTAGAGCAAGCATGTGCCAGCGGGACCGATGACACCGTCCCCGAGCAAAAAAATCATTATCGCGCGATGTGTCTCGCCTCGTGCACACGATTGGATTTTTTACGGAAGGTGATAAGAGACATTGCTGTCTAAACTCTAAACCACGTGGAAACAACAACAGGCGACACATCGGTGTTCAAGATAGGTGACGATTGAAGCGTGTCACCATAGAGGTACGAACATTCTTAGGAATATTCTTAGGAATATTCTTACCATCGCCCCCAGGCTACGATAGGGGGGGGGGGGGGGGGGGTTGGCATTTTTTTTCATTGGCCTGAAGTCACTGGCGCGATTGACCTCTTGTTCGATTGCAGTCTTCAGTATAGGTGCTATTTCAATCGAATCTGCAACGCAATAACTAGCCACGCTGTGCGAAGGTTGTCGTGTGAAGTACTTTCATCAGTGAGGACAACGTCACTCGTGCGAATATGGTAATGGCTTATACCCGGCAGTACAAAAAGGGTGTATGATACTACGATACCGTAGCCATGTTCCCATTCGAGTTTGGTGAATTGCATGACTCCTTAGCCAAAACACGCCGGAATGCCATTATTTCGGTGCAGTACGTTTTTTTTCATATGGTGTTCTGGAGGCCATGGGGCTTCTTATCGGGTGGCACTTTTCGTCTTCACTCAAACTTGTTTTATTTGGGTAAACCGTAGAGCCCCAGAGAGAAACGGCGCACGTCCATCGTTGCAAGTGCCGATTCCAGCTTTCTTTGAGGATGCATGTCATGGTAGAGGGCCATCATCGCTTCGCCTCAAGCTTCACACCTGGGAAGCTCTATCCCCCCACCCAAGAACGACTGCGATTAAAATAATGCCCTACTCGATGAACAAACACTGCCTGACATACGACAAGACCTATTGCTGAACAAAAGTAAAATTTTGATAATTTTTAAGATACGCCGACTCGACGTTCTGAAGCCGTTCCAATCTTAGAGAGTAATCACTCTATCGTGGCGCGAGTTCGGAGCTTAGAAAGCAGCGCTTATGGCTAATGGTGTTCATGGAGGATGGGGATCCTTACCCCAAAATCGTCCAAAATATATTTTGTTTTGGCAATACTAGCGTTTTTCATACTCAGGCTGTGAGTCTGAGGATCGAGTTGCACTTACTTTCAGTTCACTCACAAATGTCACCTTTTTACTTTTTTTTACCAAATATCATCTCTGGGGTGAGGTGTATAGCCCTTCCCTCGAGTCAACAGCCTTGCAGGGCAAACATTGGTGCACCTCTGCTGAAAACTGCGTCACGAGTACGGAGGTCAAAGAACAGCGCGGAGTGCTGAGGTCGGAGCTGCACTCGAGGTGCGATAAAAGAGAAGGCTCACGCCACCCTAGGCGCGCACCAATTGTTTTTATGACGCTGCTTCTCTTTTTGGGAGCCTTACACCTTACCAAGAAACAGACTTTGCATACACTGGAACTTAAGCCAGATAATCAAATCCATGGTCTAAGTATACTTACGAAGCCCAAGTGCAAAAACCCACTTGGTTAAGGTGCGTCTTCGTTCAGCAAAATTAAAAACAAAAAAAGCGAATGATGATACCTGTCTATCGTGGCACACGTTAGACGTTCTCCAACACTTGTGCATCACGGAATTTATGACGGAACGGGGTTCTTCGACACCAAACCGGCGGAATGGCATTATTCTATTTTTAAAATGGCATTTTGTTTATGTTTTCTTGCGACACTACTGCGGAGGCTCTCGCTTGAGGAGGGCCGTCAGCCATAAAAGTGGTGAGGTTGTCAATGAGAATCGACAAGGGAATAATGGGCGGAGAAATCATAGCGACATAATGGAGTTCGCGTTCCGTGGTGGGAAGGGTATAGAAGAGCTTGCTGAGTCACCCCGGATCTGAGTTGCTACTCTCAAGGGAGAATGACAAGGAAAACAGTACGTGCATACCAACTGGGACGAGCGAAAAAACAAACAAAAACAAAATTGCAAAATAGGTACTACTACCCTTACACAGATCGTCTACGGTCCAATCATGGCGCAGCTCACGTGTTGATGGTATCGGTGTCCACCACCCTCGCGAGGTCTCGGGAGTTGCGAATAAAGCGCGGAATGTCGTCCAGTTCTTCCTCCAAAGGATCGATCCCACCGTTCTGAAAAAATATGGCCAATAAGTAGGAGTACATAGAAGGCGGGGCACATGTACACGACGTAACACGACTGCGTCAGATGCGTAGCAATGAATAGAGACGGAGACACGAGCGTTCGCAGTACACATTATCGATCGGGACTAGCTCCTGCCTTGAAATATGGATTCTGCCACGGTGAGGATTCACGCCGAACTGTAGCGCCACATGGGGGGAGATACGTATGGAAAATAAGGGGCGATGTGGAAGGAGAGGGATGAACAGAGGGAGTGAGACATGCATGTACGACGACACAATAAGCAGTCAAAGGTGTTGCAGTGAAAAGCGGGAGATACGCATAAATTGTGTGTACCATGTTAAACACTGGTTGCAGGGTCCACTTCCCCCGTTGAGCGCTCGCCACCGAACACGAGATTTTAGTTCAAGTTTCCTAGCCTCCCTCCCAAAAGAAGTGTGGGAGCCCGGCGTGACTATTAGGGGATATACAACAACTATTACTGGACGATTGCATGATTGTGTGCGTGAGTCGTTCATCAACGTCCAGCGCGAGCTTCAGTTGACATTGGCGACCCACAAAGAACAGAACCCCCAAGGAATGCACCCATAAACGAACAAGATACCTGCGCGCGAAGCATGCTGACTCCCTCTACCTAGGTCTGGCTTAGCAACGATTTTTTCAGTATGCTCTCCACCCGAAAATTTGTGGCATAAGCGTCACTATCGATTACATACATAGTGCTACATCTCACCGTAACACCAGCGCTATGGTAGGAGGGTCGTTTTTGCGGGGAGGAGGTGGCGGTGGCCCGCGTTTGTTCGCGGGAGTAACCCCTCCGTTCCTTTGTTGCTTTTATTTTTCGATATGAATCCACAACGAACGGAATAGTTAGATTTTTCTTGTGGCAGCCACATCATCGAAAATGTGTCCCCCCGTGAGGTACAGAGTCACTCGTGCGGGTGAGTCAATGTCTCAAACCCATCACGAGTAGTGATGAACGGGGAAGCCTTGGTCGTGTAGAAAAATGACCCGGATACAGACAAACCCAAAGCAATGGCACCTGTTGCGTGATCCCAGAAGCGTGGACAGGCGTTCCCCGTGTGCACAGTGTGAATCCCGGCATTCCAATATCTATCCCGGTACGACGTAGCCAACCTACTATCGGAGCTTTCTGTTACACAATACGTCCGTCATTTGGTCCGAATCATGATATGAGGAGGCGTTTTGCAATATAAGTTGCACTTTACGGCCAAAGCATTTTTCTCAGTGACGGTGCTCCATAACCTGAAATCGTCGCAATGTGACGCTTCTTTCCCCAAAATGATACCTGGCATTTCTCATATCCGCAGTAGGCCATCCCGCTGTTAGCGTCTCAGACTGAATTTCTGAGCGAGGTATAGATATCCTAAATTAATGGAACTCTTGAAGTGACAAGCCTCCTGAGAAGGAACAAGAAATGCGGTAATACCGTACGAAAAGCATGTGTTCATGTTCAATTAACACCACCGTACGAAGCAGGTGTCCACGTTTGCGGGGCTTTACTGCACCTGAATGAAGAGCCAATCGTCGTAAGTGATCATGTAGTCGACGCCGGGGGTCAGCGTGTTTAGCCGAGGCTCAATCTCGGTAGAATCGATGGTGTAATTCCTCACCAACAACTGGATATATAACCAAACGGGTTGAACAGAAGAGACAAAAACGCAAGGGATTGAAGGTATATTGGACGAAATATGTGCAACGGGTATACTTTCACGACACGGGTCGACAGGGACAAAACAAAAGTGGGTCAAACGAACGGGTCGAAGAAAAAGGAATAGACGGGGAATCGATCCAACGAGCGGGGTCAATCCAGAGGGATCGAGCTGAAGGAGGTCAGCAGATCACATGTGGAAAAGTGTTGTGACGTCGATGGTGTACGTTATGACTAGAGAATGGGCCAGGGCGAAATGCATTGAACGGAACAGAGATGGCGAACGCAATTCGGCAGAGAGCACAACATCCCAAGAAATAGATTGAAATAGGGATACCGAAAAGTAATCAAACGAAAAGTGTTGAGGACCCAGGCTACGGTAGGGGGGTCCCCTTTTGGGCCTTTTATTTCAGTGGCAGGGGTCACTCGCGCGAGTAACCCCTTTGTTCCTATGCGATCTTTCGTATTTTTCAAGTTTTACATCGACGAAATCAATCCGCAATGCAAAAGTGATCTAAGCTGCGCCAAAACAAGTGCCTAAACCGTTTTCATCCGTGAGGTACAGAGTCACTCGTGCGAGTGGCTCAAACACACCAGTGAAAATGGGGGTACCCCCCCTACCGTAGCCTTGGTCTGAGCAAAGGGGATCGAACGGAAAGGGGGTGGGTGGAGCTAACAATATTATATGTGTTTAACAAACTAAACAGACGTGTTTGAAATATAAAATATTTTGAATGTAAGGGGCTCACACGAAAAAAAAGGATCGAACTGCAGAGAACGAAGTAAACAACCGGACTGTAAGGAGTGAAAGGGAAGGATCGTACAAAAAACATTAAACACAGGCGGTCGAACGGAAGAGGTTACCGATAAGGGCACCGACCGCAAGAGCACGCGTGGCAAGCCTGGAATTGGCGATGCATCGTGTATTGGAGTGGTGTGGAAGGGGCATACATTGGATTATAATGATCATATCCAAATAATGCTGCAACGAGAAGGGCCGAGCGGAATATATTGAACCCAAGGAATCGAACCCGAAGCTTACGAACGAAAAATAATTGAACGAAAGGCGTCGAGCAAAAATATTCGAAATGAATATTGGAATGAAAGCGGTCGAACGAAAGTCGAACGAAAGTCGTCACCCAAGATATATATGGTAGGTGGGGTGCTCCTGTGTTCTCTACGGGTTCTGAGACTACCATATCATGTACTCGTACTCGTACGAATGACCCCGTGCCTCACCGACAAAGCCGCTTTAGCTGGTTTTGCATGGCGCAGCGTAGCTAACCAACCACTGGGGATTCGTATAGAAAATGCAATAGATAAAGACAACCTATGCCCCCTAGGAGGAGGGGGGTCACTCGCGCGAGTGACCACGAGCCACTTCAAACAAATGCCTCCAAAGTAAAGAAAACCCCAACCGTAGCTTTGATCTCGTCTAACGAAATAGTTCCAACGGGAGGAATCGAACGAAAAAGAAGTCAAGCATGCGGGGTCAATCACGGGGGGCCAAACAAAAGGGATCGCGCACGGATATAATCGAGTGAGGACGACGCAGGGGAAGCGGCGGCCGAAACAGCGGGAGATCAAGCCCGACAGGCAGATGTTCAGGTACGATGGGGATTTCACCTATGTTACTGTTGGGGATGCCGACACTAACGATGAACATTCTCCCATCTCAAATCAAAAACACAAATTAATTGTGCACATTATTTCGCTGGGGGATATTTTTTCATGTTCATAAAGGCTTTGGCCG
Organism: Undaria pinnatifida; assembly: GCA_012845835.1. NCBI lineage: Eukaryota > Phaeophyceae > Laminariales > Alariaceae > Undaria > Undaria pinnatifida. The sequence continues at coordinate 17,825,039 of JABAKD010000001.1, forward strand.
AAATGTGTCTGCCCTATTCGTACAGCAGGCGGTTACCTGCGAAATGTATGGGCCTGTTGTAACGCCGAAGGCAGTAGACCTGAAAAGCTGCGTCTGGGGATCCGCTCTGCCGTTCTCATCAACAGCAACGTCGTTGGTAAATGGGAAACCCGGCATGGTGGCCAAATTGTCTGCGTGCAGCAACGCAACACAAACGTGTTGGGGGACATGTCAGGCAAGTAGAAAACTCGAATTGGTCACGGGCGCAGGCTTGCATTAGTCAATATGCACATTAGTGCCCCTATGTTGACCGTGAAGGGGTGATTTTTCTGTCTCCTTACGTCTTCGGTAAGATGTGGCGATCGGTTGATGTTTTCACGAGGATATCAAGGCGATCCACAGAGAGGTGTGTGCAAGGGCCGTGGTTTTACTCTCGTCGTGAGGTGGCTGGAAGGTTCAAATAACGCCCGCCGTATAGATTGGAACGCCGGCATGAAGTGGTTCTTCTGTCGGTGGACAGCAATGCAAGGTGAACAGCAGAAGACCGCAGGTATTGAGAGGATAAACGTGTCGAAAAAAATCGCTAAGCAAACAACTACTTCCACGACTAGCTTTCCAATTCTGTTCCACTAGCAATTAAAAACCATTGACGTCACTCTTCAAATTGCTACTGTATGTCCGGCCGTCGGCGTCATTGAGAGTAACAAGTACGTTAAATTTTCCGAGTTGGGCGTTCTATCCCTCGTTTCCGATATCGTCAAAATACCAGCAAACGCCTTTAACCTCAAGACATCACGTTTGACCGTCGACGCCATTAAGGGAAAGCCGAAGATAAAATTGGTCGCACAACGCATACTACGTCCTAGTTTCGATTTCTAAAATCGAAGGCATCATCAAGTTGACCGAGCGACCACAGGTCCTCAAGACATAATGTCTGACCATCGACGCCAATGAAAGCATAAGGCGAATAAACAGTGTTGCACATCAAAGACTATATCCGGGTTAAGCCTTCTAAACTCGCTTCCACCTTACAGGCGGGTGAGGTTTTCCATAGGATTGGTGAGGCGTTTAATCGATCGGGCGGGACCACGCCCAGTCCTTTTGCTCTTGATGTTGAGTGCTCCGCTCGTGTTACCAAAGCAACCCCGTTCATAAAACGGAAACCAGACATTGTCAGCACATGTCCCGTGAAGTGTTAAATGCGGGGATCAGTTGAGCATTCCCGAGAAACAATAGACTATATAATTTCGGGGAGAGGTGGGAAGCAAATGCAGGGCTCTAGACTAAGGGTTTTATTTTCGTCGGCTAAAGCTCAAACAGAGCCACGCACGCTACCATCATCAGGGCGCGCCTACTTTGTCACGGGCTCCTCTCTCCACGACGTAGCTTTATACCTCACCCAAAGAACGGCCTCTACCAAACATGTTGCACGCTTACCCCAGTGAGAAATAAATGCCATGGCGCACCTGGTAGTTGTGAAAGAAGTCTCTCTGTACAAACATAAATATGCCTCACGTTAGACGATAGTCCAACAACGTTGGCTGGTTTGGCAGTTGAATGCAGCGCCCAAATTTGATTTGAGAGCAGAGTGCTACTGCCATGGCTCACGTCTCTATGCGAAGATAGTCCCGCCTGCCGGTATTTTAACGCTCCTGCATCGGCCTCGTACTGGGCCGAAGACGCTATTCAGCCGGCACTGCACCGGGAGCCCATGTACTATTAAAACAGCACACCCCCACTGCTACCCTTGTTTGCAGCCCTCATCATTTGCAGTACTCACCTGCTGCAAGCGCAGAAGCTGTATCGATGCCGTACTGGGAGAGAGGTACTATCCAATAAGCACTTTATCGGCAATTGCCTCTATCCAACCCACATCGCACCGGCAATAGGCATGATCCAACCGTCAATATACGTAGGGACCCCCGCCGTAATCACTACCTGGTATAGTCTAATAGCACAACCAGGTGGAGAAGAATTTGCCGTTCACGAGGCTCACCTGCCGCGATTTGAGTTGTTGCGTCGGTCCCTCACTGGGCAACGTGCACTGCTCAATCGGCACTGTACAGGAAGTAGGCACTATTCAGCCAGCACCATGACCGGGTTCCTTCTTAGCCCAAAAAACGTCGGAAATAATAGGCAAAATTGCTTTTTTTGCATAATTAATTATCGTTTTGAACCTATTAATAGAAGGTGGGATTTTTCATCCGGTAGCAGTTTTATTTTTCTCCAAATCAGCTTGTGGGAGAGGCAAGCCTTAAGCTCCCCAAATTATGTCATGGTACTGCTCACCCGCCGCTAATATCGTCATCGGATCCGTCCCGTACTCGGAGAAAGGCACGTCCCTCGTCAGAGCCATCCAGTACACTTCGGCCATTTGAGCGGCCTGCACAGACAGTCAGCGTTTCGTGGCTGTATTAAGAGAAAACAAAATGTTGACTAGGTACGGCACATTCCAGACATCGCACCACATCGTAAGATGGTTGCAGTAGTACTGCTGGAGCAACCTAACCCTAGCCCTGTTTCTAACTCTCTAGTCTATTGCCGCAATTCGAGAAGGATTGCCTCTCGTCAGGGCCACCCGGGCCACCCCAGCCAGTTAAGCAGCTTGTGTCAGCAGTCAGCGTACAAAGAAATGATACGGGAACGACACAAATCAGGCGGTGTACGAATAAGTATGCACGAAGATGGCATAGCATACCAACCGCCTACAACAATAAAAGAGTGTCCTGGTACGTGACAAGGTTTCCCTCGTAAGGACCACTCAGCACACTCCAGCCAATTGACAATCTGTAGCGGTAGGTTTCGAATTTTTCGTTCAGATCCGGCACCTTTGAGACGGCATACTAGGTCGGAGGACGATTGCACATGTTGGACATATTTCACCTCATAACCGTATCCTACGGAGAGTTTTTATACCCGAGGGGTCGAGATTGAAGGACGACTAAATACTGCAAAATTCCAACCCTCACCCTACTAAAAACCCCAACCTCCACGGTTCTAAAACTGATTGCCCCATGAGGCCCCCCATTGCAACTCAGCCGGCCGAGCAGCATGCTGTATCTATCTGGATTATTTCAAGTTTTTTTGGAGAAATAATCGCAGTTTTTATTCGGATAAGGCACTTTCCGGGCGGCTTACTAGCTAAGTAGTTGTGTCCTGTTACCCACCTAACATCGTTCATCGTGAGGTTCAACAACGATAATTCATAAAGCCTTCCTCATCACGAACACAACCAAGGGTCACAAGAACACAATGACATACAATCAACAAGTAAGATAGTGGATGTCGGTGGATATTTGTCGAGCGTGACCGCGGCCATGGTCCCTTGTAGTTGCAAAAAACGGGGTACTTCAAAGTGAGCCCCCCGCAAGGTAGCAAACAACTCAATGGCGGCGTATTTTATAAACTCCGAAGGCAAACAATCTCCAACCTCTTCAAAATCAACGCACGTTTCTGAAGACAAACAACATAAGAGTTAGTCTGGGCAGAACAAGCAGCCTTATATAGGTCAAGAATAGCAATGAAATTGAGCGGCGACGCGAGTACCCTGGAACAACTGAAGTAACGAGTCTTTGAACGTGCTCATCCTACCGGCCACACCAAACCACAAACACACGACTTTGAAGCGGGCATCCCTATATATGTACGAGAAGCACGTACAAGGTGCCAAAACCCGCCTCGAAAGTGGTGTTTGCTAGGATTCAGCTCCCCCCGTTATGCCATTCGCCGGACGCCTCGCCCGGCGTTTCGCGTTTGGTGAACGCGATGCGTGCCTGGTCCGTAAACGCCCGACGGTCTCCATGTCGGCTATGTATGAGTGCGAGGCACTATGGTGTTAGTACCACGGCTAAGCATAAACCTATCGTGGCCTCAGTGGTGCCGAGAATGGGCTATTCTTTTGGACGTACACAACGAGACGTGCTAGTACAGCACACCATGGGAGTCTTGCTAATGTACCGAATGTGTGTTTCTCCGTGGAGGAGCCTCTGTCAGTGATCAGTTAGTGCGCGCTGAAATTCATGCACCCTACCCCAGCATGACTCTAACCCGTGCTCTAAGATGCAATCGACGGAGCCTCACCAGATCTGGCGAGCTGAGCAACGGCGCAGGTGGGATTACCACGGCGGAGCTGTTGATTTCAACGGTACGGCGCGGGGGGCGCATACGCCAAGGGCAAGGAGTAAACAGGTGGAGGGGGTACAATTAATTAGATATTGTTGGCGTTTGATAGTGTCAACGTTATATACATTTCGTAATGGGTGAAGATGGAAGAGTTGAGCTGCTGGATGGCGTGGACGTTCGAAAGAACCAGCGTTCCACAGGGACAGGGCGAAATAGGGGGAAGGGTTGGACAGGGTATGGGTGAGATACGGTAAGAGACGGAGCTACGACAGATGGTATATTCGGCTAAAATGGTGTCTGAATGAGTGATTGATGGGGATACATAACCCAAATTCCACGGAATGTAATTCATGCTCGGCAAGATTAATGTTTTTACGCTACCTAGGCCGCGAGTCTGTTCACCGACGTGTACTTCGGGTTTCAATGTACTATTAACAAGCCCTTTTTTGATGAGGCATAGAGTGAATCAAGTGAGGACCGTCAAACAACCAATGGTGCACTTCTACAGCAGCACTGCGCAGCGCTTGTATGGAAGAAGAGTCGCGCAGGGTGAAAGGGAAAGGTAGGCTAAGGGTAGCATTGTGTGACGGTTGGAAACGACGGCCTGTGTAGTGTACGTAGCATCATTCATGAATTTGAGGCTCGATGCTTACACGAAACCACGAGAATGGCCTACTTGGTGCGAAAAACAGCGTAGAGCATCCCCCCCCTCTCCTTACAATAAGAACGTCAACCGGGCCGGAAATATAGTATTATTAACTGGAGTCCCATGCTGTAGATGGGATATCGAGTTGACCGGGTGCGGATTAGGTGGGATAGCGAGTACACAGAGCGGTGGTTAGATATGATATATGGGTTACATAGGGCAAGAGTTTGATCGGTTAAGAGTGCAATTCAGTTGTGGTGCCGTATAGGGTATGGGCTAGATGGGTTAACGGCCCGACACGGTAGGGCAAGGACTAGGCAGATCATCGAACCTATGGTGATTAGCTGCGGTAAAGGATAAAACCCATCGATAGTGGGCAAAGAGGTTAAGGTTACACGCATGCTACGCTAGAGGCGCTCAACTTGTTTGTCGGAGGCTCCGCGCTTCAGGGTCTCTATATCACACACTCACGCGCATAGAAATGGTGTGGAGATAAGAATAAAAACGTGCCGCCCATGAATTATCCCACGACCTAGTAGCGTACAATAGAGAAAGTAGTGCACAACGAGAACGAAAAATCCGACGATCTCTGATCAAAGGAGAGAGGGAGCCCCGTCGTTCGGAAACCGTTTATGCTAAAAAAACGGCTACGTCTGTCGTAGCACCCGTCGTCAGATACGGTAATGCTTATGTAGTGGAACGGTATTGGGGGGTGCGCATTTTGAGAGTGTCAGGGTTTGGTAGGGTAAGGGCGTGCGCATTTTGAGAGCGTAAGGGTTGACTAGAGTAAGGGCTAGATGCGGTAAAGAGTTAGGTAGGAGAAGTTTAGGACGCATGCCATCTCAGGGGCCGCATCTACATTTCCAAGGTACCTCAGTTGGGGAATCACCTACCCCAGCAAAACATGACGCGTTAGAAGAAAAGTAAGAGTAGGCCCTGGACGAGGGTGGTGCTCTAGGCACAGCACGATCAACCAACAACCCCCGAATCATATTCCGCGCAGCCGGGGTGATTATGTAGCCGAGGAACGTTGTCAACCAGACACTTGCTTGGCTATCTAGACATTCCTAAGCCGACCGTAACACGCGTCGTAAGACAGGGAAAGGGTTATATATGGGGAAGGGGTAAGCAAAATGACCGGACGAATAATTGGTTGGGTCGCAGAGGTGAACCGAAGTGTCGCTTCAACTTCTTAGTCGACTGAAACTCTTTTTTCGTGTGTGTGAGGTATAGAGCTTCTCTTGTGAGGAACTTCAGAAACCAATGCGCGCCTTTATTGTAGCATGCGTCGGTATCCGGCACGTCCAGTGTTTGCGCGGATGCCTCATCTCTGAGAGAAATAAAGTCTATGGCCAGCCAAAAAATGGGGATGACCAAAGCTAGAGCACTGATTACCGCCACAACGGAAAACATGAACAGCAACACTAAGTCAGACGCCTGCTTCACGGCATAGATTTACCATCTTATCTCTACGGCTCTGCAGCTCACCCAATACAAAAACACGCGAAAAAGGGGCAGTGTGACGCGAAAACACAATCCCATCGATCATCGCCTAGGTATGCAATGAAAGTGATTGCCCAAGACACGGCGGAGGTCCAGCAGCCATTGCTTTTTCCCTGCATTGTTTTTGACTCGAGGAGCTCTATATCCCACCGAAAACAGTTTTTTTTTTTCTTGTAGTCTAAATGAGAGTCCAACCCCATGAAAAATCCCACGGTCTAGTCATATACATATACTATACATATACTATACATATAGTCTGCATATATATATATCGAATAATACTGCAAAACAAAAACAACCTGGAGACGAATTCGGGGTGAGAGCCCCCAGTAGTCTAGTCTAGTCCGGAAGAAAGAAAGTATTTTCGATAAGTAAGTGCTAGACCTCTATCGCAACAGGCGTCGCAAAAAAAAAAGGAAAAACTGTGGCGGTTTCGGGTTAAGCAACCCCGTCATGCTGAAGAAACGGGTTCAGCCGAAACGAAACTGATACCCCTCTTCTAGCGTATTAGCACGCGGTAACACTTACTTGGCGGGACCGGCCATGTCGAGGCCTCTGGCCCCCAGGGGGTTCGCCAGGGTGCGACCTAGTCCAGCGGGAACAGCTTCACAGGGGCCAACCTCGCCTATTTCGATGCATGTCAGCAGAGAAAGAAAGTCGGCGTTGGAGACCTGCACGACACGAAGTGGCAGCGAGCGGGCGACACACGCAAGCAGGATGCGGCAAAATACCGTTATTTTAATTTTGTTTTGTTTTGGATTTGCCCCACCACGTGGGGCACGAATGTTTCGATGTAGATCGTTGGTACAAGCTTTCTCAGGAACAAGGAGGCACAATTTTTTTCATTTTCCGATGTGCTTGCCACGTCCGTCGCCAGTATAACCCAACTAATCTAGCAATGAGGGCTACCTCCAAGCAAGCGTAGGGCAAGACATTGTGTATCAGGGTTGAAGTATAGCCGAAGGCAACGACGCATTACCCTATGTTGGGGTGGACTAGGTAAGTTTAGTAGAGACTAGGGAAATACGGTGTGGGAGGGAGACATGCAGGACAAGAAGCGGCGGTGGGGAGCACACGAGATAGCCGAAAGCGACTAAAGGTAGTATTGCAATGTGGAGATAAAAATCTAAAGGGGCGAAGGACGAGATGTTGTCGAGAACCGAAAGCGACCCCAAAGCGTATCTCAGGTATATCAGGTACCCTAAAGGGGCGATATTGGCGGTGAATTACGTTAGGAGAAGAGAGTCGGAGAAGGAAACCTGTATCACACGAAACGGTAGCGGGTATACGAGAGCCTAAACCGACAACATAACATGCCAATTACAAAAAAAAGGATAACATAAAACCTACCGTCTATCATGATGTACAACAACAAAACAGGCAAAAATACACATTGGCTAACAGGGGTAGAACAAGTGATAGCATCGCCGTGGCAGGAAACCTGCCAAAAAGCGAAGCGGTAGCGGGGTGTGTGAGAGCCCAAGCCGACTACAAAACATGTCCGATTTTTTTACAAAATAATGTCGACCCTCAACTCGTCTAACTCACAGCTGACGTTGTTAGAACAGTTCTTATATTCAACAGCCAAGAACGCACACCAGTCACACGATATCGCACGAGAGCCGGCAGTGACAACTATACAGAAATAAATGAAGTATGCTAAGGAGGTTTGGAAGGCACATTTAATGTATACGAAGCCATTAGGGTCAAAGAAAGCGACCTGTACGAGACGAGTCCGTAGAAGAAGGCAAGGGAGACCCGAATACAACGCGAAAGCATGCCAGTTATCACCAAGAGACAGCCAGAAACATACCAAGCATTTGTAACAAAGTTCGACAGCCGGAAGCGGTGTCAATAAGGTGACAGTAAGAAATTCAGGTATCCTATACAGGTAGAATATGTAGGCAATAGCCAGGAGGGTCCGAGAAACGGTGAAGGAAACCTGGAAAACACGAGGTGGTAGAGGGGGCGTACGCGGGCAGAAAGCGAGAAACGCAGCATGCACTAATGTGAAGGCGCAATCCCCAAGAGCGAACGCCAAGATTTCTCCCAGGAGCTCAAGCGAGAACAGCACGGTTGGTGTAACGTCATGAGAAACACGCGTTGCGATGGAGGTAGTACTTTTTAGCCTACACATCGCTGAGTCGCGGGGCTCTTTACCCCAAAATCGTCGTAGTATCCCTATTTTTTTCCCCTAAATATATTTTGTGTGGCACCTATGATATCTAGGCTATGGGGTTTAGTCATCGGGTTGTTGTCCTTTCAGTGTGCATAATTTTTGTTTATTGTGGAGAGGATACTGGGCTTCTTGAACTGAGGAGCATCAGGAAAATAGTGTTCATGTCTGCCCCTCGAACAGCCTCGGACCAAGACCAAAGCTACTACGGTAGAGGGTTTATTTTACTTTGGAGGCTTTTTTTTTGGTGTGGCTCTGGATCACTCGCGCAAGAGACCCCCCTCTTCCTTTCCGGTGCCTAGCGTTTTCGTGCTATTTCAATACTTCCATAGAAATCCACAATGGAAGGATAGTCCACACGCTTGCATCACAAACAACAACGAATATGTACCAGGTGTGTAGCACCAAGCCCAAGTGGGTGGATATACCCGTTCGAGATCGTCGTGACGAAGTGCTTTGTCGCGCATGGCGGCGGTGGTGCGTTGATTGTATCGGTTTTGTAGTGACATGTCGGCGGTCAAGAAGTTCTAATATTCCCGGACAGAGCAGTATCCCTATTACGAACCCCGAGAGGTTGACAACCCTACACCTACCCCTAGCCCAAAACTTGAACCCAACCCTACCCCTGGCTCTCGCACCTGCCCCAGGTCGTCGTGGGGAAGAGTCTTGTGGAACATGGCTTCGGTGGCACGCTGGGAGTTGTCTTCCTGGATGGTGAAAGCTGAAACTTCGAACTCAATGTCCGCAAAGGCTTTCCTCGTGTCTCGGGCATTCGCAGCTCTCTCAGCGGGCTGTGGGGGGTGACGTCGCATTGGAATATGGCACAGCGTTAGGGCTGGGGAGAGAGATCGGGTAACTATCATTGTACGATGAAAAGGCTACACTGTGCGCTATGAGCTCTATGTGCGGGTTGTGAGGATGGTCCCGCGGTGGACCGAAATGGGCAGAAGGTTTGAGCTCGGGTCTGGCTTAGGGGTTGGTTGGGGTTAGCCAGGAGCATTGTGTGACAGAACTCAAACCGTGCAAAACCATCTCGCTCCGCGTGCTGTTGTCAAGACCCTGCGTTGCACTAAGCGGAAGAGGCGAAAAAGTATCATATGATGACATACGAAACAAAGAGAAGTATGCGAGGATGCGTCTTGTGATGCATGGCGGCGGTGGTGCGATACTTCTTGTTCACCAGGTTGATCGGAACTGAATCGGCGAACGCGATGTCCGCAAACGCGCTCCTTATGTCCCGTACGATGGTAGCTCTCTCCGCGGGCTGCCGGGGGGATAGGAACCCCGCGTTATAATACGGGGCAGAGGGTTAGGTGTTTGGGTTAACGTAAGCGTTAGGACCGGGGGTAGGGCTACGATTAGACTTGGCGAGGACAGTTGTGTGACAAAACGGTACAAAAAACGTGATTATTTGAGCACGCCCCGCACGCAATCCGACAGGACCCTGTGCTTGAACGTATGGTGGGGGGACTAACGCTCGTGATGTGGAAGTAGTTGAACCTGTGCGATATCAGCTCTCTCGGCGGGCTGTGCTAGCCCCACTTGCTGAAAGATCGGAGTGGGAGGTAAGAGGTATGGTGTGCGCGACAATAAATTGAAAACACTAGCGGCAAAGGTCAAGAAACATCCCCAAAATACAACAAAGGAAAGGTTACATCAAGAGTTGTTGGGCGAGGACACGAGTCAACTTGCTACTCGTTTCCTCTTGGCACCGCGTAGAAGGTACCCAGCGTTGTGTTGAGGAGTTTAGGTTCGGGATCGAGACGTCAGGGCAAATCGTAGCATTAGGCTCAGCGTTAGGGATAGGGTTCGGGATAACACTAAAGGCCGATTGATGAGAAAGTGGTTTGATCTTTCTCCCAGGGCTGCGAAAACCTCACATTGCCAAAAGCGCAAGAGACGAAAGCATCGTGTGACGACAAGCACGGATAATTGATATTTGAGCTCTCTACGTGGAGAGTATGGACCCCGCGGCGCCATAGCGGCAGAGCGCACGAGGTGTTCGTGGGATGATATATATATAGATTTTTGATTGCGATGTCTACTAGGTGAGAGTCTAACGGCGTAGTCATCGGTAAACAAAAAACCTGAGTTGCTGGAACTAGCCCGCAAAACAACACGAAACATGTGAAAAACAAATAGGACGATACGATTCCAATCTACGACGGTTTAGAGTAATGTGAACACCAAGGAATGATATAAATACCGTGGAATGATGTCAATACCGTGGAATTATATGAATACCGTGTAACGCTATGGATATTGTGAGATGCTACGCATACCGTGTAATGCTGTGAAAGCCGCGTGGAAGGCTATACTTACCGTGAAATGCTATGAACACCGTGGAATGCCATGAATACCGTGGAATGCCATGAATACCGTGGAATGCCATGAATACCGTGGAATGCCATGAATACCGTGGAATGCTATGGATACCGTGGAATGCTATGAATACGGTGGAATACCATGAGTATCATGGAATTATACGGATACCGTGGAATGATGTTAATACACGTGACGCATGCCACGGTAGAGGTGCACCACTTGGGTCACCACTTGGTTTCTTAAGGCTCGTCGCTCAAATTTGTGAGCGAACAACAAGTGCAGCTCGATCAACAAACTCGTCGCTTCGATAAATAAAAAATTGACATTTAAACCAAAATATTGGCATAATTCGGACGATTTCGGGTTGAGGAGCTCCGTCATCGTCATTTTCTTTGGGCCGAACGTGCTTCCTCTATCGTAACGCGCACGACAGGGTCTCCACGGTAGCTTCGGGTACCCCGGCCTCCGTGGTATACGTCTCGTGTCGCGCAAGGCCACCAGAATCTTCCAAAACTAGCTACATGTTGTAGTTGACGCAAATGATGGTTAGTTTCTCGTATGATTACTGGCCCGACGGTGTTGGAGCTTTGATGTTTTCAGTCATTCCCCGACAGGGGTTGAGCTTTTTGCGCCAACCGTTTTTGATCAATTCAGCCCCTCATGTGGGAAAACTAGCGGTTGACGTGATAACTTTACCAGCGTAAATGTGTTTCAGAACTAACTACGAGGGCATGAGAATGTTGCTCGGTTTGCCCAGACGAACATCTCCGAAGTGATATGTCGGGTGATATATTGAGCTCCTTACGTAAGGGAGGTGAGAAACGTCTGGTGCACCGCCTCTACCTTGGGATGGATGGTTTCTGCTTCCCACCGACAGACACACGAAACGGCAGTTTAACAACTACCCACCATCTCTAGGCCCTAGCGACAGCTACGATGGTATCTAACCCTAACACTTCCAAGATAGCTGGTGACATGAGCATGCAGCGTCCGTGCTATGGGCGGGAATTTGGCCGTATACGACGTTCCGGCGAAAGAGCGCCAAAACTGGAGAGCTCGACGGCTCGAATTATTATGTTCATTCGGCGCGATAGTGCGACGGCTCGGCAGAGGTTGTAGTGGATGCAAACTCTCAAGGCGCATGGTGCGGTAGAGATGGGCATAGTCTTAATCTTAATGTTTGATGGCGCTGCTTAGTTGAGGAGGTTTAAACTCCACCCAAAAAACCCCGAGTTCAGGAAAAACATGAAAGTGCAACACGTTGAAGCGTCTCTTCGACTACGTATTTACTTAGTGGGGTGGAGGGGGGCGTTACGATAGAGGTTCTGAAAACATGTTGGCGGCTGTTGAGAGAGCACTTTTCGTCTGAATGGGTTTCTGATTGACGAGGATCGTTAACGAAATGTCGTCGGAAAAAAGGTCATTTCTTTGCATGATTCTCGCTGTGCACCTAGGCCATGGGACGTTTCCTCGAGTAACAGTATATTTTTCGTCACATTCAGTTTTTTGGGTATAAGAAGGACATATCTTAAGCTCCAAAAGAGGGGAGCCCCAGAAAAAAAAATGTGGGGTGCACGTCTATCTTAGTATGTGCATCTACTGTTTCTGAATGACTGGTCTCTGAAACGCCAAACCTGTCTCAAGAACAGCACTTCCTTAATGACGTCTGCAAGTGCTACGTACTCCGCCTCCGTCGTGGAGAGTGTCACACACTTCTGTGTCCTAGAAAACCAAGACACAGAAGCACCCCCGCACATCACTAGTCCCCCCGAAACCGACCTCCTGTCAGTCGCCTTACTTGCGTAGTCCGCGTCTGCAAACACCTGCATGCTCAACCCTCCTACTGTACCTCTCTGAAAAGTAATTCCGAATGAACTCGTCCGTCTCACATACCCTAAGATACTTAGTGCTGCTTTCCAGTGCACGTACTTGGGCGCAGCGCAGTATCGGGCCACTGCTCTTACTGCGTTGGAAATATCCGGCCGTGTCTGGGTTGACAGCCACATCAGTGAACCGATCAACTCGCGAAACGGCCAGTTCCCGGATGCTTCATTCTTGTCGAAATCCGCAAGCTTAGTACCAATAGAAAGCGGAACACTCCTACCATACTCTATCCCGTATTCATCCGCTAATTGTTCGGCGAATGTTTGTTGGGAAATCTTTAGTGTACCCTTCTCCCAATCCCTTTCATAAAAGCTCCCCGAATACCAACGTAGCTGCCCAAGGTTTTTGACCGGAACCATTCCGTTCAAATCCCTACCAAACTCGTCACACCTAGCCTTCTCTCCTACCGCAAATATATCGTCCACATGCACTACTATAGTTATCACTATGCTCCCCCCTTCCATCAAACGGAACACGCATGCATCAGCGAGGCACTGCACAAATCCCAAAGTCAGTAAACACTTAGTAAGATGCGCATGCCATTGTCTCGATGCTTGCTTCAATCCGTATAGGCTCTTGTTCAGCCTTACTACCTTCCCAGACAACCTACCACAACCCTGGGGCAAACGCATGTAGACGTTCTCCTCCAGATCAGATTGGACGAAGGCCTGCTCAATATCAAAGTGGCACAAGTCAAGGTCCAACTCGCACGCCATCGCTGTTAACAACCGAACACTTGAAACAGCAACGGTGGGCGCAAACAATTCTCCAAAGTCAATGTTAACTCTCTGCTGATCCCCCCGCGCTACGAGTCTTGCCTTAGTTTTGGTGGGCCATCCGTATTCGTCGGCCTTCCAATCGTAAACCCACTTCGCAGAAATAAAGTTGTCCACTGGTTGCTATATCGGCTCGAATGTTCCCGCATCTAGCAGTCCATAGAACTCCCGCCCCGTCGAGTCCCTCCAAAGATGTGCATGTTCTGACCGCATAGCCTCCTTGTGGCTCTTGGGGACCTTGAGATCAGACGCGTAGCAGTGCGGCAAATCCGGGGGCCTGTGAGGCGGCCGCTGGTCGTCCAAGGTGGCGTCTATATCCTCCCGAGTCGCCAGCATTGCCGCGAAAGCCCACGGTGTCCCCCCATCCCCCCCGCCACGAAGCGGCGGCTCTTTACGACGGCTGGCGTTGACGGCCCCACGCGTATTCAGCATTGACACCAGTGCTGATTTTTTCATCATCGACAGGAGTCCGGTGCTGTGGTCAACGGCCCGACCGCCTTCGCCTGGCGATGGAGGCGGCTGCGTCTCCCTGGCGGCTGAGGGCTGGACCGTCGGCGTGGCGGAGAACCTGACCGTCTTCGATCGTGTCCTCGCTGACACCCGCTGCGGCTGCGGTTCCGTGTGCGGCCGCGGTATTGCGGTGGCGGGGAGCGGTGCAGTTGGCGATTGCGGCGATGATGGTGGCGACGGTGACAAAGGCGGGTAGAGCGGCGGTGACGACGGCGGTGGTGATGGCGGCGATTGTTGGAGCGGCGGTGACGGTACGTAGGTGATATCGAGTCCTGTCGACGTTGTCGGCGCGGCGGCGTATACAGGACCCCCCACGACGTCCGGCGCCGGCAATGGCAGCAGGGGCGTACGGCGAACCGTCCACACTACATCGCTGGTATAGCAGATGCCCCCGGTCGCGGCCTTTATCACCTTTACGGCGGACGAGGGGTGGTTGTATCCGTTGTTCAGGAAATAGCACTTCACCGATTGGACGTCGGATTTCGAGCTGCGGTCCACCCGCATCATGCCTTCCTGGAAGAACGGTACCACCTGCAGATCCGGAAGTCGCGAAAAGAATACCTCGTACGGTGACCGCCAACGAGCGTTGGCCTTCGTCGCAGATCGGTTGAAGCAGTCGGCAGCCCAAAGGACAGCTTCCAGCCACAGGCGGTTCCCGCTGGCGTCGAGGTTGGGGATTCGTCGGAGGTCGACGTCTGGGAAAAGCCGCTGAATCTCGCGACGTGCTGCATGGCCCCCCTTCATGGCGCGCCAGATCGCGCTTTCGACTACCGCGTTCTGCTGCGGCTTACCCGGGGCCGTGTACTCGCGGCGTATCCCGGCGGAGGTCCCTCTTAGAGCGCTTGTCACACCCTGCGCGATTCGGTCAGCGAAGTCGTCGCCGCTCCTGGATTCCTCGTCCTGTGCTGGCGTATTCTTGTTCGCTGCCTCCTCTCGTGCTCGGGTTGCGGCTTGCTCATCTTGGGATTGCTGGTGGGCTGCTTGCTGCTCGCGTAGGTTGTGGTCGATATGTGCCTGTATGGTCCTTAGTTGCTCCGGGGAAAATGCTGAAAGTGAAGGGAGATCCATCCTCTACCTCTCTCCAACCCAAGCACTAGCTTCCGTTGACTTGATTTCAAGGTCAAAACTGCTAGCATGATCGGAAAACCGGTGCATGGGTTAGATACGTAGAAAGATGATCCTCGATGCCGCCATCGGGGCGTGCAGAAGACGTTGAAAATGTATATTATTATTGCCACCTCCGGAGAGGATGATGGGAGGAGGAGGGGGAAATTGGAAGTGACCAAGAGAGGGCTTCCCTCCCCCAAGCTCGTCTCGTCCCCGAACCATAAATAGCGACAAGCGCTCTCGTGCTATACTGGAAAAATCCTATCGTACCACACAATACACTCGGGCGCTTAAGCCGTAGACTACATACTGACCCAACCATATATACGAATACTTTAGTCTCCCAATACGTGCGTATGAGAGCATATATGCAAATGTGCATATTCCGTTTCTCATTGTACCATGTATGATGACGGTGTATGTGGCACACGGGGAACTGTTCTCACGTGTACCACACAATAACAACTCATATCACCCACCAGTAAATATTGCTACTGGTGGCTCCATAGTTCACATACGTATCACACAAATATATACTCCGTATATAGGAACGTCTCCCCATGGATAGTCCGCCTGATGAAATATCCATGCCTTCATCACATAACATTCCACATACTGAAATACAGTTATAAAATATTCCTCGTATGAATCACACAATTCCTTTGACGGCGTATCTCCCCAACTACCACACTATTCCGTAGAGCAATGCGGTTCCACAAATCGAACCATGATATCATAACTTCTCACAGTCTCCTCATATGAAAGACGACCTAATCGGAGAGCCGTTACACGATGTAATGATTTGTGCACGTGGGACATGGGCTTTGTTCGTCGGGTTTCACCTTTTTTGGGGGGGTTGTGCAGATCATCAAATGAAGATTCCCACAAATGCACAAATGAACTGGTGCACCTCTGCCGTGGCGCGTGTGAACACACCCAACACACTCAACACACTCAACACACCGATGGCCTTCCGACGATAGTAGACATTGTAGTCATCGATTAAGGGTCTGGCGCCTTAACCGGAGACACCAATATTGTTTTACGCCTCGTCCAAAACCCAATGTAACAATTCAATTTAACAGCTACTCAATGAGCGTTTCCTATTCCCTCGGTCTAGACAACATATCGCATAACAAGAACGATTTTTGGGGCTAATGTTGACTTAGGAACCCTGCCATGTAGACGCGTTTCCAGCACCCCCCGCTGAGTTCTGCCTCAGTGGTAGCACGCGCCAAATGCACGTCGGACGCACGGGGAAAAAATGAGTACGGCACCACACTCGGATTAATGTCGGTTTGAAGAAATGTGTAACGTTTTCGGGGATGCATGCTACGACAGAGGTAGGTAGAGACGTGAAGTTGAAGCGTTTTCTGAATGGCAGTGGGCTTCCTTTGACCCAAAGCCGTCGGGATGTAGGCATTCTTTCGCTGTCTGCTTATGTGCGCAATACCAATGTCGCCATGGATGGATAGAATCGATTTTTTCTTTTTAATCAGCTTTTGGGTGAGGAATAGGGCTCCTCAATGTTGTAGCCTCATGAACAAACCGATGCACGTATTTCGTAACATGCCTAAGGGTCACACCGGTAGGTTGGGGACCAAATGGTGTTACGCGTATCGCATTTTAGCATGCGTGATGCGTACGGAACCTTTTGTATCGTTTACAAATCTCGCGTCGATGGGTCGCCCGACCGAAACGAAAAAACCCGAGGTAGAGAAGAAACGCACGCTACGATGAAGGGCGTATCGGGGCTACTTGACCCCAAAACATGAAGATTTCGATACTGTTTTCTGAACAACAAATGTTTGTGTACCTACTATACTATGCCGTGAATTTGCTCATCGGGATGAACCTTCAGTGTCGTGGAAATCTTAGTGTTTCGGTGAGTTTTATAGCTCTCCAAGTTAAGAACCTTGCGGGGGAAAAAAGATGGCAACTCTACCGCGGCATGTGTAGTTTGGTTTCTGAGGCTCCCAAGTAAATGAAGGAGCTCTATGTCCCTCACCAAAAATCCTGATTGCGAGAACTTTTTATTGCAACCTGATGAACAATTAAATGATCTGCTCTGCATATACAACGAAGCAGCTTGAAAAACAACAACGAAGTTTAGAGGATTGATTGTGGGTTCGCTCGGTCTTCCATCAAAATATGTTACCCCAAAAGAAAATGCTACCCCTATGACGGCACCCGTCGAGAAACACGCGATCGTCACGAGAGAGGCAACTTGTCACGAGTTTCGAGTACAGCGAGGACGTGTACACGACGCGTGAGGCCGTTTTTAGTTTTGATGTTCGAAATCCTGCGTAGGGGTGTCTCTGTACTTGAGGCATGCTACGGAAACGGTGCGACAAATTACTGGAAGGGTGCCTATTTGAAAAAAAAACTATTTATGCTGCACAGCAACGCGTGCTTGGCGAGTAATCATTTTCCTTGTCACACAGCCTGGGGGCAAGAGCGAGCAATTATCAAATACCACAAAACATATCGGCGTTGTAGCCCCGTCGATCAGACGTATTAGGGTAGAAAAAGTGTAACCTCAAATGTAGCACGCGTTTTACAAACGCCACGAATCCAGACAAAACGTCCCTACCCCTGACACTTTTGAAATTTAAAATTCTGAGAAATGCCATGTTTCCCAAAATAAAGACACTTTGTTTTGTCAGGAACCTTGACATCAAATGGCATGGAAAATTTCCAAAAACCATTCAAAGTCCGGATTCCTCACAAATATCACGACTTGCGACTTGCAGAAATGTACACGATTTTTGGTCACGATTCCTGACCTTTTTTCGTGTTCATTAGGAACGACCCCATGTAGAGGGACCCTTACTGTGTGGGTATTCCCGGGGGCAAGATTATCGTTAATACTCTCCACCGCACCATGTCATGCGCGTCATATTTATACGTAGAACCTATGAGGGCGTTGATCATTCTACCGCACTATAGAGGACTTCATTCCTAGAACCTATGAGGGCGTTGATCATTCTACCGCACTATAGAGGACTTCATTCCTCTATAGTGCGGTAGTGGTTGCACGCTCTGGGCTAACTAATGCTTCTTACCTATTGTACCTCTCTTACCGCTTTAGCTCCCCCATTGTGCAACTATGGGTTAGCATGAAACAGTTACGACAACGTTTGTTTTGGGATTGGCCCGTAGAGTAGTTGATCGTGTAGCGGAGATTGAATGGCTTCGAAGTCGTATTCCGGGTTATAAACGTAATGAGCTCTTCACGATAGGAGCTCAGAAACTTTCTTAGAATCTGCTGCACCCCAATATTTGGCTACTGGTTTGACTACTGGTCCTTGAGCCGTTTCGGGCCAATATCTGTGCTAAAAGTTTGAAGGGCCAAGGGTATTGTGTGTGTAGGTACTCACAGTTGTGACTAAGTCGACAGCATCGTCGTTGACGGTGGAGCCAACTGTCTGCAAATTGCGCCGCGGGTCCGGATCTTGGTCGAAATTGGTCTTCCCCGCCGGCGATGATCCTTCCGCTGCCGCGCCGCCTCCTCCGACTTGGCGTTTCTCTGTCGGTGTTCATTCGCGGGCAACATAATTTTGGAATTATGTTTAGAGAGCATACAGTCGAAACGTGTGTTTCTCCGGTGTACCGTGTTTGAGTTGTACGACAGGTAACGCGTAACGCTCGGGCAGAGATTGTAGAGATGTGTGGCGTGTGTCTTCGGTGTTGGATGTTCGAGGTCCCTTGTCACGGTATGAGACTAGGCAGAGGCAGCAGGCATTTCTCCGCGGGGACACGTGCGACGGAGGGGCGGCTACCCCATTTTTTGCTTCTGGATTGGAGCCACGCATGAGAGAGATTCTCGACCTGAACGATGAAAATAATCTGGACGATTTTGCTTGGCACGGCTTAACTAACAATTTCATGACGCATGCATGCGTACGGAAAACAAAAAGTAGAAAAATAAGGGATAGACTAAGACCTAACGGGAAAAGGGGAGTCATGACTCACAGCCATTCTCTGCAACCAGAGGCCCCACCCCACCCTACCGTAACCACGATCGATCGTCTCCAAGGTGGAGCTGTCACGGTCTGGAAATACGTAAAGGTACAGAGAGCTGGAATGTTTCTCCCTTGGGCATTTCGTATGCCACCAGCAGGCACCAAACGTTCGCTCTATTATACCAAGTACGAACTATATTTTTGTTTTGTCTCGGTATTGAGTGCACGAGGCGTACGAGACGATCGTGTAACGGTCTAGAAATAAGCACCGGCAAAACCGCGATTTTCCGGCGTTGGGTGCTGCATAAGAAAATGGGTGTGGTACGATCTGGGAATAGACAGCAGGCACGTTTCTCCTCACGGAATTGTAGATTTCACCCGGTGTCGCCACTAGTCCACTCAATGAAAAACAGCAACCGCGGTCGTTGTCGCGTGTACAACGTCTCCGAGGTGCGTCTGGGAAACAACACCGACAATTAAAGGGCGCGAATTTATTGCCGGGAACAATTAATGTATTACAGGAAGAGGTGCCACCACTTCACCCTACAATGTACGCCACGTGGTGCTATAATGCACTATGCACGTATGTACCCTTTGCTGCCCACAACCTCTTTTGTGTGCGGTAGTACCCTGTACATGTTGGATGTGCATGTTACATGTGTCGACGCAAGTTACGGTAGTGGTTCTGTATACGGTGGTATCATGTACTTGGTTTCCGAGTCACCTCACTTGACGAGCTCAACACCTCGCTACACCTCGCTACGCCTCCGATTATGACCCACCCAAATGAAACATCTGCCCGATCGGTTTTGTCAATTCAACCACCTGGATAGACAAAGAGACATAATACCAATTTGAACACCGATGATTTGGGCATGAAGCGTCGTGGGTCAGCGAACATTTCAGCGCAGAGTGCTACCTCTATTGCAGGATGCGCAGGCCCATCTACCCTGTCTGTGCTATACCATCATGGGTTCCCAACAATTCACTGATCCCGCCCTTAGCAAAAACCGAACCAGTCCGACGCCCGACAGCCACACCTTGTGAGAGGGATTCGCCGCTTGCTCCGGGCAAGAAGCCCATGAGGGCGGCAATGAGCAAGGTAGTAGCGGCTCCTTTCTTCATCTTGCGACAAGTGAAACCCGTTGATCACCTGACTGGAATGGCGCGCCGACAAACGATGTTGCTGGAATATTTATGTGTGTGTCCGGGAAAGGTTAAAACATTTGTTAGCTCTCGCGGTGTTTGCGTCTCGAAATCAAAGCAGCAGCGCGGACAAGCACGAGGTACACGAGTAGCTCGCGCCGCTCCGTCTCAAGGGAAATGGACATGGCACAAGCACGACGAGCATGAGGTTCCGTTGTAATGGGTCTTCCCTCGCTTTCTTCTTCTTCTTCTTCTTCTACGTTATCGGGGTGGTTGGGAGTGTAACCGAAAATACTGGCCACGCTCGTTTTTGGTCACGCCTGCTCCGGTAGAGGTAGCAATGGTTTCGGCAAAGTAATTCTGTGCACGATGGTGCTTCTTAACCCAATATCGTCGGCATCATGTCCTTGGGAAAAAGCAATATTCTTCTTCTTTGACCTACACCAGATCAAGGCTACTGTAGGCGCGGGGGGGTAACTCCACGTTCAACAACCGCGGGTCTGAGCCACTCGCACGAGTGACTCTGTGCCTCGCTGACAAAAACAAAGTGAAGGGATTTCTGTGTCGCAGGGGAGCTAACCATCCCATTGGGGCTCCACAAAAAAAAAAGGAAACAGCACGAAAGAAAGCTTGTAGCTGCATGGAACAGGGGGGGTCGCTTGAGCGAATGATCCCGAGCCACTGGAAGAAACGACCGCGAAAGGGGGTACCCTCCCTACCGTATCAGTGGTCTCTTTTCTTAGTTTTCTCAAAACCAGGGTTTCGGCGGCATGTAGACCTCTTCACGTGAGGATGCCATGACAAGCACTGCTGGTGGACCTCTAACGTAGCAAGTGATTTGTCGATTGTCCTTAGAAAACATTGGTGGAGATATTGAGGTACGTACGCTGTTCTTCAAAACTCGAGGAGGTGCCATAGATAATAGGGACTTTCCTTGTGGCCCGCTGACGACGAGGGTGACGTCCAAGGCTGCGCCGATTCGGTTCCGACGCCCCAGACTTGAGGGGGCTCTACGGGTACACGTGCGAAATTGCCTTAGAAAAAAACAAATGCGTAACCCGATGAGCACTGGCACGGCCTAGGTATTACCGAACAGCTTTGTCAAAATATTACACATGCTACGGTAAAGGTCCACCGGTTCTTTTTACGATGAGTCATCCCACAGTAGAGGTTGCACTTTTTGTACCCCACATCCGGTTGATAAACGTGATGTATTATAGCTATCGGTTAGTCTGATACTTACACGAGTATATTATTAATAGTTGTTTTAGTATCTAGCGCATAGGAGTGTCCGCCAGGTTGATCAATCGAATGATTTCGAAGTCACGCTTTGGGTGGGGGCTGATTCTACTGTAGCCCCCCCCCAAAAAAAAAACAAAACCTCATGTTCTTTAACAAACGTTTCACGTCTGCTCGACACAAGCGAGGGTGATATGAAAACAACATCTTCGTGAATAGTTTTCCTTGCAAAGGAAGGCCTATCAATCGATGGCGTCCGGGTGGCAAGGGGCACCATCTTCCAGGAGATACGGCCGGGAGCTGGTTTCAAGACAGACGATTTCGTTGAATGAAAGTTGGTGGGGGGGGGGGGCGTCGAATGAGTCTTCACGAGATAAGGAACTCTTCATGTTAGTAGGGCTGAGACGTACGCTCACAACCTCCACCTCAGGATGAGTCTTAGGCTCGTTGCATCAGGAAATATACATACCTATCCCCTGACCCAAAAAGCGGGCTTGGAAGAAAACGAAAGTGCAACCCGCAAAACTATCCCATAACCCAGGAATAAAAACCACCTCGCATCATGCAAAGCCAGTATTAAATGCTGACAATTTAGTCTATGGAGCCCCGTCCGTCTGAAAAAGGTTCCGGCGGAGGTACGTAGTACTGGCATCTCTACCGTGGAACGCGTGACCAAATGCTGGGATTCGTACTACAGCAAGCTATTCGTGGGCAGTTGGAAAACGTTCTAACTTTGTCTCGTTTTTTTGGGTCGACAAATATGAGCCCCCTCCCAAACGGCTAAACGACGTGCTGCCAGGTACATTTTTTCGAACATATTTTCCGAAAGGGGTAACTCGAAGCCCTCCTCAGCCGCGCATTCGTTTCCTTGCGTATAGAAAACGTATCATAGGCTACATCTTGACAGAAATACGGATCTGAGGCCCTAAGCAAAGAGATACAGTGAATGTAGACCGCTTGCATGCATATATATTAGTTTCTATATATATGTCGGTTTACGCTGGTGCTCTTTGCAGCTCTCGGGATACTTGTGGCTGATCGACCTCGGAGCTCATTCTCCACATTCTTGGATAGCTATACACACAAGTCTTGCATTATACTAGGTCAATTCGGCAGTTGGTCTGCATGTGTAATAGTACCGGGTGATTCTCTTAGTATCGAAAACGACAAGCTGTATATTTATCTTAATAGCTTTTTCCCGTTATTAGATTTACATCCATATGTCGGAAATATGTGTGAAAAAGACAACCAGAGTAAGGCCACCTGTTGAATGCTCTTCGACAACTTCACGAACCACTCTGCTAAATGTGCTAGCCCCTATTTCTCGTAGAACCAGGTATTTTCTGGCTGGTCGGTTACCACAATATGACTCGGTGTTCTTTGGGACGCTAGCGTCTCCACCGGGGTCATACGTACTCGTTCGATCGTCGCGTCCTTCTTTCTTTGTCTATTTCGTACGATCTCATCCAGAAGGTGTCGCCGTCTACAAACACTAGTTTCACTAGTGAACCATGCTACGGTGGAGATGTGCCACTTTTTTTTATTTTACTATTTACCTCATAATGAGCCCCGCACGTGTCCCACCCAGCAACTGCTCTAGTTCCGATAACAACGAAAGTGCACAATCAGCCTCGAACAATGTCATGGCCTAGGTGTACAATAACCAAGATAATAAACTACGAGTTATGATACACCCATGTTGGGTGAACGAGTCCCGAAGTTCGGGAATAAGCAACGACCGAAAAGTACTACCTCCATAAATCGTTGAAATTATTTTCCGGCCGATGTGCTGGCTACCTCAACCGCCGACCCCGACAATAGCAGTAGTAAACTGTCCGGTCGCCACCTTTGGTACTCCGCCGAAGGCTTCGCTTATCTAACATCTACGACCATGGAGTACCCATTTTTTCCCTTGGTCAAGCGTCGCGCACATGCTCGCCCTATCCAGCAAAAGCACCCTTTATCACCTTCTCAATCACGCCTCGAGCATTATGATTCAAGACGTTCGTTAGAAAAGCCCAAGCATATCGCCATCGTAAAGTGATCCATGTTTAATGCCGATGTGGTATAGGCGGATTTCGCTGTTGTTGAAGCTCTTCACTTGCCAAGATCTAAACGCATCTTGGGTAGACTCAAAGCGCAACCCGATGAACAAGCCTATGGTACAAGTAGACGAAATTTCAACACTAGATTTTTCTCGGATTCTACGTTGCTTGACATTCTGATTTAGCCGTTCGAACGTCACGAATTACGCCATGTCGGATGCATTACAATCGGGGTGTCCACTTTGTCCTAGGTAGCCTGGGTCGGATTTATCTCGGGTTCTAATTAGATTGCCGGTATACTGTAAAGTGTACCGGTCGCCCCGGTAGCGTATCAGGTATTATTATCCTCGAGCCTGGTATAGGTCAGTTTCGTGAGTTCGAGCCCCCCCGAGTGCATACTCGTATGGATTCGTGGGGACTTTTTGGTGTGCACAAACTGACTCGCGGAAAGCGCGAGAGCGTGAGTCAGCAACAGTACAACACTCAATGAAAAATCGACGAACAGTGGAATTGTTGAACCCTATGCGCCATAAAAATTGAAGGCAAGAACCAGAGGTGAGAAGGGACGACACCTGTGACCACGGCTTATCCAGAAGGTAGAAAATAGAAGTGTGCGAAAATCAAAAGAAAAAGTGTGGTTGGTGTGTTCCATTTAGATGCACCCGATTTAGAGACTATTTACCGCGTCAATGGCATTGGTTGTATCCTCTACCAGGTACAATCGTTGTCATCCAACAATGTGCAGCATGTTTCTGAATGTCGATCACTCCTTAAGGTTCACCAAAACAAGAAGAAAACCACGGAACGCCTACTAGAGAAGGAAAACCAAAGAAGGGAAGTTTAGCTCTCTCACCCTCTTTTCGTACCCTGCGCCCGGCTTTTATCTACTCACTTCCCTTGCTCCGCCCTTCGTTGTCGTCATCTACGTTTTCATCTATGTTGATAATGCGTCAAACACACATGTTACAGTAGATATATAGTCTATATGTGCACACCAATGATTTTCTGGGTCTCCTCGATTAAAGGAGCTCCACACCCCACCCCACCCCCCAAGACTATATTTTGGAGAAATATAGAAAGTAAGTGCAGCCCGATCAACGACGTACGTTCTACATAAGTATGTCCTACGAAGTACACATACGTATGTCCCAAGTATGTATGTTCTACATAAACATGTCCTACATAAGTATGTACACTGAATCGCATTGCTACAAAAAGGAAAGACAGTGTCATTCCACGGTACTAGCACTGAGTACATGGGGAACCCCCATTTCACTACAGGATTTGAGCTATCATACCATACCATACCATATCATATCATACCATATCATATCATACCATACCCTGCCACACGTACTATCGTACTATCGTACTCGCGCGAGTGACTCGATACCTCACGGACGAGAAGGCTCTAGGCGAATTGTTTCGGTGCAGCGTTGGAAGATATCAGATGATGACCATTCCATTTCGGATCAATTTGGTCAACTTATAGCGCCAAGTAAACCTAAGCCCCCAGAGGAACAGAGGGGTTACTCGTGCGAGTGACCCCGAGCCGAAGCAACACATAGCCCCCAAAAAACAACATATTCCCTCTACCGCAGCATTGTGCTTACTTCTCGGTAGCTACGGTAGCTACGGTAGCTACGGTAGCTACGGTAGCTACGGTGGTTGCATTTATTCGGTTAACTAACGTTTCCTACCTTCTGACTTTCTGACCCTCTGACCTTCTGAGCTATGTGTGGCGGTCGAGATCCTCTGGTGTGGAACTATCCGGCGTTATGCAATTTTTACGAGAGAAAGTTCGTTCCAATAGGAATAACATGCAGAAGTCTTGGTCGGACCGCGCGAACATATGCCCTCGAAGGCAAGCTTCGGTTGAGATATTGAGCTCTTCTTGTTTGGAGCTCTCTGAGCAGAAGCTTCTTAGAATCTGCTGCACCGTTAACCTATCGTGGGATGGGTCGGTTTTCCTGTAGTGACACGATTCAGGGTTAATGAACCCCGTCAATCCAGAAAACATTGTGTCCTCCTGAGCAATTGTGTTACCTCTAACGTGGCAGGCATCGTGAGCTGGACCCAAAGTGGAATGCCCGACGAGTGCTTGAGCAAAATGCGCATCTACTGCCTCGCCTCCTCCTGAACCTCCTCAACCTAGAGAGCTCTAGACCATCGGTACGGCACTATTGTGTTGTTTGTCCATTGTTTCAAGTACATGGTTTCGATCGCTTGCTAGGACAGGGGTGCGCACCACTTGTTTCATTTTGAAGTTCCCCAATGCTGGAGCTGAAGACCTCTCTCTCCCAAAATATGATTTGGAGCAAAACATAACTGCTATATACCGGATGGATCAAAAATCCCATGGCCTAGGTACACAACGACAATCATGTAAAATTAATGGGGCGTATTTCCGACGGTTTTGGGTTAAGGAGCCCCGTCATTCAGAAACAATTTCAGCCAAAAAAAGGTATACCTCAATACCTCCGACGATTTTGGGTTAGGGAGCCCCGTCATTCAGAAAACATTTTCGCCAAAAAAAGGTATACCTCTATTGTAGCACGAGTCATGACCCAGCAGTAAACCTACTACCAGCAGGTATCACACAACGAGAATCATGCCAAAGAAAAGGGGCGTATTTCCGACGATTTTGGGTGAGGGAGCCCCGTCATTCAGAAAACATTTTAGTCAAAAAAAGGTATACCTCTATCGTAGCCTGCGTCATTCATTTATGATGTCATTACACGGATTGCTCGCTCCAAAAGCGTGCTACGACAGCGGTAACGCAGCAGTTTTTCGCCTACAAGTTTTGTGAATGCCGATCCTCCTTAACCAAAAACGCGGTGGACTGCTCTCGCAATTTTTGTAATACTTACTAAGAAAGATGTCGATTTGTATTCCCGGGCCACGGGTTTGTTCACGGGATTGCACTTTCATTTTCTCGACCTCGGGTTGTGCGAGGGCTATAATATGGAACCGTTCAAACGAAGACCTCCGTGTCGAGATTACTCGCTTGATTTTGTGCCATTGTACATGTTGTATGGAGATTGCGGCGGCTGTCAGGTTATCCCGAAAGGGCGTACAATCATTGCATAACCTCCTGGTTGCCGACTAGGGTCTTCGGGCGACGGAAGGGGCGATACCTTCTCTCCAACTTGAGTCTCTGGTAATCCGGTGCCTCTGGTCCTCTCCCTTTAATAAGCAACACTTGATCAAAAGCACCTGCCTTGGTGACGACACCCGTCACCACCGACTCCTCCTCCAAGTGATCGGGGTTACCCCGGCCACAAGGTATCGAGTTGCTCCGGAAAAAAAATGATGCACCTCTTTCGCAGCGCATGTGACGAGAGCCTCACCACCTCACTCAATAAACAGACTCAATTAAGTTTTTTTCCGGTACAGCTTCACACACATACGGGGCATGTTGCCAAGCCGAACAGCACATAGATAGATAGGTAGCCTCTCTTGCAAGTGTCTGCCAAACGGTGGAAACGGATAGCTGACAAGTGAGCCACTCTACCATAGAGTATGGAGCCATCCCAAGAGGCAGAGGTACAACGAACGTCTCTGAGCGCCTAACACGAGGATCTCAATAACTCACGCGAAAACATGACTTCGAAGGCATTCGCTCGCGCAATTCGACCAACACATAAGTCTATGGGAGACTACTGAAACAAATGCACTCGTAACACTGTGAGACTAACCGCTAGTTCTTGGCGTGAGAAGCTCAACCGGCCAGAAAGTTTGGCCGACAAAAAAAATTACAACACCTAGTACCGTCGGATGACTCTATTTATTTTAGTAAAACGGCACCCATACTTGACCCAAACAAAGTCTCGCTATGAGAAAATGATAGTGCAACGCCATGAACGTTCCCGCACGGCCTTCGTTACATCATGAATATCATCGTAAAGAAGAGGCATATTACTATGACGATATAGGTTAGAATTCCTCATTCGTTTGCGACGAGCCATCGCAAATAAGAAGGGATATATTATGACGATATAGGTTACAATTCCTGATTCGTTTGCGAGGAGCCCGGTTGACGGCAACGAACATGGTATTGCTCATATAAATAGTGTTGAGCTCCTTCGGTGGGAACCCTCAAAAAGAAATGAGGGGCGTCTATACCGTGGTATTTATGAACCACCAATGCTACAGCGGTACTTCGATATAAAGCCCGGTAGTTGCTCAATTCAGGAACCTCGGCGCGTGCCACTATCTATAGAGGTAGCAATTTTGGCAAAGTACTTTCTGAATGATGGAGGTCCATTTTTTTACACGAACCTGGCGGAATTTCGTTCAGTTTTTGCAAGATTCATTTTCAATACCTAGGCCACGAGTCTGTTCACGGAGTTACACCTTCAGATTTGCCTGTTAATATGTCAGGTTTCGGGTGAAGTATAGAGTAGCTTATCAAGCCACCACCACCCCTCAGAAAGAACTATAGCCAAACGAAACGGTGCATCTCTACCGTAGGATGTGTATAAAGTCAGTCCAAACCATGCCGCGCCTGGACCGGTCCTACTCGAATCGTAGCACGAGCCAAATTGCACCCCTCTTGTATGGAAACGGCCGACCCTTACGATCGCTGCCCTTCTCACATATCGAGCACCAGCGTGGTGCGCATCTCGGACTACCGCACGGTGCGCCATACAACACATACATCCTGCCTCGAGAGGATACCAAGGTTGATTGTATCTGCCTTCGACAAAGCGCGGAGAGTGCACAGGAGCCGGCCGAGGCGTCTACGGGAAAAACATTTGAACGTGGTCATCGACCAAAGACACGGAGTAGGGAAGTGACTCTTTAGGCCTTAGTTTTGCAATGAATGGCTCGGGATCGCTCGCGCGAGTGACCCTCCGGCTCCTTTGTATCCTCGAGCTTTTGCGCTCGTGGTGACTATTGGGATATCAATCAAACCGCAATGGAATGGTAAGCCACTCCTTTTCCGAAAACATCGCATATACTGTATGTATTTTTTTATTTTTTTTCTCTGTGAGGTAAGGCGTCAATCGTGCGACTGGCTTAGGTCCGATAGTGAGGCCGGTGGTAACCCCATACTGTATCGCACTTGGTAACCAAATTATGAACGGAATCGGGTTGGAATTGCATCCCGGGGCGGGGGGAGTTATCACTCTCGCTGCGTTTCGGCAAAAGGCGCGGACGTGGCGCATTCTGCATGAGGTCACAGCGGTTATCGTCCACCTAGTGCGTGGCGACCAAGAAGGCGCGCCTCGTAGCATAGTCTTAGGAATATACGAAGTACTTGTTAGTCGGGTTGCGCGAACGAATGCGTTCGACGTAATCTTTTGGGTGAAAGATTGAGCGCTCTTCATCATCACGCGCGGAGCTCCGAACCTTCTGCTGCACCGTTTAGCGTGGGATGACTCGGTGCGAAAACAAAATTAAGCGGTCTCACCTGTCCTGGTGCTGTAATTCCCCCGTGAAGGGCAGTTTCACAACGCAGACGCAGACGCTGCTTGCTGTGGCACAAAGAACAAGTATCTCCGACGCGTAGAACAACAGTAGCGACCTCTCTTGACAAGCACGGGTTTGGGTAGTGGATTTCTACCGCGGTGCGCGGTATAGGCGGTAAAGGTTGCCTATTGTAGTAAGACTGAAAGGTGGTATGCCAGCGGATGGGGGTTGGGAGGTGGAATGTCCGGTGGGGGAAGGGAGACGGTGAACGGCAGCGCGGGCTCATGCAAGCGCCAATCTCGGGGAAACGTGTGCCCATCTCTAACCCTAACGTATGGTTCCTCAATGACGTTTCCCGGAAAGTACCTGGGGTACCACAGGGGAAGTGGGCTGCGTGCGAGGCGAGATAAGGAACCACAAACGGAAAGGGATGTGACGCCTCATTTCGACTATATATTCGGCAACCATTGATAATATCACTGGTAACAGACCGTGTGTGGCACAACACTATATGCTCATGTTAATAATACGAGACACGCTGCTGATCGAAACAATAGCAGGCGTTTGCGGAGAATAAACGATACCAGGTACATTTTATTGAATGCCCCGCCGGGACGAATAACTACAGCAGCAAGAGACTGCACCCAAGGTTGTTTCATTGGACATATGTCTATTTCCCCCGTCACCGCCGACGAATTGAGAGCCGGTCCATGGGGCAACCCAATAAACACTCCCAAAACGCCCAGTATTGAACATAATCTTCATCGACTTTAATGGCAAATTCACAAACGGAAACTACGGTATTGTATGGTTCTCCAGAGAAGAAGCATCTTGGCTTGAACATTCGTTGACTCTCTAACCAAAACGTTCTATGCCTCTCGGTGAAAGTGCAGCGTGACGAGACACCCAATTGCCTACGTTGACACGCACTACTGTAATAGGGTAAACGTGCGTTGTTTGTTTCATGAAGATCCTCGCTTGAGGAGGTCTGTATCTCACTCAAAAACGTGAATTTGAGGAAACTGAAAGTGCAACCCGATGGCCAATCCCATAGCGTACATCATATCAGTTTTGCACAACAAAAATGGCATTCCGTTTTTCTTTCGGGTAATAATACGTGCTCCGTCATTCACAATAAACGTTTTTTCGCCAAAACGTGTGGTACACCCTACTAATACCTCTCTCGTGTAGCACTGCGCAATACAAGTACACCGTCTTACACAAACACAAGTGTTTTCATAACTTGTACAACGATATCTCTTAGGTAGCCCTTTTGAGCAGAAATAAGTTGTTGATGACCAGCCTCCTTGATTGACCGCGCTTGCAACACGCCTTCTTTGATATCGGTGCACCACTTTTTTTTCTTATACTACCCCTCAATTTGGGAGGTCAAGACCTCTCTCTCTCCCAGAGCAATTAATTTTCGAGAAAAATAAAACTGCTAGTCTAGACTATAGACCTATACCGAATGAAAAATCGCATGGCTCACGTACACAGCGAGAATCGTGAAAAGAAAAGGCCCGTTTCGGACGATGTTGGGTTTAAGGATACCCGTCATTCAGAAACCATCTCAGACCAAAAAAAGGTATACCTCTATTGTAGCACCATGCATCGCGTTGTACGATAAAGGTAGCAGAGTTTGGGCTAGACTACTACTTCCTTCATGGTGGTGGTGAGGGTGATTAACCCTGAATCGTCGGAATGTGGTTCGTGCTTTGCAATTTGTTTTTATCTGTGTACACCTAGGTGATATGTTTGTTCATCGGATTGCCCTGTGAAGTCGACTCCGAATCGCCTGTTGGGTTGTGAAGGGGTGAGGCATACCGAGGTCCTCGCGTTAAGCGCCTAACCTATTCACAAGATTAACATTGATGTGACGCGTTCTGCGATACGAGAGGATAACGCCTTTCTGTTCGCCGCGTTTGTCAAACGACAGGGACCTATAACCCATATCGACACAACTTCATTCATGTTTTGTTGTATATGTTCGTTGTTTTCCCTAGTACGCACCCTCCAACAATAGGGCATAGACAGATAGATGCCATTCCGATATAAATCGAATGTCCTTCAATAAAGCAGCAGCAGCAGTAGAATATCTCTCTTATGACGCTCTGCCAACCAGTTCCCCTTCTCGTTAATGATATAGCAATTCGAACTATTCATCGGGGAGAAATGAAACTGTGCTCGAAATCGAGTGTTTGAGTGTTTGAGAGTTTGAGTGTCATGTTCAGCTGCTCCGGTGAGAAAAATCCTCCGACAAAACAAATTTTCTTCGTCACTGTGCCGTATGTTGTAGCAAACGTGACGCTCCAAAGTCATCGTGGCTATGGGGGGGGGGGGAGTCACGCCGTTGGAGACCTTTTGCGTGCAATGGCTCTGGGTCACTTGCGGGAGTTAGCCCCTACTGCTTCCCGGTGTTACGTGAGTGAATTGACCCCCTTCCTGTTGTTGCTTTCCGTTCTTAATCTCCGTGCTTTATTTTTTGAATGATACCTTGTACTGGTATTATACATGAAATAGGAGTCCACGACGGATGGGTCAGTCACGCTGAGCCGAAACTTCCACCTGAACTACTCTTGCACGTGGGGTAGAGTCAGTCGTGCGAGTGACTCGAACACATTCTTTAATGAATATGGAGCTATACCATAACAGCATCATAATAGCACCATCCTAAATAGCATCATCATAACATCCCCCCAAGCAAGTAATATCGTTGCGTTGACCAGGTCAGGGAAACAAGACAATGTACTGTGTATATGTCTGTCTTCAGTTCAGGAGCCCCGCCAGCAATCATGGCTACGGTGTTTTAGTATAATACCCTATCATACCATCATACTATCATTCTGTCATACTGTCATACTATTATACTATCATGCTATCATACCATCATACCATCATACTATTATACTATCATACTATCACACTATCACACTATCATACCATCATACTCGCACGAGTGACTTTGCACCTCACTGCCGAAAACACGACAGACAGCCGATTTGTTTGGCGCAGCGTAGCTAACCATCCGACTGCGGGCACTCATATCGTACAATTACAGCAATATTATCAAAATTAAAATACACTCCAGCTGTGAGATCGAATATTTTGTCGAAACTCATCTTTGCAAGCTGTGTGTGATACTCCGATCGCGCGTATTACGGGTTGTGTGTCCTCATTAAGAATATAGGTCGGTGACTTCCCTTGCAACTACAGTGTAGCCATCAGGGTCAACAAGGTGATGTTAGGCAGTCTGTGCGCGGAAACTATAAAACCCGTTTCTGAGGGGGACAAAATCTGACAGCTGTGGAAGGAAATGCATCAGTTTATCAAGTGCAATACGAAAGCCTAAACTATATATAGCTGCAAAACAAATGGTGGGGTCACTCGTGCGATAAAAGGTCCCCACTAAGGGATCCCTTTACCTTACGTAACATTGCTCCAGGGGCAGTGGCAATTAGCGGGTGAGCGCCAAAACCGTGTCGCCTGTATCAGCAACTAAACTGCACAACAACGTGATGACGTGATGACGTGATGTCGTGATGAACAACGCGATGACCTACGGGTAGACGTCGAGCAGAAACGGTTTGGAGCTCCTAACATGATGAGCTATTAATAGCTCAAAATGTCAGCATCATCCGAAACATTAATCCACAAATGGACACTCTTTGGCACTCCCCGACCAACAGGCTCAATGCGCTGTTTATAGTCGTAGTTTGAAGCATTATTATTTGACGTTAAAATCACCGTACTAAACCGATATTTTTTACGCTTAGTCTGAGGGACTCAATCGACCAGAAGGTCAGAAACATTCAGCCAAAAACCGCGCGACCCCCAGCGTGGGGCGAGTGACCGAAACGGCAACGAATTGAACAACACAATAGACAATACAGTGACTTAAATAGGTACAAACCGACCTCCATAACATAGCGAGTCACGGTGAATGCATTTCGAGGCATGCTATGATGGAAATATCACGTTGTGTGCCATTTGTTTTTTTGAGATTACGGGGCTGCCGAAATCGTCGGAATTTCGTTACGTGTTTGTTGCACCATGATAATGATATGTATTAGTATTAAACTAATATTGTTGTATCCCTAGGCCATAGAGTTGTCAATCTTGGCGTACATCACATTGCCCACAAATCAGCTTTCTTTCGGGCGAGATGTGGATACCAGCTCCTATTCCCTGGATTATACCGCCTCGTTATGACTGTAATCCTTCAAGACAGTACCGACTCCGCGACGGGCACTCGGAAGTGTTTCCTCATCGTTGACCACCAAGAGTGCGGTTACACACGCAACCCATCTCGGTGTGTCTCTCCACCCCCCTATACTGAAGAGAAACCTGCTAAGGGGCAACAGCCCCACGTTTGGCGTCAAGGTACATAACACCTCGAGTGAGACGCGGCAGGTAGTAAGGGTACGCCTCTACTGCGTGGCTTGCGTCTTCCAACGATACACCATCACGCCTAGCGCCCCCACGTTCGAAGCCCCGTCGATCGGATATTGATCGGAAATATATGTGTATATATACATGTGCTTCTTTCTCAGCACGCGTCTTTGGGACATGGGACATGTCGAGCGATCGTGGCAACGGCGGGGGGGTCACGTTTTGCACCATTCTTACAGCGGCTCCGAATCACTCACACGAGCGATTCCCCTGTCCCTTCACGACCCTGAGAGCTTCCGTGCTGTTTAAATTGTGGTGCATTAATCCGCAATTGAATGGTGAGCTACGACGCCGCGCCAAACCAATCGAGTAAAATCATTATATTGGCGAGGTGCAGAGTCACTCGTGCGAGTGACTCAAGGCCGGTAGTGAAAGGAGGACCTGTCCCCGCTACTGTGGCGTCATGCCGCGGTAGCGATTGAACTTTTTTGGGACATCCAAATGTTTGCGGTGAAGTTAATGTGAATGTGAACGTAAATGTCAACGTGTTGACTAACGTGTGAATGTGTGAATGTGTGACGGTTGGCCGCCTCGAGTGAAAAACTAACGGTCAGCATGATGCTTTTACGAGTGCCTTTCCTCTACACTAGGACATAGCAATATGTTGGTCCTGTTTGCGCGAACGAGTGCCTTCGAGATCATGATTCGGGTGATGATGGATGATGGTGACATATTGCGCTCCTCGTGTTAGGAGCTCAGAAAATTATTAGAATTTGATGCACCCTCACCGCGGGATGATTCGGTCGCCTTGGCCGACCTCAGGATCATTTAGCGCTCTAGAACAGAGTTAGCATTATTGGCGTAAAGAGTACACTGAACGAAGGCGCCCCTTAGGGCAACACATATTGGGATGTTGTTCTTGGTTTGAAATATATATGGTTATTTTCAGTACCTAGTTCATGGATTTGGTCATCGAGTTGCACTTTCGGTTTTCTCAAAATGAAATTTGGGACGCTATCGCATCTTAAGATTTCTCCCGAAAACTGATTGGGAGAAAAATCAAAACCATTACCGGATGAAACACCCCATCTGGCCCAGGTACACAGCAAGAATCAAGCAAAACAATGACATTTTCCGACGATTTTCGATCAAGGAGCCCCGTCATGAAAAAATCATTTCACACGAAAAAAACGTGTACCTGGTAAGTGTTACCTCTATTATTGTACCACGTGTTCTGGGTGAGGTTTATGCACACCTCCTGAAGAGCGACGGGAGCCTCAGACAGGAAAAGGTGCTTCACCTTCACCTTCACCTCCACCTTGACCGTTACGTAGCATGCGTTTCATACCGCCGGGTGACTCGTTAGAGTTACGCTTAGAGCGACGCGTCGCACTCGGAGAGCTGACCCAACCTAACCGCCGCGATAGACGCCTGCCACGATAATAGAGGTATCAATTTTTGTCTGGAACGGTTTCGGAATTGCGGAGCTCCTTAACCCAAAACCGTCCGCATTAGACTAGTTGGGTTGTTTTAAAGCATAATTTTCGTTTTATGCCCAAGCCATGGCATAATTCATCCGGTAGCAGTTTCGTTTTCGGTCGTTTTTTTTTTTTGTGGGAGGTTAAGGCTGTCTTAACCTCGTAAAGTGAGGAGTCTGAGAAAACAAGTGAGTCACCCCTACCGTAGCACGCGTCGATACATACTGGATTCACCGAAGTGCGAAACCTCTAGAGGTTGGCAGAAAAGCCACAACCTTGCAAAGTTGAGCTTCATCCACTCAATCGGTCGAATTCACAGATGACGTTTTTCAATTTTTATCATAACGCGCGTCGGTCGTACTCACAGCTGACGTTTTGCAATTTTATATGAAAACGACCATGTACATGTCATATAATAATATCATGTTTAATGTAGTACCTACCCTCTTGACGGGTTTTATACAGAATGGTTATGGAAAGTCGTCCTGTTGACCCTGACAACAACCAGAGGAGTCACCGACCTATCTATATCCTTCATGAGGACAAACTACAGAACACGCGCGAACGACCTTCCGTAAAATTTGTGAAGCTGCACGTGTATTAACAACTAGGTTTACTTCACAAACACCCCAATATGATATCATAAATGAAAAACACAGATCTCACAATAATGTACCACGCAGCTTGCAAAGTTGGGTTTCAACCACGTAATCGGTCGTACTCACAGCTGACGTTTTTCAATTTTAAAAAAACGATTAGCGTATTATTATCGAAGCACGAATAATAAGGGTTTTGTATGTACGGAAGAAGTTTGGGGTTATTGCACGTTGACCAATGAGATCAACGCGGGTGGTTACTTGTACGTGTCCTGGTATAGCAAGGGGAACCTTTGATGGGAAGACCCATGCTCAGGGTCGGCTTGCTCGCGTGGGCCACATCATGCGGGGGCCTTGGTTGCGCGGTGGCAGCTGATAAAAGAGAAGTCCCAGATGTTGATCAATATGTAGAAAAATCCATTTTACTGTTGTCGCGTATCCGAGTATATTATCACAATGAAGACATGGGATGAGTCAAGATCGGTCAGAAGCCGCCCACAAATCAGGGGCAAAAACTGGACCAAAACAAGACTGATATAAAGGGAGTACCCCATCGGAATCAACCCAGAACTAAACATACCGCAGAAGGCATGTTTCCAGCGGGGTGGCTGCCATTCTGACAGCAAACCACCATCCAAAAGAAAACACTCATTTCCCAATACCATATATCCTATGTCGCTCGTACATACGTGGATCATGGATCATGTGTCCGTAGATTACAAAAGTATACGGCTCATCGGGCAGGCTGTTAGAGTACTAGATATTTTAACCTTGGATCAGTCTGTCTGGTTGCTCACTGGCAAGCGAAGCACGCAGAGAAGAGAGAAGCATCGTCAGCGAGACAGGTTCAAGGTGTGATAGACTGGCTGATTTCTGTTGTAAGCGAGCTTCGCTGCGACTGCTGCTGTGCGACTTCGCTGGGACGGCTGTGGTGACTGCCCTGGGGAAAGTTCGCTGTGGCCACTGCTGTTGCGAGCGCTGCGGGCTGTCTCTTCGACGATGGGTGATTCGCCGGGTGCCGCGGCGCCTGCGGCCGCCAGCGCTGAGGCGGAGGTTACTCTGCGTGCCCGGGCCGCCGCAGCTCTCGCGGGCTCGGGGTCCTCCTCCGGGGCGCCAGCGGTCGGTGCGGCCTTGCCTTCGGGTGACTTGGCCACGTGGGCACGACAGGTTGAGGCCGAATTCGCGCGGGTCCATGCGCGCCTTGATGAACATTTTTCCGAGTTATCTGCAAACGCTTCTTCCTCTCGCGAGGTAGCGACTGCCTGTGCTGATCAGGAAGCCAATTTCGACATCATCCTTCGCCAGTTGGTGGAGAAAAAATCTGGTCGTGTAGCCCCCCGAGAAGACGGCGACGCTCATGAACGGCAGCGCCAAAAAGCACAACTTACCACCGAAATGGCCACATGGAACAAGGTCAATACAGCTAGGAAGTTGTGGATTATTCGATGGCGTATCCTCCCGGACTTCGGGGACTCTCCCGCTGACCGGCAGTCGTTCGTGGGGGAGGCCATCCACGTGACAGCCAACGTCGCGTCCCAGCTTCGGTCCTTGAGTTCCTTTGACGTAGGGGCTTATGGGCCCCGCGTGGACGGGCCCATCGGGCACTCCCTCATGGTCGCCGACCGTCTCGACCTCTTGAGATTGGCCGTCGTTGCGATTCTATAGTGTGGATCTCTCGCCCGGGGTCGCCGACGATCTTCCGTGTCTGGCACGGGTCAACGTTCTTGGCGACGCGTTTACGGTCTGGCGGTCTTGGGCTTGCGTGCGCACACCTTCAGCAACTACAGTATGCTGTCCGTCCCAGAAGCGCATGCAGTGCAGTGTGATATGGTTAACCGCGACATTGCGTTGCGGGTGAGCGAGCTCATGCGTGCTGCGCAGCGGTCGTCCCCTGCTGTTGTCCCTCCCCCAGCTGGTACGGTGTTCGACCCCCCACCCATGCCCGCGTTCGTACGCACTCTCGAATTTGCCGCGGTGGGGGGGAGGTGCTCCGGCTCGTGCTCAGCTGCATCGGTTCCGGCGCAGACAGGCCCACCAAGCGGAAGGCCACCGCTCCCCCCGCTGGGTCTCCCGGATCCAAGGGAAAGGCCGATGTAAGTCTCGCCCAGGTCTGCCGGATGTTCGCGCGCACCTGTAAAAGCAACTGGTCTCCGCGTAAGTTCCTGCACGAGGCCCCCGCGTCCTCGGCATCCTCGCCATCTCCACTCGCTCGCAGGGATGAAGGCGGCGGAAGCGTGGCGGCGGTGGGCGGAGGGTCGCGGGCGTTGTCGCTGCGTGCGGTCCTCCCGGCGGGGGGCAACAGGGGGGGCGACGGGGGTAGAGGCGCTGGTTCTGCTTATGGATGAAGACCCGGGCCCTGCCGCCAGGTGGTGCCAACGTTTGTGGGCATAGCTGCGGCGCCGGCGGTGGATGTAGCGGCTGCGCCAACAGTTGAGAGTGGCGGCCGCGTGTTGGGTCCGACCTCGCGGGGCGCGGCTGCGGCGTTGGCGGTTGGTCGGGGGGTTGCGTCGATGGTCGACGTTGGCGGAGCGCCGACTGTACCGGCAGTCCGCGGAGCCACGGGAGGGTTGCGGGGGCGTGCGTTAGAGGCGCTGGTGGGCGAAGGCGGCGTTGGGCGTGAACGTGTACCCGTTGCTCCGCGATCCGTCATTTTCGGGAATAGAGGTGACCATGGGGAGTGCGCGCGTGCGTGTCCGTTAGTCTCGGCGCGCATTGTAGGAACTGGCTTATCGATCGCGTGCGCAGATACAGTTAGACATAGCCAACGTGTGCGACGTTCGTATTTTGACTGGGGGTGCGGACACGGCTCGACCGACGGCGAGCGCGCGCACGCACAGTTGGATTCGGCGGTTGAGGCGTGGCGCGCCGCGCAGGATAGCGTAACGCGGTCGGTATCGTCAAAAGGTTCCGCGAATCTCGATGTGGTTGCCAGCGCGGGGTCGTCTCTTTGCATGCTTGTGTCGGCAGTGTCAAATTGTTTACGTCTGCTGTCGGATTTGCTCGCATTGCCCCACATATTCATGCTCACATCGTTCGTCATTGCTTTGATACCGTCAAGAACTTTCCGCGTGTTGGCAAGTTGCTCCGCGTTTTGGCACCGGGCTCCGATGTGTGGGTAATCTGACCGCTGAGCTTGCATACGGTAACCACCCGAGCGTCGCCCCCCATGCCGTTGCTGTTCATTAAAAGATATGTCCTGACGTTGTGCACGGTCGGGCTTTGGTGTTCAAATTAAGTTCCGCGTCTGATATTTGGGGTTCACGTCTTTCGCCGTTGGCCGTCGTGCTCAAGTCTAACTTTCGCATAATCCAAGATCTCACGTTCACGATCTCACGTTTGCGCGCACGGGCGGCCACTTCAGCGTTAACGACGATGCCGTGTTTTCCTCCGCCCCCTCCTGCGAGGTCGGTCATGTGCTTCGGGATGTGTTGTTACGGGTGTTGGTTTTGCGGCAGTTGCACGGTCCCACAGCTAGAATCATCCTTTGCTGCGTTGACGTGAAAGACGCCTATCGTCAAGTAAAAGTTGACCCGGTAGGGGCGCCGGTGCTTGGGTACGCGATGGGCGAATACGTAGTTGTGGATCTTCGCTTGCAATTCAGGTGGCGTAGTAGCCCCGGGTTCTGGGGGCTGATGGCGTCTGCGCTGGAACATGCCCACACCCACTCTACGTTTCAAAATGTGGCTGTTTCCCCGCAAGGGGCGGCTGACGTCAAACATGTGCGTCTTGCCCCGCCGCGGGGGGCTTCGGTTACGCCCCTCCGTCGAGATTGTCGAACCGTTTCCGGTAGCGGTGGTTACGCCGGGAGTCGCTTTTTCGTGCGGTACTACGTAGACGACGGCATTCGTGTCGAGATTCAGTGGTGGCCGGACGGTCGTCGTTGCATGCGGGCTGTGCAGCCGTTGGCGTCGGACCAATTTCGCTTGTTGGGCATACGTGGCGCGTCCGACCCTCCTCTTTTGTCCGCCAGCAAAATCACTACCTGGAACACGCGTCTCGAAGTGCTGGGCTGGTTGGTGGACACAGAAGTGCTCACGGTGACGTCGCCGCCACATAAGCGCCTCAAGCTGCGATTTCGTTTAGCGGAGTGGCCCCCGACTCGCACCTATGCTTCAGCGAAGCAGGTGTCGCAGCTGGCGGGTTTTCTCATACCCATCTCTTTTGCAGTTCGTCACGGGTCTTTCTTCATGCATCGTTCGTTGGCTTCGGTTGGGATATGCCGCGCATCGAAGCCGGTGACCACTTCGATGGCCGAATGGCCAATCCGGGGCGGCGTGTCGCCTTTGGGCCCGAGTTCCATTTGGATCAAAAGTTCTGGCGGTGGCTTGTTGACAAAGTTGTTGACGCGCGCGGCGGGGTGCTATCGGCGCCGAGGCATCATTTGCTGGAGCACCCGGCTCAACGCACGTTGTTTTCGGACGCGTCAAAAAACCGCCGTCGGCGGATATTGTCTCGAAACCGGTGCTTACTGGCGCTATGATCTAACAGCCCAGGAATCGTCACAGTTTTGCGTCTCGAGTAAATCCGTCCGCGACGTGGACGACTTATGTATCAACGTGCTTGAACTTTGGGCATGGTTGTGTCGGCCTTTGTCCTAGTGTCTTCGACGGGAGATTGTGCTTTTGTTGCGAGGAGACAACGAGGCCGCCGTGCATTGGGTGCGGCGGTGTCGGGGGGGGCTGGAACCGCGTTCCTGTGCCCTCATGCGTCTCCTCGGCGTTCTCGAAGTGTGATCCGGATGGCATTTCGAGGCAACGCATGTGCGTTTTATCCACAACGCTGCCGCCGACGGTATCTCTCGCTGGGATCGCGGCTCCGTTCTTGATAACTTGCGCACCGTTCGTCCCAACATCCGGTGGCAGGTTTGGGAACTGGGGACCATCGGCATTTCTCTATGTATTTCGGTGTTGGCCTCGGACTCATGCGACACGCCGGTGCGGCCTCGACTAAACGAGCTTATTTGGGGCATTTTGGAGCATGGGCAGACTTTCGGGTACGTTCTGGTGTTCCCGTCTTTCTTGATCGCGTCATTGACGATATAACCAACGTGTGGCATTTGTTCGAATACGTAGCGTACGCGCTTGCTACCAAGAAACTGCGGTCGGCGACCATCGAAAGCCATCTGTCGGCCATCAAGGTTTTTCCATCGTATTTCACGTGGTTTCGAGCTCGACACAACTCAACCCGTCAATCGCGAGCGCCCTCAAAGGTGCGGCGCGCTCGCATGCCGAAGTGGGTAATCAGGCGACCGTGCATCGGCCCGTGTCGTGGGCTATGTTGTTTGCTGGCGAAACTTGATCCCTGCTTGGCGTAACGGGGGGCGCGTGTTGTGGCTTGCGTTGTGTGCGTGGTTTTTGTTTCGAGCCGCGCTTCCGAAATGTTCGCGGAAACCCGGTCGCGTATCCACGAAACGTATTGTTTACGGCGGGCAGACGTGGCTTTCTATCGCGGTCGGGTGCAGTTGGGGGTGACGCAATGGTCGACAGACGACCGCGTCGAGGTTCGATTTCGTGGGTCTAAGGGCGACCAGTTGCGCAAAGGGGCGGTTATTTCGCGCGTTCGGGCGGGTTCACCGAGGCCCGTGGGGGCCGGTGGCGGTGCTGTTGATCTTATGCTCGAGTTGATGTCTTGTTATTTGTGTTTGCCCTCGTCGGCTCCCCTCGTGGCGTATGGCAGTGGTGGTGGCAGATGGTCCATGTGGACGAAGCAACAAGCGACGGTGGCCCTGCGAGATGTGGTTGCGTTGGCGGGCGTGCGGGCGGATGAGTACGCCCTGCACTCCCTTAGGATTGGGGGCGCAACGCACGTATCAGCAGGGGGTGCCTCCCCAGAGACGTTGCAACGGATGGGCCGGTGGGCGTCTGATGCCTATAAGGCGTACGTTCGTAGCCACGGGAAGGATACCAGCCGGGTAGCAAACTTAATGGCCCAGGAGGGGATGGGTGACGGGATCCAGCCGTTGTAGGGTACAGATTGGGGGCAAGTTAACCCTATTCCAAAGCTGGAGGGATAGACGCCGACGTAACTACTTCAGCTGGTACGCAACCTTATCATTTGTGCCAAGCGGATAAAAAGGAGAAGTTGGATCTTGACGTGCGCATCCTAGGGGTACAGCAAAAGGGGGTAGAGGAGGGACGCAATGCGTCCGTAAGCTGAGCCTAATACCTTTATTGGAGGCTGGCGTCGAAAGCTCGACATTGCCGGTTGAGATGGAACTTGACTCAGGGTTACGGACGATAGCGTGGGGCTGCTGTTGGAGCAGCCCCGGAGGCCTGCCCCTCTCTCCGCCCCCCGTGCTCCGAAGGGGGGGGTGTTCAATAATATGATACAACTTCGAAAGCAACATTCAAACCAGGTACTTTACAAAAATATTTCAAGGACGTCAGCCGTGAGTTCGACGAGTTTCGGGTCAATACTCGTCTTTGCGAGCTGCGTTGTTGGTACTTGTAATATACTATATGGGTGAGTTTTTTCAGTGGGAGGGGTCTCTTTCTTCAGTTTTAAAATATGTTTATAAATAAATGTAGTCTAGACTATATGTTTTGTTTTTCCTCCATTATAATGGCAGGTGTTGGTATTTTTACTTTAGGCGGGGAATTTTGAGCCAGAACTAACACCATATATACCCTGGTATATATCTATTTTGAAAATTTATTACTGTAGTTTCCACTATACTGCCGTATCATATATATTATAAAAATTAAAATACACTCCAGCTGTGAGATCGAAGATTTCGTCGAAACTCATCTTTGCAAGCTGTGTGTGATACTCCGATCGCGCGCATTACGAGTTGTGTGTCCTCATTAAGGATATAGGTCGGCGACTCCCCTTACAGCTACAGTGTAGCTATCAGGGTCAACAGGATGATTTTAGTCAGTCTGTGCGCGGAAACTATAAAACCCGTTTCTGAGGGGGACAAAATCTGACAGCTGTGAAGGCAAAGGGGGGGCCTGGTTTTGATCAAAAGCGAGCGGGTTTGGAGGGGGGCGGGGGGGGGGGGGGGGGGGGGGGAAGGGGCAATTTGTGCATGTAAGCTATAAATCCTTTCGAGGGGATAAATCTGACGGTTTTGGCACCAGTATATTATTGGGGGCGGGGGGGGGGGGGGGGCAACTCGATATGTGCCTGGAAACTATACATTATTTCGAGGGGACAAATGTGACATTTTTGGAAATAATACATCAGTTTATCGTGTATATTCTGGGGTAAGTCGTACAATCAGTGAGTAAAGAGAGGGTGGAGTGTTCGAGGGGGTGGGGTTGGGATGGGTTGGGGGGGGAGGGTGGGGGGGTGGGGGCGGGGGGCGGGGGGGGGGGGAAAGGGCTTTAGGTGAGGGGTTTGTTATACGTGTGGTGCTAGGTCTAGGCGAAGGTGCGGGTGATGGGGAAGAAAGGGGCGTTCGAGGCGGGGGGGGGGGGGGGACACAGCGGCATGGATGGCTCTCGAAAGATAATGAGGTGATATCCTGTTCGTGAAGTGTTTATTAATGTGGCGGATTTCGATATTTGGTGGGGCGTTTGAGTAAGGGAGAGCAAGAGGGGGGGGGGGGGGGGAGGTTTTTGAGGAGGTTTAGGTCACAAATAATATTCAAATACAATTCGGCTGTGAGATCAAAGATATGTATCAGCTTGTTATACGCGTGGTGCTAGGTCTACGTGATCGTGCAGGTGGTCGGGAAAGAAGGGGCGTTGGAGGGGGGGGGGGGGGGAAACACAGCGGCATGGATGGCTCTCGAAAGATAATGAGGTGATATCCTGTGCGTGAAGTGTTTGTTAATGTATGTATGGTGGGTAGTTCATTTTGTCTTTTCTCCGCTTTAATATCGGAAGGAGTACGGATATAGAGTACTGCTACGAATAGTTATTTAATACTTCGAAGTATGTTATTTTTAGTACGGCAATCGAGAATAAAAGTCGGCTACTCCAAAAAAAAAAAAAGTCTGTGGGACACGAGCCAACGGACCCAAATGGATACGCTGTCACTCTAGTCTAACATTTTATAAAAATATTTTCAGGACGCCAACCGTGAATTCGACGAATTTCGGGTCAATACTCATTTTTTGATTTTTTCAAGCTGCTTGCTGGTACTGTACTTACTTGTAATATACGATGCATGTGGGTAAGTTTTTTCTTAATGGATGGAAGGAGTCCTATTTTTTTACGTTGCAAAAAAAAGTTTTTCTCCACTTAAATTATTGGTGTTGGTATTTTTACTTTATATAGGTGAGGAGTTTTGAACGAGATCTAACGTTATATATATTTTATAACTTATTTCTGTAGTTTCCACTACACTGCAATATAATGTACTCGTATAGTCTATGGTGGATGGTTTGCGGGTGGATGGCTTGGTCAGGGTTGTTGGTACTCGTGGTTTAGTGCGTATGTAAGTTTTCTCTTCTCTACCTGGGGTTGGTTTTACTATTTTGTTTTTTGCACTATATTGGCGTGTTTTTGATATACATCGGTATTATTATGAAGACAGTGGACGTGATGTACGAAGTGATGTAATACGTAGATATCATGTAAAAGTTCCACCCTACAAAAAAAACGAAAAAAAACAAAACAGTGAGACTCGAACCCACGGGGGACTAAAATTTAATACGCTGTAACCCTAACATTTGAACTACAGATAGATGTTGAGATAGCATGTCCGCGTGAATACAACTTACTTCGAAGTACGTTTTCATAAATAACCCTATTTCCGCTATCACTATTTCGGTTTTATTCTAATAATACTACGATATTTATTTGTCAACTGCGAGTTCAATCAGTTTGATAAATATTTAGACTATTTATAAAACTAAAAATGAACTACCAGGTATTAGACTAGACTAGTCTAATAACATATGGTCGATAATATAGTATTATCTGTCGTCTTGTCCAATCGCATGCCCCAATACAATCGACATCTTGCTGTTGCGTGTGCATGGGCTCCTGCATGCGTAATGGCGAAGGCTGATATTTCTCGAGGAGGCAGACTCTGCACGGTCACGTGGTTGTGCCCGATATCTGACGGTCAAAGGAAGCTCGAAGGTCAAGAGCACGCGCAGCAGCGGGTGAACTGCAGCACATCTCCGACGAC
Source organism: Undaria pinnatifida (assembly GCA_012845835.1). NCBI lineage: Eukaryota > Phaeophyceae > Laminariales > Alariaceae > Undaria > Undaria pinnatifida. Next base: position 17,869,421 of record JABAKD010000001.1, read on the forward strand.
ACAATAATACGAGGTAAATTTATAGTACAAATCCAACAGCAACAACAACAGCAAAGGTGTGTAACGGCAAAAAGAAGCTCGCGATATCGGATGCGGCGGAATCGCAACCCATTCCCAAACAGCACGAAATCTTCTTTTAGTCCACCCCTCGAGCTCGAGCACAGCAGTACACTCTTTTCCCCTGCTACTGCCTCGAGTTTCCTGCAACCAACTACCGCATCGACGACACCGCGCAAAACGACCGCAACGTGGGATCGTATCACCACACCGTTTAGACTCCACAACCAACCGCCGGCACTCCGACCTCGACGGTATCATATCTGGTATTCTGATCTTCACACTCTTGCACACAACATCGATCAGGTAATTACCGAGAAACATCCCCGTCCCGTCGTTTGCAGGATAACGCTTTGTCGTGCACTCCCCGAGGTGGCAATTCTGTCGCAGGCACAGCTATCGTGGCTTTGGGAGAACCGTTGCAGGTTACATCATAGTAGACATAGTTTTTATTCAACCCGCCGCTCTGTCGTCCATGATCTCGATGCTGACGTATGTACGATACCGCCATTCCGGGTACCAGCATGTACAGTATCCTAGTCCATTTCAACCGAGCACTCGGCCACTGCGACGATGCTTGACCCCGAATGCCCGTCACCGCTAGCACCCTCTAGGTACGCCACGCCGTTGCCCATACACGAGACCTGTGGTACTTGATAGCTTTCGACAATAGCCCGCTATCGTGGCTAGTCGCGACCGCTGAAATCGTAGTCTCAAGAATATTTCACCATGACGGTTACTAAAGTTTCTGACTCAAAAGGATCGCCTTTTTCTATCATCACCGGTGTTCCTCAGCAACTCCGGTTTGGTGGCCTGGTATCCTACCAGGTACAACTCTGCTCGAGAGCGCCTGAGTTTGTCGGTGCGACATCTTTGATCGCCACTTGAGCCTGCAATTCCTACTACAGCGAGGAGCATGTTCGGCTTCGTCGCGGACGTGATTGCCATTGCCGCGGAGCAAACGGTGAGCACACGAGTCAAATCAGAGGAGTATTCCCGGTTGCTGGATACAATCGTCCTTTTTGCATCTTTTTTTGCGGGTACCTCGGCCATGGGATTTTCCATCCGGTACGAGCAGCAGTTTTATTCTTTTACAAATAATAAGTTCTTGCGAGAGAGTCTTAAGCTCCAAAAATTTCAAAAACCTCAGAAAAAAAGGGGTTCGCCTCTGCCGTAGCACGCGTCTTTGGTTGGAGGTAACTTCTCCCCGGCAGTTGCTACACCAAACATTGTAGCATCCATCCTCGAGGAAGCGACAACAACATCAATCGGGATGAGCAGACAACAACATCAATCCGGATGTATGAGCAGTCGTCGCATCATGATACACGGAGAACAGTTTCTGCACCCAGTACGTCTATGAAAGCGCCTACCAGATAGTCTAATGGAACTACTAGTCTAATTTGAAAGAGACCCGACTCTGAGTTCAGGTAGATTGTTCCCGAAGACTTGAAGCAGTGGTCAAGGGGCTAATGCCGCTACGTACAGCTAGGCAAGGGTGTACATATTTTATGCACAACTTCGACGTACAGTACATGTGATATTATGCCGGGTATAGTTTTGAATATGCTACTATGCACGAAATCGACCATTTGTCTCGTGCAATAGTAGTTGGCTACTGACTGAGTCAACCAAGGGGCTAACGCCGCTACGTACAGCTAGGCGAGGGTTTACAAATTTTAGGCACAACTTCGATGTACAGTACATACATGTGATATTATGCCGGGCATAGTTTTAAATATGCTACTATGCACGAAATCGATTCGTTGTCTCGTGCAATAGTAGTTGGCCACTGACTGAGTCAAGCCGGCGCCTGACGAACAAAAACCATTGATGGTAGTTGACTCCTCGGCTCTCACCGAGTCTATGCTATCGCGGGTACTTTGCTGGTAATGCTACCGGTGTACTCTTCACAGCCGCAGGCTCGTGCTTTGTTGCCATACATTATTCGCCTCAGATAAGAATCCACGTGAATACCGAGTATACCGGTGTTTACTAATTGTTGGCGATGTCACATTTGCCGCCCTGGTATCGCGTACGATCGACAAGCAGGTGCAAGCTTTGCAGCAGGGCGTCGAAGAAGTCGCCCAGGTTGGCGCAAGGGTATTGGGGGAAACTACGACGTTTATAGTCGAGAAGATCGCCGAGGGGATGGTGAGACTACAAACTCGGCAACCGTTTTTCGGCATGACCCCTCCTGTAGGACGTATCATCAACAATAGACTACAGGATTAGCAACAGCATCATGAACAATAGCGTTGGTCCCACCAATACTACCAACAACCGCAACAATTCAACTCTAAATGCGAACGCCCCTGATACACGGACATGCCCAGATGAGACGTCTACAACGAACAGGCCCTCAAATACATGTTCTTGGGAACCACCTCGTGCTATTGAAAATGAACTGGAGCTCACAGTGGGGATTGACAGGAGGACTGTCGGGGTATTGGCGCGCTAGTTTAGTTTGCACGATGGTTCCGCGTCAGCTTTTTTCACTCATGACATCCAACTTTCAATTAAATTGTCCCAGGCTAGCATCGCCTGGACACTCGGATTCGGAGAGCCGAGGTCGACCGTTCCCACCTGCGGCCATCACGCGGCAGGGCTGGTTGCTTTCGGGCTCATGATGAGTGAACTCGACGGCGGGAATTCTCTATTTAGTCGGTACGCCATCATGCTGAACGCAGCACTAATGAACGCGGCAGCAACGGCCACGATGGCGGCTGCCGAGCCATCGCCGTAACGGACTTACACTCGGTAAGGAGAGACACAAACGCCCTCATAGGTTTGTTCGTATTGGTCTCGCTTTGATGTATTTTAGAAAAGGTGGTGGGGCACGGCGTGGTTCTGCATCACACTCCACGAAATGCACGCGGAAGTCGTTCTCAGTGAATATAACCATTGCTCGGTATCCACCTGTGGACTATAGGTCTCAGCTATACGGCAACGAAAGCTCCAATTGGTCACAGTGTTCTATTTCGGTTGTCTACAGATACTTCGTGGGTGTCCTGTTATCGACGACAACCTATATACTGTATTGGTAGTACCGGCTGAAACCGCAACGGTAGCTTCAGCCATGCGCGAGTTGAAGACGGCATTGATTAAAATACCCTTGTGCTACATGCTGAAATCGATTGTAAAACCTATACCAAATATGGAGGATGCACAGACTGTAACGACGGGGCGAAAGACCACTGACACTGTCACTGACGATATGTGTTGTGCCAACGTCATTCGTGACGTACGCTGGTACTCGAGTCGTCATGGCTGTGAGTTCAACAAGATGAAAAAAAAACACTGCAACTCGCAACTGAAATTATGCCGATAGGCCAGTCGCACATATTGTGCATGCGGGCTATTCCGAACAATATGGGCTGTCGACTCCCTCGATACCAACGTCTATCCATAATCGAACAAGATCCTGTTACAGTTTGCCGGGGGTGGAGGGATAATTTCATTTTTGTGCAAATTGTTTATCTTGGCGCAGTTTCGCTGAGTGCGACGATAGAGGTTCATCACCACTTTTTTTCTAATACTACCCCTCAATTTTGGTAGGTCAAGACAAGACCTCTCTCAGAGACTGGTGTGGAGAAAACTGTAACTGCTACCGGACGAAACATTCCATGGTCTCGGTATGGAACGAGAACCATGCAAAAAAAAATGTCCCATTTCCGACGATTTTGGAGTAAGGAGCCCCGCCGTTTGAAAAACATTTTCTTATACGAAACGCACCCTGCCTGTGTGTGTGAACATAGCGCAAACAAAAAAGCGGTCGTCAAACTACACTAACCCCTCCGACTCTGTTGCTTCATGCAAACGCTCGCGTTCACCACTCCCCTTTTCTTGAAGCTCGAACATCAGCCAGATGAACACTTTCGGATGTGATCAGCCTGGGAATCCGGACGTAAGCGGTACATCGGAGCCGGCACCCGACAACAGCTGAGCGATGGCGATGAGATGCAGTCACCGTGAACAGCCGATATTTTCGTTCACCCCGTTCAGTTCAACGCCACCGGAAGTGGACGAACGCGGAAGGCGCTAAATTTTCGTCCGGCCTCCCGCCTTCAACTCTGCCTCCGCTGGTGTGCATGGCATAGAACATCGACCGATCAACCACCAAGGGGGTTCTAGGCGATTCTAGCCGGTGCCTACCCCGCGTAGCGAGAACTGTCCACATTTATACAGCAACGCTTTGCTTTGTACGCCGGAGTATTTTTTTTCATGGAATCTGTGACACTGTCAACTGGTCTGAGGAGAGGGTTTTGACTTGGAGTTCGACAGGAGCGCGACCTGACTTACTTTTTCTTTGGGGTCCACCGGAAGGGGGGCCGGACTATTATTTTTTTTTTTTCGAGTTTTACAGAAGGCTTGACCACCCTACTTTGAGTATTATGCCGCCAGTGGCCGCCAACCTCCCGCGACTCTGACTTGTCTGCGACGAGAGGTTTAAGGGGTACGTATCTCTCTGGCGACATCAGTGGGCGCTCGCACAAGGAATTACCGCCTGCGAAAAAAGCCCTACACATTCCGTTGTTGAGTACATGCGGGTAGGATAATGTACACTTTTATTGTCAACTCGGCTTCAGGAATAGGCTGGGCTTTGTTCATGTTATCGTTGCTGTTTTTCATGCCTTGCGAACGCATGCAGCTTGAGCGCTGAGGACGAAAACTAGTTTACCTTGCCAAAAGCGATTGTTGATGCGTCTCGAATCCTGTAAAACGGGGCAGAGTATCACGATGATACGTTCCCGCCTGACGGAGATTACTTCCTCGCTAGCTGCCTTGGCTTTGCGATGTCTCACGTCGGCGGTGGACTGTGTATTGAATCGCAGGAGATAGGGGTACGCACGGAAGCTGCATATATATGGTGCGCGGCACACGCTGGGCGTGGGGCGACATGTAGGACTTCGGACTAGGATCAGGTTCAGGGTATGGATCAGTGAAACTCATCCAGTACACTAGTTTTGTATACATCACGATGTGACCCTCGCCGACCAGCATGTATAGCCTCTTGACATTCAATGCATAATTCGTCGGTGGCGGCAACAGCGTGGAGCGACATGTAAAATACTTGAGACTAGAGGGTTAGGGTCTAGGTTAGGGTGAGGGCTAGGGTTAGGGTCAATGCTATTAACTCAGTAGTGTTGTATTCATCACGATGCATGTCACCCTCGCCGGCCAGCTTGTATACGGCTTTGACAGCCAGTACGTAACTGGTCAGTGACGGCAACAATAGTATGGGTTGCATATGATCTTGATGTTGGGCACTGGCGATACGTCGATATTAGCAAGGATGATCGCGATTGTGTGCTGGTGTTCGGCGTACTTATAATGGCCGCCGAGCTCAAAGATTGTGGGAACTCCTTCCAAAGACATGTGCCAGCGGTGCATGCCACTGTACAATGCAATATATATAGTCTATATATTTATTAATGTTTATATATATACTGCAAACGCAGTAGCACGGATTAATTGTGTTATAATTTGCATCTATCTGCTGGTGCCTAGGAAGTCAATTACAGCATCGTGATATGTTTCAATATTATTGAGTGTAGAAATATTTCCGAGATCACGAGCTCTGTTCCGTATATTGATTTAACTATGATGTGTCTCAAAGACGGGTACGCTCCAATCAGCCGCATTAGGCTACAGGCAACGCACCGCAACTCACATACAGTGCACAGAAGAAGGCATGTTTGGATTGTTTTTTTATGTGGTCGTGTAGTCCCGAAAGCGTGCGGTCGGCGACGAGGTGGAAAGGCGGAGTTAGCTGAGGGATCACGCGCCACTTCTCAGCAACACTCGTCGCACGCAATACACCTGCCTCCTTCTGATGTCTAGTCGTACATATTCCACCAAGTTGTTCGTGTGTAACTGTGACGTATTGCTGCTGTACGGTGCGAGACAAGCTATGTCGAACAATTTGCTACCGCGAGTGAGTGCAGCACCAGGGACGAACGCAACAGGCACAACAACAGTTGGTGCACCGACCTGTATCGTTCTCTGGATATATGGTATGTTTACCGTAATAGGTGAATTTATGGGGTTTCCGTCTAGAGTCTGCATTTTTCTTCCTGGCGACGGCACGAGAGAGCACATCTACATCAGCGAGAGGTATTTTGTCTTGGCTCCATGTCTACCGGAAGCACTGTACTACGACACACAATATTTGTACTGAAAGTGTTGCGGGATTGGGCACACCCACTTTCTATTATCAGCCACCGTTCACTAAATAGAGTATCGCTGACACCCACCACCTTTATCTCCTTCCTTAGCGCCTGAGGACGACAGTGGCACGCTACCTGCCGGCATGAGCCGTCGTCATTTGCTCTAAGCCGCGCATGACGGGGCTGTCGGCACAAGAGCCTGGTGTTTCGTCATGGTCACAATACGCGACAGCACAGTGTGAATGCATATTCATTGGATGTTTCGTTCTGGTTGGGCGATAGAGATTGGTGGCACTATTTAGCTTGCGCTATTGGTAGGCCTCCGCCGTGCGTTTAGGGATATGTCGATTTTTATTTTCGCGGCAGCATCATCTGTTCCGAGTGCATGTCGACAGCTCGAGGTTAGACGCGGATGAAAACTCTAGATACAACATCTAGCGCCAAATAAAAAATTGCCAAGAGGACATGCCGTAGACAACTGTTTGGCGCTCTCGGGGTCGTCGGCTGCAACAGTTCGGCATTAACAACCCCAGGCCGTCCGGTGTTGCCCCGTCAAATTTCCACACCTGAACAAGATGCCGAGCTCGTTATTTTACCCCTCCCTCCCTCTCTATCTCCCTTGCCCCAACTCTCCTCCTCCCCCCCCTCCTCCGCCCTCCTCCTCGTCTCCCCCTCCCCCTCCACCTCTCCCGCAAGCAAATTTCAGTAGCGCTCCGCATTCCCAACTCGATAAACCACAGCCGTCCTCGCGAAAAAAAATAAAAAGGGCAACAGGGTAACGTTGCACTTTTGTTTTTTTGCCCTTCGCCATCCAAAAACAAAATTGCGTGGCTGGAACCCCCGTCTTTCTTGCCTAGAACTGGAAGAACAAAAAAAGACAAATCATCGGCAGGCGAAAGAACAATAAACGAAGAAACGGCCTTGAAAACACGCGGAAAAACCAAGCGCAAATGTCAGCATCAACAAAACCAAAATTGACATACTACGCGGTTCGAACAAAATCGCGCTTTCCGCCAAAAGACAAATATATATGCACATAAACACCCCGGAAAAAAATTCGACCGATGAAGTACAGTTTGCAAAGTCGAGCATCGACGTAATCGCGAGCGAACCACACACAGGTCCGGTATTTTACCTAGTTACCGAAAAAAAACACGCCGTGAAGCAGGGCCGCTCGACGAGAAAAAAACAAACCTTCCACGGGTTAGGCAAGAAAGCTAGTGAAACCGATAACCCAAAACAAACAAAAGTCGGCCAGGAGATGCAAACCACAAGGATAATCATCCAGGCATCTAAGCACGGTAGTAGCATTCTGAATATCCCCCTGACCCCTTGGAGTTTGACGGCAAACACTGCTCCCGCATCGGGCTGTTCCAACCTCTGCCGATCGTCAAGCTCGACACTGTTGCCCAAACCACATGCTTAAGGAACACAATGGGCGAGGGAAGAGGGGGGTGGGGGAATGCAGGCGGAGGAGAAAGGAGGCGGGGCAATGGTGGTGGTTGGGTGGAAGGGTGGATAGATGTGGCGGGATGATGGACTGTCTTCCAGCGTCGCGCTTGGTATCGGTCAGAAACCCATCACCAAAAACATGGCAACTACACACGTCCCTGGTATGTTGTACCAAGGTATTGTACCTTCTATATTATGCAAGGCATGGTACCTTCGACATGGTGTAGCTGTTGTTTATTTCGCCTTTCGACCATGTACACATGCACAGCGCCCAGCTAGGGATAAGGGTCATCGGATCAACGTGCTCACGGGTCCGGAGGTTGCGGGAGCTTGCGCTGTCGTTGCCACGACAGCATCGTTGTGTCGTGCAGCACGCGGCCCAAACCCATGCGCCGCAGCGCGGTGACCGAAAATTTCACTTATACTTGCCCACCGGAGGAGGCAAAAAAAACCCATCTCCGTCCCTACAAGCGAACGTAGCCATTTAGAGGTCTAATACAAAGACACATATCTTACTATTAATATTAGGCAGTGTCATCTTAGGCGACAATCACTACGTCTACTCGCCCTCAGACACGTGCTATATTGCAATAGGTATCCCAACCACGAGTTTTTTTTTACGAGAAACCCTAGCTCCACTACTAGCAAGATGTGATTGATGTGATTGGTATGATTGATGATTGATGACGTTGATTTTGCGGGCGATCATGCATAACAAAACTTCAGTGTGTTGCCTATGCGTCGACGGCTGATGCCATACCCTTTTCATATACAGCAGCAACTGTATACCAGGTACGAGGTTACTGCTGAGAGAAGCTCTGTGTTCATTACGAGAGCCGAAATGGCAGTACAACCGTTACCAGGTATGCGCAATCCCTTGGACTAGTAAACACCGGATACGAACAGCATAATCAGAGGGAACACTGAACTTCCAATGATTTGGGGTAGCTAGTCGGTTCAGCAGTCCCGTCAAACATTAAACCTTATAAAAAAAAACGGGCAATAGCTTCTACCCCTGCCGGAGACCCAGGCTACGGTAGGGGGGACCCCTTTTGGGCCTTTTATTTCAGTGGCCAGGGGTCACTCGCGCGAGTAACCCCTTTGTTCCTATGCGATTTTACGTATTCTTCATGTTTTACATTGGCGAAATTAATTCGCAATGCAAAGGTGATCTAAGCTGCGCCGAAACAAGTGCCTAAAAACCACCTTCATCTGTGGGGTACAGAGCCACTCGTACGAGTGGCTCAAACACACCAGTGAAAATGGGGGTACCCCCCCTACCATAGCCTTGGTCCGGAGTAATGGCGGGCTTCCTCGCACGTAGCACGTGTCCTCACCTAACCGACGCGATGAAGAAGATGTCCAGCTCCCGGCCTTCAAAAGCGACACACGTTGTCCTCTTCGCTCCTGGCACCTAATCCGTTTTCGGCAGACGTCCAACAACAGAATCGTGCACAGTAACATAGTGACCGCCCCGGTTCCAGAGCGACCCAGGATAATAAGAGCATTCGCCTCTTAAGAACGCTCAAACTGGCTTGTCGCGTCTTGTGAAGCCAATATACTAAAGCCTACATGGTACCGAATCTGAGACAAGAGCGGTGCGGTGATGGTAGCGGTCAAATGCGGGTGTCACGGTGCGGGGGTACTCTCTCTACCACGAAACTAAAGGGGGGTGCTTGCACAGAACCACACGCCGGCAGGCATACTGTGAGCGCATTTTCAATTCCTTTCATTTGTTCTTTTTATTTACAAATATTTGACAATCAATTCCAGGTCAACAAGCACCACCTAGCTGATTCCCTTCGCTCACGTCTCCTGTCCACAACCGCCGTGCTGGGTCAACCGTTGACACACAAAACGTGAGACATCCACGAAACGTTGCTGAAAATGGTGCGCCAGGTGTTGGTTTTATAGCGAACCAAGCAGATGTTTCGAGTCGACGAGGCAAGACAAAAATGCTTGGTCTTGCCACGAACTTGACATCGAAAAGAACCCTACCAATTATTAATAGCGATGTCACGATTCCTTATGAAGAACGTTTACAAAAAAAAGCGTGGGCGTGAACGCACGCAAAAAACGCGTATTTAGTCGTAACCCATCAAAAGCTTAGGGGGGTGGAGGACGGTCCGGCCGCTGCCCTTCACAAGAACGCGAATGAGAAACACCGGAAACCCCGCATGGGGTCAACCAGAACGTTGGACATGCCGGCGTATTGGAAGACGAGACTTTCATGCTGTTCACCTTGATCGCCCGCAGGAGCTCTCCAGTGGGGCTGTAACGACGCGCTACTCCCGAGCCATGCAGGACCACCCAAAGACTGCCTTCCGCGTCGACCGTGGCGCCGTCGGGGAAACCGTCCTGTAACGCCAAGAACAATCCGAACTAGCATAAAAGCAAGGTTTCATCCACTAGGATGTTTGCGAACCGCCAACTTTGGTTGCGTATGTAGGAGTTGGGGTAGGGAAAAAAGCAGTACACAATATTATTGAAACCATCGAACGTCACAAACCATCGTCAACTCAAACCCAACCCACCCAAACAATCATCGAAAAAATAGGTTATACATAAGTGTTCCTACTATTCTGTGTTATTTCTAGTACGGAGGACCGCAGTAATCAGGACCTGCGATATATCACGTCATATATTTCTAGCCATCCATGACGTAGCTTTCATTCACCCCCCCTCCCCCCCTCCAACGCCCCACACCCCACACGATCGCCCAGACCCAGCACCGCGCGTATAGCAAGCCCCTACATATATGATTAATACTCGCGATTGTAGGATCACACACAATGTTGCGAAGATCAGTGTTGACCAAATCCTTGATCTCATAGCTGAAGTGTATTTAAATATTATATATATGTGACCTGAACCTCTTGAAAAAACCCTTTTTTTTTGTTTTTTTCTTCTCTTCTTTTTTTCCACCATTCCTTTCTCTTGCTTAAACGCCCCACCTAATATCGAAATCCGCCAGAGTAATAAACACATCCTCGCCCTGGTTATCGCCTTGTTGTCGTTTCAGAGCCGTCCATGCCGCTGCTGCAATTCCCACCCACCCCCGCCCCCAACGCCCTCTCCTTCCCCGCCACCCGCACCATCGCCTAGACCTAGCACCACGCGTATACCAAACCCCTACATCTATGCGACCTAAAGCCCCCCCCCCCCGCCCCCCGCCCCCCGCCCCCCCCGGCACATTCCCCCCCTCCTCCCCCACAAGAAGGATTTCAGTTTCAACGAACAAATTGACCTGCCCCACCCGTCCCCTCCCCCCCCTTCCCCCCTCCCGCCCCCCTTTTGATCGAAATCAGGCCCCGACGTCCTTAAAACCTCGCCCTCCCCTCACCGGTTATTCGACTTACAGGATTCACTAGATAAACTGAAGAATTTCTTCCACAGCTGTCAGATTTTGTCCCCCTCAGACACGGGTTTTATAGTTTCCGCGCACAGACTGGCCAACATCACCCTGTTGACCCTGATAGCTAGACTGTAGTTGCAAGGGGAGTCGCCGACCTATATCCTTATTAATGAGGACACACAATCCGCAATACGTGCGATCGGAGTATTACACACAGCTTGCAAAGATGAGTTTCGACAAAATGTTCGATCTCTCAGCTGGAGTGTATTTTAATTTTTTTGATATTCCTCAGTTTTACTGGTCATATTTGGTCCGGAGCAATGATCAATGGTTGTTGACTTGTATTCCTACGGCTGGTCGCATGGTTCTATACAGTGCGCCTCACTAAGGTTGGTTGCATGGTTCTATACAGTGCGCCTCAAAAGAAGTGCATAACATATCGGCAAGCGTGTGCTAGCAGGGGTTTAGGTAAACTTATGTCGCGTACTGAGCAGATGCGATACATCGCCGAACAAGTGAGTGACATATCGGTAAGCGTGTGCTAGCAGGGGCTTTAGGCAAACTTATGTCGCGTATTGAGCAGATACGGCACATCACCGAACAAGTGCAAACCAGCTATTGAGACCTCGTTGGACGTGCGTGCCAACAGGGGGGCGAGTTTTCTGTAAGTCACGTATTGAGCAGATACTATATATCGCCACGGTCCCTATTCAAACCAGTTCACAAATCACCGCGCACAACGGATGCACGTTTCGAAAGAGGTGCTAAGGTATACCTGGTAGCTTTTTTTGGCTGAAACGGTTTCAGAATGACCGGGCTCCTTAACTTACTACTAATGCTGTCGTCGGGATTTTGTACATTGTCTTGTGATCTAATTCTAGTTGAGTTCCGAGATAGGCCATGGGATTGTTAATCGGATACGCGTCGTAGATATTTTATATTTTCCCCCAATCACTTTTCCTCCAATCATATATAGGGAGACGTGATAGAGTTCCAACAAAACCAGCAGCCCCAGAAAGCTAAAAAAAGGCGCGTCCTCTATTGCACCATGCGTCAACCCAACAACTGTCACATTTCGCGCGACAGGTATGCTGCTCTTCTTAACCGGTAGTCAAATTGTGAGCTCTCACGCTCTAAAGACTCGTGCTGCATTTGGGCTAGCTTGTTAATTTAAGACACTCTCACACCCTAAAATACTCGTGCTGCGATAAGGCTAGCAGGTCAGGCTAAAACACTCTCACGCTCTAAAAGGCTCGTGCGGCAATAACAGGGCTAGCTTGTCAGGCTAAGACATTATCCGAATGACGGGGCTCATTCCCCTCCAAAATGTGGTAATGCGGTGCATCGTTTTGACACGTAACTGCTACGGGTAGAGGTGCACTATTTTTTTTTTGCATGAACTGCTGGACTCGAGGAGCTCTACACCCCTCCCAAAAAGTTATTTCGACCAAAACGAAAGTGAACATCGACGAGAAAACACATGGTCTATAGGTATACTAAACTCTCATTTTCTAAAAACTTATTGACGTTCCGATCAAATCGCGTTAAGGAGCGTGACAAAGTATTTCGGCCAAAGGCGCCATCTTTATCGCAGCAAGCGTGAATTGTTTTTCAACGTAGGATAGCTTGTACACATAGATAGGCCACGAGGTTGTTTCGTTATTTATCACAATCAATCGGTGATTGGAAGAAGCGTGGGGCCCTCCATGTATGTGGAGGCGCTCATGCATAGATCCACAGAGGGACGCTCCTCTATCGCACCATGCCTCACATCTCCATACCACGGGCGCTTTCCTTTTTACCCTCCGTGGTGTGTGACGCAGAACAAGCATTCTACGGAACGTATACATCAAATTTTACCTTCTGCGCGGTACCCTCACTTGCTGAGGATCTCTATACCTCCCTTAGAATCGAAAAATGACCAAACGGGTACAGATCAACTCATTGAACACTCGACGCGTGCTACGATAGGGATGGACCACCTTTTTGTTTCGGTGGTTTCCCCAATTTAGGAGCTTAAGACCTAGACTATATCAAAACCTGATTTGGGAGGTCAAGACAACTGGTGTATACCGGTTGAACAATCCCATGGCCCCAGGTACACAACGACAATCATGTAAAATTAATGGGGCGTATTTCCGACGATTTTGGGATAAGGAGCCCCGTCATCATCATTCAGAAAACATTTCAGACAAAAAAAGGTATACCTCTATTGTAGCACGCGTCATGACCCAGCAGTAAACCTACTACCAGCAGGTATAATACAACGAAAATCATGCAAAAAAAAACTATACCTTAATACCCCCCACGATTTTGGGTTAAGGAGCCCCGTCATTCAGGAAACATTTCAGCCAAAAAAAAGGTATACCTCTATTGTAGCACGTGTCATGACCCAACAGTAAACCTACTAACAGCAGGTATTTAATACAACGAAGATCATACCAAAAAAAGGTATACCTTAATACCTCCGATGATTTTGGGTCAGGAAGCCCCGTCATTAAGAAAACGTTTCGCCGAAATGACGTATACGTCTATTGTAGCACGCGTCACTCTCATGAGGTCTAGGTATTTGAATTGCACAATAAAGCAAGGCATATACCCGAAGAACTCGAATGCATATTTTGAGCAATCCCGCAGCTGCTGAGGACCCCTGTCAAACGTAAACGATTGGACGCCGGAGAGTATTCTGCTCCTCCCGACACATGCCACAGAGATGCACCCACATTTTCCCCCGCAGGGTTCTTGACTGAGGGGCTCTGTTTGCGTCACTCAACCGGCGAATACGAGAAAAATAAAAGCGGATTCTGTTGATGAACAAACGGGTCCATGGCTCAGGCATACCAAAACTGTCAACTTAAGGCTGCCAGAACAACGAAAAATAACGAAATTCCGACGATTTGTGGTTAAGGAGTCGTGTCTTCTACAAGCAAAGGTTAACGTTAAACTAGTACCACCTCTATCCTACCTGTATCGTAGCATACCGAAGTAGTACAGTACTACCGTGAGAGTTGTTGTAAGGTTGGACGCACGATACCGCAGGGGTAGCACCAAACGTTTCTGAAGCTCCTTCCTTGAAAAGCTCTCCATTAGATCTCACCAAATACCCACCTCGTTGTGACGGATGGCATTTGTTTTGGCAAGAATATGTCGCATATTTATTCACGTGTTGTCGGAACTATATCCTTGGTTGTTCAGAACGTCGTTTTTTGTGCACCTCGAAAGACCGTGGGATTATCCATCGATGGCCACTTTTTCCTCCTCGAAATCAGCTTTGAAGTTGTTGGGGAGAGTTTGATGAAGTTCATTTCGGGAGGGTCCTCAAAAATAAATTCTGGTGCACCTCTGCCGCAACAGGTGTTTATGTATTTTTTCGAAAATGAAAGTGCAACCCGACGAACAATCGCATGGTGCCTACATATAGATAGAAAACTCACAACATCGAAACATAAAACAATGCTGTGGGCAGAGATATACAGCTCCTCAATTGAGGTTTCTTAGATACAAAATTGGTGCACTCCTATCGTAGCAAGTGCCTATTTTTTTTCTGTTTCGAAAGTGCTAACCGATGAACAATCGGACATGGCCTACATATAGATAGATAGAAAACCCACAACATTGAAAACCGTCGATTGGATTTCAATGATGTTTGGGTAATCTCTCTTCATCAGTTGAAGGAGAGCAGCGAGCCACATACTACAAAAAGGTCAAGTACGTGTTACCCCTGTCACAGTACACATCGGCGTTGTTCTTAGCGTATAGTCTAGGATTTTCCCTTAGCGTACAGGGAAAGAGATATTGGCCGTAAGGCCGGGAGAGTTTCATCGGGGGGAATAGTTGTACCTAGAACGTGGGGAGGGTGGAGCGTTTACTGGCCGAGATTTTCGGTGCAGAGCCTGTCGCTTCACCGATGTTTTGTCCGTCCAAGCTATAAATTCTCCACTTCAAAATCTGCAGCTCTAGATTGCCACAAATACCACTGCTTATACGACGACCCTTGTGCGTGGTTGGTTGAAACGTTTTCCAGAGTCGAAGGGTGGACTCTATGCAAGCGCTATAGTGCCCTTCGTCCCGTTCTTTATATATTCCCCGGACTATCAGCAGTATGATGACATATGTGTGGTGTTGGGCAAGGGCAGGAGGAGCACGGGCGAAAGTGCGTTGGTAGGACTGGGAGGTTTGCATGGGGGAAGTCTTGTAGGTTGAAGTTGATGTGGAGCTGTTGATGGCCGAGATTTCCCGCAGTAGAGCGCTTACTGACCGATATGGCGCGTAGATCGTTCTTAGACCGATGTATTCCGAACCCACAGTCTCTGTCCCCGCTGTTGCTTTGACAGCGTGAGCTCGGCAAACCTTGCTTCAAGCTGTACAATTTTGCTGTGCAAGCCTTACAGCCCACAACCTCTGCTTCTCAAGTTTCTCAACTCGGCCTACTATTTTCCCGCTCATACGGTTCATACGGTTCATACGGTTGTGGATAGTAGCTATGGCGTCGAAATGATCGGGGGACTAGCAAATAACGGTCTAAATGTATGGAAATAGACGTCGAAATTTGGTATCTTTCTGGTTGGCCCGATGTTGTATTCCTGAGCTGAACGTCGAACGGTGTCCGTTTCTCGGGTGATAGCAAACCGAAGTTTAGTGTCGCCTTGGTTGGCCTCAGCGTACACTCATGGGCTGAACATTGAACTCTAAAACGTTCGCAAGATATAGACTTCGATATTGCGTACATTGTTGGGTTTCAGGGAGTGTCTGCCGCGCGCCGAGGGCGAACTCGTCGGACTGCATGAACATGGCCCTCCAGAAAGGCTTCTCTCTAGCTTGGACTCGCGTGATGCACACACTATAAAATTGATCGTGATACAGCCGTCGACAGTTCGTTCATAGTTTGGTAAAACTGGAATATACAACGCGGGAGATACACGTCAACTCACCGAAGTATCAGGGGATGGAGATTGTTTTCTCGGATTTGTATGGTTGTCCCGGGGTTTTCTCGGGGGCAAAGCATCGTGATATCGAAATTCCTGGCGATGGACGTCGAACTTTAAATATGTTGGGGGTTATCCCGGAGTTTCCCTTGCGAGCTCCACGTCGACTTATCGAAATGGCAGGGGCTCGACGTCGAAGGCTCGCATCCTCATGCTCGTCGTCCTGGGGTTTAACTCGGGGGCTGAGGGTCGTGTCGGAATCTCGGGGGATTGACTTCGTCGTGCCGTGTCGTCCAGGTCATCGTGTGGTGATGCTCGGGGCTGAATGGATGTTGTAACATTTAATGGGCGGCCAACAGCCGTTTTAAACCACGGTCCAGGGAGCATTAGTTTCCCTCAAAAACGATCGTCCGATTTTCGTTTCGTTTTGCTAGTTGTTTGTTGTCTACCTAGATAATAACTAGATTTTTCATCTGGCAACATAGTATAATCTGGTTGTGGGTCCAGGTATATAGAAGTTCTTCAGGTTGAGATACTCATAATATATATGGTACATTCCTACTGTAGCATACGTCACACTCCCTAAACCGCACCGTTCTGGTTACTTGGAAGCCAAACGTCAGCTTATCGAAATATCGGGGGATCAATGAGCCTTCGTACCGTGTGGCGGTCGCGTTGAAGGCGTCGCTTCTTCAGCAACTCGTGGGAGTGACTCAGTACCTGTGATGTCTCTCTGTTTCGCTACAAAAGCCGCCACGTACCGCGTCTGCCATCGACCCTGAGCGCCAACGAAAGGCACTGCAAGTCATTTACCGAATGGGATACCTAGGAATTCACACCAGCCAACTAACCTAGGCGGAGAAAATTTTCCCCCCTCGCCCCCCTACTGTAGCCTCGATCGGTCGATGTGCACGGGACTGTTCGACCTGGCAGATTCTCCAGAAGGTGCCTCTCTAGTTGGTTGTTTCAAGATGTGAGCGAAACGCTGAGCGTATGTATCACCCGCCGGGCTCTGCCAACGATGAAACCATGTAAATGATGTCAATAGTGTCAATAGTGTCAACAGCGAACCCGGTGTGTATTACCTCTGACGCTCAACCACATGTGATACATAGAGTCGCTAACTTTGTTTGGAAACCGTACAGGCTCGAATAGCGGAGATACCACGCCCTATTCTGTCACAAATCTGCTTCTTATAGCTCGAAGATAGAAAACTGAAACTATAAACTTGCTTCGACCGTACAGAGGCAAACGTAATATAAAAAAACAAAGCAACCTAATTTTGAAAGCTCGGATATAAAAGGTGGAACGCTCGTCATTAATTAGATGGTATTGGCTGGAATGCAAGGGATGGAAGGTTTCGATAAAAAAATTGCATAACGTCAGCTGTGAGTACGACCGATTGAACAGTTGAAACTCAACTTTGCACGCTGAGTGGTACATCTATGTTTCGGAAAGGGTGTTGTAGGTTTGATCCTCATGAAAGATATAGGTCGTCGACTCCCGTGGATGTTGTTAGCGTCAACAACAACAACAGGACGATTTGCCATAGTAATAATTCTGTACACTTATTATATAAAACCCGCATGGAGGGTAATAGTAGATGATATTAAAGTAAGCATGACATTGATAAAAAAATAAAAATACACTCCAGTTGTGAGACCAAATATTTCGTCGAAGCTCATCTTTGCAAGCTGTGTGTGATACTCCGATCGCTCGTATTACGGGGTTGAGTGTCCTCATTAAGGACATAGGCCGGCGACTTCCCTTGCAACTACAGTGTAGCTATCAGAGTCAACAGGGTGATGTTAGCCAGTCTGTGCGCGAAAACTCTGAAACTCGTTTCGGAGGGGGACAAAATCTGACAGCTAGCTGTGGAAGGAAGTGCATCAGTTTATCAAGTGAATCCTGTCATTCGGATAACCGGTGAGGGGAGGGCGGAGTTGTTTAGGACGTGGGGGCCTGGTTTTGATCAAAACGGAGCGGGGGTGGAGGGGGGGACGGGTGGGGCAGGTCAATTTGTGCGTGGAAACTATAAATCCTTCAAGGGGATAAAGCTGACGGCTTTGGAAAGAATGCACTAGGTTATCATGTATATCCTGTTAGTCGTACAACCAGTGAGTAGAGGGCGGAGTGTTCGAGGGGGTGGGGGTGGGGTGGGGTGGGGGGGTCGGGAGGTGGTAGGTGGGGGATTTGGGGGGGGGGGGGGGGGGCGAAATGTCTTTAGGTCGCATATATGTAGGAGTTTGCTATACACGTGGTGCTAGGTCTAGGCGATGGTGCGGGTGGTGGGGAAGGAGGTAGCGTTGGGGGCGGGGGGGGGGGGGGGATTGCAGCAGCGGCATGGATGGCCCTAGAAAGATAATAAGGTGACATCCAGTGCGTGGAAATGTTTATTATTCTGGCGAATTTCGATATTAGGTGGGGAATTTAAGCAAGAGAGAGCGGGGGGGGGGGGGGGGGGGAAGGAGGCGGGAGGGGGGGAAGGGTTTCAAGTGGTTTAGGTCATATACAATATTGAAATACACTCCAGTTGTGAGATCAAAGGTTTGGTCGAAACTCATCTTTGCAAGATTGTGTGTGACATTCCGATCGCATATATGTAGGAGCTGACGCATAAACTAGGTGAAATAGTAAACAAGCAACATATGTTGGCGACCCGCATTTTTACAATCGATGAAAATGTGCTCTGTCGTTCAAATCGGAAGGGCGCATTGGTCGGGTGAAAGTATTATCAAATTGTTGTGGAGGAATTTTCTCCGCGCTAAGCCTTAGATAACAGAGGTCGCGCTAACATCTTGCTCGTCTCGCTCGCATATAAACCGGGACCTTAGGTAAGAATTAGTTGAGTTGTTTAAACCAAGTTCATTGTCTAGCTGGCGTTTCGGTCAATGTTTGTGTGTACGCTCATATCGACGTCCAAGCTATCTCTCTCGTGGGAATATTAGTACTCTGGCAGGCGGTGGAGCAAAATGCCGTCCCGTCATTTGCATTCGAATTTGCCTTCCATTCCCATTGGTCTTAGGCAAGGTGCTCAGACTACTCCGTCGCGATAGGGCTGAGCGAAGGCATTTACGGACGCTTAACATCTACTAGTACACACAGTGTCGGTATGTCTCTGTTCACTATTACAGTACAAGGTGCGTTGTTATCGACTTTTAAAGTCCTGGTATAATGGAGCTAGCACTCCTAGAACGACAAGAACCACTTGTTATGACTAACCGTGACGCCTCCTACGATAGAGGTATACCTTTTTTCGCCCAAAGAAACGGTTTCTGACGGACTGACGGACTGACGGACTGACGGGCTGACGGACAGGGCTCCTTAACCCATAATCGTCGAAAATTCGTGTAGGCCAGTTTTTTTTCTGAGAGATGGTTCTCGCTCTGTATCTAGGCCGTGCAAGCTTTTTATCCGGCATTATTTTTATTCGAAAATCAGTTTTTTGTGTTAAGAAGGGCATGTGCATCATGCCTTAAGCTCTCCTAAAGCGAGGAACCTCAGAAGAAAGGTGGTGTGCACACCTCTGCCGTGGCACACGTCGGGGCTCATAACCCAAAATCGTCACAATTTATCAATATTTGTCGTGCGCCTAACCCCTGTGGATGTAATAATCGGGCGGCACGTTCACTATACTAATACTCAAAAAAAGATTGGGCGCTCGTAGATGTGCAGCGCCCCATAGCTGCGGGGTTTTAGGAAATTAAATTTATCATCACATCATCATAATCGGGGGGGCGGGGGCGGGGTTGAGAAGCCGACGTGTGCTACGGTTATACAGGTGCACCGTATTTTTTCTGAGGCTGCCCACGTGAAGAGCTCTCCCAAGAATCGAATCGGGCGAAACTAAAACTCTTACCGGATCGATGAATAATCGTCTACTTTACACAATGGCGACTAGTAGCAGAAATGTGTTGGATCTCCTGCCAGATAGATAGGGTTAAGGATAGAGTATCATCACTCAGAAACCCTTGCAAGAAAAACATGGCAAAACCTGTCGTCGCCCGCGTCAGCCACGAGCGCCACCCTTAGAGATAGAGGGGCGCATCATCGATCAGGCCACGACTTGTGGCAACCAGCGGTTGTTGGGTTGTCTCATCACTCTCCGATGTTGACATACAGATCTTTTCAAACCAACGGTTGTCGCTCGAACGAACGCCGGGCACGAACGACCGATTCTACGGTAACCTCCTCCCCCCCAACAAAAACAGAGAGTTTGTTTAACAAGCGCTTCCTGGATGCTCTAGTGCATGGCCCATCTCACGCGGGTTCATCGATGTGCGTGGCACCTGCCTCGAGGTGCTTTTCGGATTAAGCACCCTCACCGTGAGTGAGATATACCGTCTGTTACTGGTTTGACATTAGACTACTCAGTGGAATCTATTGTTGTTGTACTCATGAATTACTCCCGGATCGGCACAATTGTAGACGTGGAAAGAAGCGCAAGGTTTCTTGACCAGGTCTCCCCCAAGCACGGGAACAGGCTTATCGTATACCATGCCCCGCCCCCCCCCGCACGCTTCCCTGAAGTCCCGCTCCGTGTTTCTACGATAGTCCATAATGACACGATATACCTGGTACATTTCAAGTAAACTATACATGAAGGACTTTGTACGTGGCTGTACTGAAAGATGCAAACTGCCGCCAGGACTCGCCGCAGACGGTTCTCTCTTAAAAGCCGGCTTGGAATGGAAGAGGGCCTGCTTGCATATATTATACACTACGACTACATGTTCTACTTTTACGGAAGTGTTTCAGCGCGGTGTTTGGCTGCCTTGCTGCTACCGGTTCTGATACTTCTAACGCATGCCACGCTCAGACAGTCCCTGTTTTTTCTGTGGTGGCTGTGGCTGTTCGTGCGAGGAGTTCTCAACTCCACGCATCCGCCTTACTGGTGTACTGGATATTCTCACGATATCCCGGTACTTACCCGTGGACGGCGTCCGTCTCCTTCCCCCTGTCTGTCACGTCGATTGCAGCGTCAAACATCGATAATGCTGGCACCCCCAACTCCCTCAGGAAATCAAACACATTGACACGCCACTTAAGACAGTTCGAAACAACTGTGTGTTAGACCTTGCCCAACTGATTATACGTATTATTTCGCTCTCCACCGGGATTTTCTCGCGGTGTGTGACCCACATGTGTTTCATGCGTTTACAGCTGCCGGAGCAGCACTCGTATGGGTAGAAGGTACCAAATCCTTCGCGAACAAATGTGGACTCGGTTGCCTCCAGTCGTGTCTAACCTCGGGATGCAAAGCATTGCTGCCAAAACGTTTTCCGATGATGGCCATTTCGCCACCGTTACAGTTGTGTCTGACCCTAATAAAGCGCCATGTACACGTCATCACGATTTTCGCGGTGGGAAAGGTCTGACGGTTGCTGGTGCAGAATCAAGCGGTACGCAAGCTATGCATAATTACTGGTAGGACATCGACTGTACGGGAGTTCCAACAGATACTGGCACACTCAAGAACCATGGGAGGGAGGTCGACTACAGGGGGGGTCTGAGCGCGACCGGCACATAATATTTGACCATTCACGTGTCATGCAATATGCGGATACGGTGTCCACTCCAGGAGGTTCTTACAGGTTCACGCGTAGATTATACCCATGTGCATCTCTTACAGAATACACAGCCACAGTGTCGACTGTACTGTGTCCTGCTACAGTTGCTGGCGCGATACAACCATGCCTTTGGGGGCCCTTGATGTTAACTGCCATGTACTACAGTAAACAAAATGAAGATGCCAAGAATTGCTGCATATTTTATCTTAATGCGCTACGGCCGCCAATTTGGTGCAGACGATACCCACGGAGCGTCCTACCGTGATACAAGCGCATTTAGTGTTTTTGAGTTTCCGTATTTGAGGCCCTCTACACCTTACCCGGGACCGGATTTGGCGACGCAACCTACCCTTAATCCGATTAGCAATATTTGGCCTAAATAAAGTCTAGATATGTATACCAGGTGTATGATTATCTAAAGACAAAATTTAAATCCAATTTTTTGGGCGGTTCCTTGGTAGGGGACCACCGGCAGGCAGAAACGTGTTATCGAACCAACGCTATCCTTGTCGCGGCATACGCCACATGGACTACAGAGCACACTGCTAGTGTGTCGACTACGTTATATACTGCTACATTTACACTACTACTGGCGCAAGCAGCCGATGGCGGCTGTAATTGTCGTCGTTGGAGATGTGCTATGTGCGGCTACCGATGACCTTGTTGCTAACCGGGCTAACCCGCATGCTCACGCATTTTTCTGCTGTAGAGTACTGTCGGCTACCGGGGACATACCGCAACATTGACGGGCGCAAGTAGCAGCGCCCTCAGTGGCCATTGTTTTAGTCAAACATGAACTCAAACATGAGCACACGAACTACTCTCTGTTGCCAATTGCCACTTTATACGGCTCTTTCGCTACCACCACTGGTAGCGTGCGACTCCCACTAAAAACGTGCACACGTCGCAGAGCATACTGCTAGAGTGTCTACTCCAGCGGGAGATATCTGACAATTACTGCTTTTACGGACCCAAATGATTTTTTAAACTAAACAGTGTCCACTCTAGGTGATGAACGACAACTACTGGAGCAGACAACGATGTTCTCGGTGGCCCGCGCGATCGTCGGACTGCAGACTGTCACACCATGCCTTTTTCAATCTCGGTGTCCATTCCTAGGTATGTATACTGCATGGCTACTGACAAGCCGCCGTGTACTTAGTGACCGCAATGCTAGTCGTCACATTCGACGAATCTCATTCTCCCGGCGTATACGAACGCAAAGGCATTCGGTAGTTGTCTTCTACGAAGATGGTCATGCAGCCCGTTGTATCCTTCGTGCCACCGACGGTGCTTTTGTTACCGCAGGAATCGCGACGACGGTGTAATGCTACGGCTACAGTGTCGTTTACAGGGCATGTTGCTACATGAACCGGAGCAGACGCGGTCGCGCTCTTAGCAGTAATCGTCGTCTCACAAGATGCTCATTCAACCGACACCCCCGCACGCTTCCTGTTGTCTCCAGGGCACTCGTAGGCGCACATTCCCCCCTGCTTGGTAGGCTTGGAGTTGCCGCAGTAGCATTCTGGAGATTACGTCAAGTTTTCTTGGGGCCAAGATGGTTTGCATCCAACGGGGTTTGCGAGAGTCGACACACCCTCGGGCAATATTTCGCACATTCACAGCAGATCATGGACCCTGGTGCACCTGTCTCCCACTGCTCACAGCAAACATGTCCATGCGTACAAGGGCTACCTACCGCACTACTAGTCGCATGCTGCTATAAGTGTGTGCACCAATTGTTTTCTATGGCTCCTGACTTTGGTAGCTTCATGTCTTCTTCACCCTTTCTTAACCTTTCCAACACAAAAAAAAGCAAAACGTTCGTTTTTACAAACACAAAATTGCATGCAACTAGACGAACAGTATCATGTCCCACTGCTGTAAGTGTAAACCCAAAGAAATATTTGTCCTTCACTAATAATGTAAGATGACGCTCCAGCGATATTGGGGTCAAAGAAGTGCCGAATATCATAAAAAAAAAAAAATACCCAAACAAATGCTACCCCCACCGTAACGGAGGTGACTACCTATACCTAGTAGTCTATATACCTATAATACCTAGACTATACCTAGTCTATACCTAGTCTATACCTTTGTCGAACAGTCACCGACACCTGAAAAACATGCAACATCTCACGTAGCTCTCATAGCTCGACACCGGAAAAAGTGAGCTACGGCATATCTAGTCTATTGATATTTGCACAGCTCAAACATGACTAAAAACGCGTAAATAGCTCCAGGTATGTGTATGTCATAGCAGCTCCCACCCGGCAGGCCCGTGATATAGCTCAAACGGTTCTTAAAATACATATGAGTACATTTATATCAATCAGCTTCGTTGCGGAGTGACACCGAGCTAGGATCAGCTGCAGCTGACGTTTATTTCGTATATATGATCGCCTTTATGAGGACACACAACTCGTAATGCGCGCGATCGGAGTATCACACACAGCTTGCAAAGATGAGTTTCGACGAAATCTTCGATCTCACAGCTGGAGTGTATTTTCATTTTTTATGATATGATCGCCTAGACCCAGCACCGCGCGTATAGTAGGCCCCTACATATATGATTAATACGCGCGATCGGAGGATCACACACAATGTTGCGAACATCAGTGTCGACCAAATCCTTGATTTTGATATTATATGTGACCTAAACCTCTTGAAAACCTTCCCCCCCCCCCCCCCCCCCCCCGCCTTTTTTTTCCTTCTTTTTTTCCTCGCTTCCTCTTGCTTAAACGCTCCACCTACTATCGAAATCCGCCAGAGTAATAAACACTTCCACGCCCTGGATATCGCCTCGTTGTTGTTTCAGAGCCGTCCATGCCGCCGCTGCAATTCCCACCGACCCCCGTCCCCAACGCCCTCTCGTTCCAGCCACCACCCGCACCATCGCCTAGACCTAGCACCACGCGTATAGCAAACCTCTATATCTATGCGACCTAAAGCCCTCCCCCCCCGCCCCTGGTCCCCCCCGCTACATTCCTCCCCCTCCCCCACAAGAAATATTTATAGTTTCCACGCACAAAGAGACCTGCCCCACCCCCCCCCTCCCCCCCCTCCCCCCTCCCGCCCCCCTTTTGATCAAAACCAGGCCCCCACGTCCTGAAACACTCCGCCCTCCCCTCACCGGTTATTCGACTTACAGGATTCACTTGATAAACTGATGCATTTCCTTCCACAGCTGTCAGGTTTTGTCCCCCTCAGAAACGGGTTTTATAGTTTCCGCGCACAGACTGCCTAACATCACCCTGTTGATCCTGATAGCTACACTGTAGTTGCAAGGGGAGTCGCCGGCCTATATCCTTAATGAGGACACACAACCCGTAATACGCGCGTTCGGAGCATCACACACAGCTTGCAAAGATGAGTTTCGAGAAAATGTTCGATCTCACAGCTGGAGTGTATTTTTTTTTTTTTTTTAATATATTTTCCCCCAATCTGCAACGTGTTACGAGCTACACTACTAAGCAAGCTCATATAGCTTACAACTCATCAAATACATTAAAGGCGCTATGGAATTGTAGCCCGCAGCCACAGAACACGTCTGACGGTTCACGTAGTTTTCAGAGCACGCCTGAAGGAAAACACAATAAGCCCAACAGAGTTTTGCAGCTCAAACCCGGCAAACATGTGTAAAGAGCTACTAGACTAGTCTAGTACAGTAGGTATTTCACATTTAATTTTGCTCACACCCGAAAATAGCTCACTGTTTTCTTTCTCTTCTTGCGCAGTACGGTCGCCAACAACGAGTACAGTTTCTTTTTGCCTTAATCTAACCATCTGGCAAACGAGTGGTGGTACTAAATGGTCATTCCGCTGTGGGACAGATAATCAACGCTACGATTGGCGTAGCATCTAAATATTATGCTACTCCTCGCCTTCCTCGGCAGGAGGACACTTACACCTCCTCCTAGATGCATGCCAAGCTCCGAACATTGTCCTATTTATAGCCCCACGCCAAGGTAGAGGGGGTCCGGTTTGGGTGGGGGGGGTTGCAGTTGCTCGGGGTCATTCGCCCGAGTGACCCCTCTCTTCCTTTGTGGCCTTAATATTTTCGTGCTGTTAACTGTGCGGTAGAAATCTGCAAATGGAATGGTAAGGGCTGTGCTGCGCCATGTAAGTCGCCTAACGTAGCCTTGGTCCTAGTCTAACTCTAAGTACTTTGTCCCGATATTGGGACTGCGGTGCAAAAAGGGTTTTTAAACTTAATATATTGAAGACAGGATGAAAGTGTAACCCGATGAAGGATCACATGGCCGAGGCATACGACGCCTGACTCGCTTTTGCCGTAATCTTATCTCGGTTCTTGAGTTAAGGACGACGCGTGCTACCATAGACTCGGCACGTTTTTGCTGAAACGGCTTATGATCGAAAAAGGGGTACCCGAAGGCAGAATCGTCGGCATTTCGTTCTTATATATTTGCAATGTTTTTCGTTTCGTATATACCTGGTAGGCCCTGACATTTGTTCATCGGGCCCCACTCACAATTTTTTCCTGATCAACTTTTCGGTGGGGCAGAATAGAGAGAGAGCTCTTCTCAAGCGAGGAACCTGAAAAAAAAAACTTGCTTTTCCTACGCCATAGAAGGCGTCGAAGCCGCGTAAACCAGCACTATTTTCGGCACAAATTCTACCACCTGTATCGTAGCGCGTGTGAAACGGCCTCTGCATTCCACTCTGGTATTCCACATTAAACTCACCGGAGGAGAACGTGCCGAAGTACTCGTAGCCCGAAGATTTGCAGCTGTCCGCCCACATTTGAGGAAGGAAGCGCGTGCGCGAGAGGTGCGGCGGAATTAATTGCTGACCCTGCGTTCTGGGTGCCTTTTCAGCCGCGAATTATCTCTAGCGTAGAATGTCGCCTGAGGTATTTACACTAAGTGCTGCGCTCATGTAAACCCTAAAATGCTAAGCCAAGTCTTCGGAGAAATGTTATTTTGAAAGAGAGGGGACGCGTCTTGCGTCAGGGGGCCTTGGCACTTGAGGAAAAAAAAAAACGTTTTCTGGCCGAGGGACCTCCTCAAACCCCCTATCGTGGGAATGTAACTCACAATTCCTCTTTCATCTTCATATCGTTTCTTGTATAGTCTATATAGATAAAATAAGCCTATTATTGGACCTGTTCATGGGGTGATACGTTTTGATGTCGTTTGTCGGGGTAAGCCTTGCGTTTGGATGAGGACTGGCGCTTGTCCCTCTCCACTTTAGAGCTTTCGCAAAAATTGACGAACTCTAACCGCTACACGTCTCTGGGGACACATTCTACACGCTAGAAGTGTGCACACGCTTTTTGGGGGGAGGGGATCCTCCCTGGAGGAGCTCTATTTTCTTTCTGAGGCTATCACGGCTATGGTATTGTAGTATCATCGTAGTACCATACCCTCTATTTCATTGCCAGGGTAGAGCCAGTCGCACGAGTGACTCTGTAACTCAATGACAGATGAACTCAATACGATTTGCTCGGCGCAGCACGGCTGATCATTCAATTGCGGACTCACATCACCCAACTTAAAACCGCACAGAATCTAACCACGGCATCGAAAAGGGGGCCTTACTCGACTGACTTCGAGCCACTGCAAAACAAGCCAAAAAATTGGACCAGCTTTGGTCGCTGTGGCCAAACCAGTTTTTGGAGCCTACTGAAAGTACGACCGGATGAGCAAACCCATGGCCACCCTAGATACGAAACATATCTGCACTCAAAAACGAGATTGACTATTACGTCGAACTTTTATTGCAAAAAAATCATGCCTTTGTTGTAGCCCGAGTTAGGCTACAGCCTTGTCTCACCTGTGTCGTCATGTGAAGCGACCTAGAGGTGTCGCTTCTGGGAGATCGGCGGTCAAAGTTGTCTACGTAGCAGCCGAGATACGTCGAGTGTTTCGCCTAGCCTTTGTTCAGGCGCCTGCCGCGCTTGGGCTCCGGTTTGTGAGTCATCGTTGGGCTGCATGTGCCGTAGGCCCCTTCATTGGAGTTGGCGTATGTGTCACATGGTGTGTTAGCGTAGGCACCATCCTTGGGGTTGGGGTGTGCGGCATGTTCGGGGTTGGCGTATGCACCGCACTGGGAGTTGCCGTAGCGGTCATCGCTGCGGTAAGGAGGTACCCGTACAGAACTCATCCCTGAAAATATGATCGGCGATCAGGGGCAGGTCGGGAGTGACGCCTTGGTCATCGGTGTAGTCGGCGGACACATCCAGACTGCCACCGGGGATATCGCCACACGCGTTTAGAACGACGTCGAAGTAGGTCGGGGTGGTGTCGAGGTCGGGAGCTAACTGTGACTGTGTTTCTGGTATCACCGTCGATGGGAACGCGGACCTCGATGGTCCCCGTGGCCCCGGTGGATGGGCAGGAGGCGACAGTGCGTCCGTCTGACGCGAGGATGCTCTCCAACACCGGTGGGATTTGTAGGGGCATGGCAAGGCAGCGTCAATGTGAACTTGTGGTGGGAGTTATTTCAAGCCACGGGTGGAGTCGATAGATACGCTGAACGCAATGGACATCGTGGGGCCGGTCGATGGGACCGATAAGGACGTGCTGCTCTCCAACGAGACGATGGATTTCTAAATACGCTGAGGATTGGACGTTGTGGGGGTTAGACGGCTAGGAGGAGGCGAGGTCAATGGCGCCGTGGGTTAGACGTGCGGCGTTGCGCTCGACATTGGTAGATGTTACTATCTGTTGTTGCGATGTGGAGACAAATAGGTTGTGTTCGCCGCCGAAGAATAACTCACACTGGGTGGGTGGATCACCTTATGCGCTTCTAGCTGCCAGTGCCAGCTGCCACGCCTTACAGTACAACCTTTTGCAGTAACATGCTACGGGAGCCCGCGTACAGGCGTCTTTGTTACAGTGTCATTGGCATGCACGTCGGTATGGCACTGCCGATAAGAGAGTGCAGTCGGATGTGCGCCATGACGGTTGACGTCCTTTACGTGTCTCACTGCACTACGTATATCTTCACGACAATATGAAGTGGGCGACCAACCACACACTGAGTTCGTTCACTATTATATACACCGCAGCCACATGCGTTTCGTTCAGACTCATGCACGCAATGACGTAAACGCTGAAGAAAACAATGTATCCACCTGCGACGAGCTCCTTGCAAACGGCATCTTCGCCGTAAGCCTCCGCGCATTATCGTAGCAACAAGACCACTCAGAACATTCACCTAGCACGTAGGGCGAACCAGACTTCACAGAGTATCATATTCGACGAAATAAATCACTCGTTGACACAAGCAACATCAACATGCGCCACACATCGTAAAATAGGATGCTGTGGTGCACAGATGAGGCATGGACGAAGGCCAATACCAGAAACTATCTAACCTGATTATACTCTGCAGTAATCTATGTTAGGTTCGTGCGTGATTTCCATTCGCCTCATGCGCACGGGCAACAAGATCAAAAGCGGACACAGCAGCATCGAGTTGTAGCTCTACAGAATGTATTTCGGTGGATGGTGAGCTTTTTTCTCTCCTGCGAGTAGAGTCCAAAGCTCATCAACGACCCGCTATAAATTATAATGCTGCAACTTCTCTTCTTTGGTAAGGATTACCGTCGAGCAGATCGAACTCCGCGACCTCGAATACATTGGCAGGTTCGCCTGCGATCGCGAGCAGTTCGTCATCGCCAGTGCCAGTACCTGCAGCGGGAGAAGATAGGGCACATTCAAGACAGATGTTGTTGCATTCTGTTCTTGTAAATCGCGGGGACTGGCGCATGGCAAAGCACTTGCGCTCCTGTGTACGTTGACCCTGCGTTGGACAAGCAATAATATGCTCCAAACATCAAATGGTGCGATAGTCAGAAGCTAGGTATCGGTACAGTCGCGATGTGCGCCGTCGTATTCGTTTTGCTCAGCCGTGGTGTGTGACCTGTGGCAAGAATGAATCCACTGCCGGTCCCCCCTGCGCCCGCCACGGTTGTTTGGCAGCACGTGTGGGAGTCGGTACATGTGCGATGGCGCACCGGCTTGAACTGAACTTGGTAACACTGATAACATCAACACGCACACGTTAGAGGAGCTGAAAAACAATTGTAAATCGCGGAGTGCGGCTCAACATAAGCTCACAGGCGTGGACTAGCGCTAGATACGAGGGTTATACACAGCACTTCCGCTTGTGTGTATGTCGGCCACGCTGTTGGGGGCCAAACAAATGGTCACGTTCGTGAGTGATCGGAGAGTTGAGGGTAGACATTGGTCTATGTGCGATATGTCCTCTTATGGACCGAGGGACAGTATTTGAGGGGCGTCTTATCACGCCCTACGATGGGGGCAGATATCCCTCTTCGGCTAAACACGTTTCTGAACGACGGAGGTCCTTAACCCTATGGATACCTAGCCGAAAAATGGAAAATATTGTATCCCATAAAAAAAAGACTGCTTGTTGGCTCCTTTAAGAACTTAGGTACACTAAAGGCAAGGAATTTGTCCCATTCGCGACAAAACGGACCTCTACCTTAGATAGCGCATACAGAGGCAGGCAGATCTTTGCGCCCGGGTACCAGATTCGGGGTAGGCAGCAGGCTCTCAGCCAACCATATTCATTGGATAATATATTTAGTCTCGATCCGTGATTTCACATTGTTTGGAAGATTCCATAGGGAAACCGTCGGGACGCCAGCCCGTGAGTTTAGTGATATTTTGGATGCATGTAGGCCATAGATGTGGCCGTCAGCTCCAGATGGTTGATTTGTGATGAGTGATGTGCTAATAGTATACAGTTCCTCAACTGAAGATCCCCATAAATAATTGGGGCATCTCTAGACTACAGTCAAGCGTCTAGTCTCCCACTCTGCGGATGGACCGATGTATTTCATTTTTCTGTGGAACTCTACGCGAACGGCATTTGGCGTGTCCTCTGCTTAAGTTAAAAGGCTTCCTCGGAACATCCCCACATGGCAAGGTACCCGCTGGCGAAAGAAGACGATGCGGACCGAAAACCCAACCCTGTACTAACCGATTATCGCGACGACAACCATTAATTGATGCTGCTGCATACTCACCTACTCCCACCGCAAACACGGCTATCCCTTCAAGTCTAGTCTCGTCCGCCGCCGTAGTGGTGTCGGCAGGGAAATTGATCCGGCCGTCGACTATGGCGATCATGAAGGATGTTGTTGGGTCATTAGCGCCTAAGAGCACGCGGCCTTCGTCAATGCTGAGGTTGGTGGGCGTACCTCCCGTAGATTAGGTGTCGGCATCGGCGAAGTCGTTGAAAAATTGGGCGGAGTCGAAGTTACCGCACGAGAAGAGAGAGGTTGAGTACAGCACATAGAATGCATGTCCTCCGTTGTCCAACAGTATCGTGGCAGCAAACGCGGCAACGGCGTCCTGGGCAAAGGCCTGCTCAATAATACATTCGTCGTGGCCGATGGTGCCTGACCCGTCCATAATTACGGCCAAGTTGACCTGACAGTACAAAAAACGCAATCACAGCGATTATCTTCTTTTTGTGTTTGTTGATTACAAGTTCAAGAAAACAGATGAATGTAGGACCCTCCGTAAAGGCAAAAAGTGGCTTGGAAATAAAATGCTTAGGTTTTTCAATGTCTCTCCCACCGTTCAACTCCGATCTCGAGCCGAGAGAGTCGCTCCCTCGACCACTCTCTCCGCTGGCGAGTTCCCAGGCCTTCGATGGGCCTGTACGCGCGCGTAGTCTCAACAAGGGCACTAAGCGCAGTTGGGTGCTGCGAACCCGACTTGATCTCGTTTGAGTGGATCGTCTGGAGGTGTTTCTGTGGCAGGGACTTATGAAACATGAGGAAGCATCTGTCTGGATTGCAGGAAATACGCGTTAAACAAACGTCGGGTGCCTTCTTGCGTTTTGATACCACCAAACGCAAAAGAAAATTGTGTCGCCTAAAACCCCACGGAAAGTCAACCAACCATTTGGACCGATTGTCGGCTAAAGCACGTCGATCGATTTCCAGCGACCTGTCCAATGGTCTTCATGTTTCATCGAGTTGTTACCTCGGCGCTGTCTCTCCAGGCGCAACGAAAAAACCTCCACAGATGGCTGGGGCCACCCAGAAGAACACAATGGACACTACTCATCGCCGTGATTAAAGCAGGAAGCGCGAAAGGGTGGCTGAGAAAGCGTGACCAATAGGCGCAACCTCAGAGATAGGCGCTGGTGAGTGAAGGTTGTTTGGTGGTGTCCCTGACGCGTGCGTTCGCCCTGCTCAAATTTACCGACGTCGGACGTACACCAGAAGACCGAAACGGCACGTTATTATGGTTGATCTAGTTCTGTAATCTTAGATATGCCGTCGTCGAACTGACGTCAGAAAACCGAAACCGTTGAGCGAGTCCGGCGTTTTCGATCCTCGCCTGTTTTGGTGTGTGTCGCCGCGGTCCAGTAGACACACGTGCTTGCCAAAGCCTCGGTAGCACTATATGCTGTGACATTGTGTGGGAGCCGTTACAGGGAAGGCAACACTTACGATAGGGAGGTTATGTTGTTGTTGTTGTGGTTGTTGTTGTTGTTGTTGTTTTTCCCCAGTGGCTCCTGGTCCCTCTCGCGAGTGGTCCCCCGGTTGATATTTGGATATAAAGCTTTAATCCTGTGTTGTTAGTGTTCCGATTCGAGTCCGCAATGGCATTGACAGCGACGCTGGGGAAACACAACAATCGCCGAAGTACTTGTTTTGGTTGGTGAGGCACAGAGCTACTCGTAACGAGTGGCCCAAACCCGGCAGCAAAGTCGGGGACACCCCCCCCCTCTGTAGCCTTGGTCTGAAATTTGTGTGGAGCGTACCCTCTTCCACATGAGAAATCCAGCCGTGGGCGGTTGGTAATTTTGTTTCGTATCGGCTGCGTCCGGTCGTCGAACCTTGTGCTCGTTCGCACGACTACATGCTTAATGAGGGGCGTTTCCTTTATTAACCTTGTTTGAGAATTCGATAGGCGACGCGTGAAACGGTACAGGCGCACCAAATTTTCTCAGGCTCCTCACACGAGGGGCGTTAGACCTTTTGCACAAGTTATATTCGGGGAAAAACAAGGTAGGTAGACTATACTACAGTAGTAGGTAGGTGCTGACCAATCCCATGGTCCAGGTGTACAACGATTAGCATTTCACCAAAAAACATTTTTTTTCGACGGTTCTGCGTCAAGGAGCCCCGTCATTCAACACCTGTTACGGAAAAAAATCGCTGCCTCTATCGTAGCACGCTTCAGCCTCATCCGTGTACAGGCTGCTTAAAGCTGCGCGCGATACATTTCGAGCGCGTCCAAAGTACATGCCGTTTTCGCGAGTGCGTTGCTGATTTTGAGCACGCAAGCATGTTTTGTGAGCCCTTGCAAAGCTTTTCGAAGGGCATTTTTTTTTCAATATTTTTTTCGTCAGACGTTACGTGATAGAAGCACGTTCAGTCCTATAATGCTTATGGGATTTTGGGCCACAAGGGAAACCAAATTCATCAGGAAGAATAAACAAAAAATTTTCCACCTTCTGACTATAATAGCTAAGCAAGGGCACACCAAACACGTGAGCGAAGTTTCTGGATCTACTTCACAAAACGACGTGGACATCGGCACTTTGGTCCGCCAAACCGCATTCTTCGAAGTACATACACAATATAGCCATCATAATACTTTTTTTGACACTAAATCGATTTCGTCAAACAAACCCAAAATCGACACAGCTCTGTCAGATCTTTGACTCTTTAGTCGCGCTAAACTTCCTACAAAAATGTGTTGGGGCGGCTGGCACCTTTTCGCTTTCGGACATATGCTTGGGCAGAGGTGCACCAACCATTGTTGTTTTTTAGCCCCGCATCGTACTCGGCTTGAAGAGCTCTACACGTCATCCAAAAGCCGATTTTTGAGTAAGCTGAAGGTGCAGCTCGATAGAACAGATTTATGGCCTATAGGTGTTGAGAATCATGGGCCTAAACAAAGTACGGTATTATTGTGGTATTTTCACGATTTTGGGTTAAAGAGCCCCGACATTAAAAACATAATCCCCCTCTCCTATCGACAGCATGCCTCTTCGACGGGAAAAATAAAAACAACATAGTCGGGCGATTATTTGGGGTGCTGTACGTAGCTGAAACAGTGAAATGCCGATATCGAAACTAGAATCAAGCGTTTAGCCGACATCAACACCCTACCATCGCGGCTAGACGCTTATCTAAACTGCATGCCATAATGCATGAGAGAGACCCGGGAAACGTTCCATCATATTTAAATTGTAAGAATACGGGAACACCAAGTAATATAGTTCAGAAAAAACCCTAAGAAGCCATTTCCGACCGCTTTGAGACGTCAGATACGTGTTAAGGTAGGGCCTCGAAAGGCCCGCAATTATCTGATTTGATAGGTAATTGGCCATTTTCGTATGAGAGGTTGGCGTTATCTATTCGGAGTAGTCAGGAAACGAAACCGAGGCATGCGCCTCGACCCTCAGTTGTTGTTGCTGTTGTTGTTGTTGTTGTTGTTGTTGTTGTTGTTGTTGTTGTTGTGGTTGTTGTTGTTGTTGTTGTTGCTGTTGTTGTTGTTGTTGTTGTTGTCGTTGTTGTTGTTGTTGTCGTTGTTGTTGTCGTTGTTGTTGTTGTTGTTGTTGTTGTTGTTGTTGTTGTTGTTGTTGTCGTTGTTGTTGTTGTTACTATCCGGGGCCCTGTGGAAGTAATAAAGCCGGTTCTCTAACACGGCGAAGAAAGTGACTACTCGCCGAGGGCCTGCTCAATGGGCACATTTTTTTTTGCAATTTTTGTTTTGGACGGAGGGGCTCGTTGTCCCAACTTTGTCACCTTTTCGCTTTCTACTGATCAATCACTTTAGTTGAATGCTTAGGTAATATCATGGTTCACCGGCTGCACTTATATTTTCCCTGTTTTTTTCTCAGAGGGATACAGTCTCATCAATATATGGCGCCTCTCTATTGTACACCTAACGAGGCTTTATTGCACACGTTAGCCAGATAGTAATATTGGAAAACAGTATGACCATGCCATGTCTTTCTCCCGTTCATTGCGGCTAGTATGGATCCAACGAAGCGGCATTCATTTAGTATTACTGCATGCAGGATTTCGCCGGGCAAAACACTTAGCGCTTTCAACGGAAATCAGTTTGGTAATATATTATTAAAAAAATTAAAATACGCTCCAGCTAGCTGTGACATCGAACATTTTGTCGAAACTCATCTTTGCAAGCTGTGTGTGATACTCCGATCGCGCGTATCACGGGTTGTTGTGTGTCCTCATTAGGGATATAGGTCGGCGACTCCCCTTGCAACTACAGTGTAGCTACCAGGGTCAACAGGGTGATGTTAGGAAGTCTGTGCGCGGAAACTATAAAACCCGTTTCTGAGGGGGACAAAATCTGACAGCTAGCTGCTGTGGAAGGAAATGCATCAATTTATCAAGTGAATCCTGTAAGTCGAATAACCGGTGAGGGGGGTGGGGCGGAGTTTTTAAGGACGTGGGGGCCTGATTTTGATCAAAGGGGGGCGCGAGGGGGGGGAAGGGGGGAAGGACACGGGTGGGGCAGGTCAATTTGTTCGTGAAAACTATAAATATTTCTTGTGGGGGAGGGGGAATGTGGCGGGGGCGGGGGCGGGGGCGGGGGGAGAGGGCTTTAGGTCGCATAGATGTAGGGGTTGGCTATACGCGGGGTGCTAGGTCTAGGCGATGGTGCGGGTGTTCGGTGAAGGAGGGGGCGTTGGGGACGGGGGTCGGTGGGAATTGCAGCAGCGGCATGGGCGGCTCTAAAACGATAACGAGGCGATATCCAGGGCGTGGAAGCGTTTATTACTCTGGCGGATTTCGATAGTAGGTGGGGCGTTCATGCAGGAGGAAACGATGGGAACAAAAAAAAACAAGAAAAGAAAAAGGCGGGGGAGGGGGGGGAGAGGAAGGGTTTTCGAGAGGTTCAGGTCACATATAATATCAAAATCAAGGATTTGGTCGACACTGCTGATGTTCGCAACATTGTGTGTGATCTTTCGATCGCGCGTATTAATCATATATGTAGGGGCAATCATATATGTAGGGGCCTACTATACGCGCGGTGCTGGGTCTAGGATCGTGCGGGGTGTGGGAAAGGAGGGGGCGTTGGAGGGGGGGAGGGGGGATGAATGAAATCTACGTCATGGATGGCTAGAAAGATAATGACGTGATATCAATGGCTTATTAGTGTTTATTACTCTGGCCGATTTCGATTGTAAGTGGGGCGTTTGAACGCACTGGGCGGGGAACAAAGGGGGGGGGGGGGAGAGGAGTTGGAGCTACGGCATGGATGGCTAGATGGATAATGAGATGATATCAGCTGGCTGGTAGTGTTTACTACTCTGGCAGATTTTGATTTCAGGTGGTGCGTTTAAACAAGAGGGATCGGAGGGGTGGGGGGGGGGCGGGGCGGCGAGCATTTCAATATGTGCGCGGAAACTATAAACCCTAGAAAGGGACGAATCTGACGGTTGCAGCAAGAAGACACCCCATTAAATCACCCGCCTGGTAATGTTTATTTTTCTAGAAGGTTTGATGTTACATGTAGTATGCAACCCAGTTCTTAGGTGTAGTAAACAACGTGTTTAAAGCCTCTTAATTTGTTATTGTACATGGATCGAAAGATATATAGAATATTTCAATCGATAGGTACAATCATGTAAATACCTTTGTTTTCTGACATCGCTAATTATTATATGCATATTGCCAAATACAACAGGCGAGGTGATGGTCATGCAATGTCACCGCCATTGAGAACGACAGGGAGAGATGCGAATCGGTTATTCAGTTATATTATAAAATTATAATTACACTTCAGCTGTATGATCAAAGATTTCGTCGAAACTCATCTGTACAAGCTGTGTGTGATACTCCGATCGCGCGTATTACTGAGTGTGTGTCCTCATTAAGGATACACCCCCTTGAAACTACAGTGCATATTGTACCAGGGTCAACAGGGCGATGTTAATCAATCGCTAATGTATATATGTGTATGGGGGGACTTGTGACCAAGGGAAGGTACCTCATCTTCCCTGGGTGGGGTGGGACTTCGACGATGGCCCAAGCGGCAACTTTAGCAACTTGATGGCTCCACGATCCCCAGCCACCCTGTGATTAGCCGATGGGGGGTGGGGTTTTCACACGGTGCGGGGTGGTATCAACAACGGGGGGGCTCTGTTTTCGAATGCTAGTCTGGTGGAGGGGAAGGATTCTCATCCGTGGATGAGACCTTATCCTCTCCCGGTCCGAAACGATCTCGGGGTTGGTCCGAAGGGAAATTCCTGCCGCGCGCTGGCTCCGTGAGCCCCAAGAAACCAGCAATCATCCGACGGGGGTGGGGTTTCCACCCCATACCTGGCTTCCTGAGCTCCAAGAAATCAGCAATCATCCGATGGGGGTGGGTTTTCCGCCCCATACCCGGGGCCGCATCGACCCCGGGATCCATCATTTCTTTGCACGTCTTCTTAGTCGCAGATGTTTGGAAGGTGTCCTGACCCTGAGATGGGACTCTGTCCTCCTCTAGCGCCGCTGATTCCAGGAGCCAAGGCCGTTCGGCTTTCAGACGATAGAGTCGGGGTATCTACACCACTCGGGGCGGTGTTGATACGGGGGATCGCCGTCTCAATCTCCGGTTGATCGGAGATGTAGAAATGTGAAGGCAGTCCTTGACCGAGAATGATACCCTTGTCTATCCGGCCTGCGGAGGAACCTCGATGGCTCCATAGTTAGTTGCAACATTCATCATTCTTGTTCGAAACCAACTTCTTAGGAAGAGCAGGCGGCGTCTGGCAGAGACTTGATAGGCCAGCCAACGACCAGAATCGACTTTCAAAGTCGTTCTTCAGGAGCAAGGCTGGCTTGTTCGCTGTGAGGACTGCCTCGGATTTGTTGGGGTTGATCAGCACCCCACGGCCACGGCTCGGCGTATTAAAATATCTGGGGAGTCCTGCTGGTTGAATTGCCCACCCACCACACACACGACAAGATGGGGCTGAGACGGTCTTGTTGGCTGGGCAATGATGCAGAGAGAGGCAGACATATAGACGAGATTTTCTGTATCGTATAGTAGGGACGAACAAGATCCTAGGAATGTTTCACATAAGGAACGCGGCGACGCCCCAAAAAAGACGTTATGCACGGCATTGCTACATGTAGTTACTCAGCCCAGGCCTTGTTATGTACCATGCCTTATCTCATCATGCCAGGAGACACCAGGATCTCTCCTTTCAAGAGCAACGTCAGCGTAGCGTTTGCACAGACACAACGCTAGCAAATATCTGCTCCGAAGTACACAGAGTTTCAGACTACAGCACATACCTACATATCTGGTACTTTGAAGTGCACGAAACGCGGCGCGAAATTCAACAAGCAGGGCTACAGCGCTCTCTTTCGCCAAGGCACAGACTTCGGAAAAAAAGCGAACGTGCAACCCTCGACGAACGAAACCCACATGCCCTGGGTGCGTATTATAAGGATTAGTCTATTAGTCTACTACTGCTGTACACCTGGGTAAACCCAACCCAGTAATTGACATGGTGCCAACCAGCGATATTGGGTGGCTGTATATGTATGCCTCCCTCGGTCGGCAGCTTTCTCGCCAGAAACTGATAGCGCTATCGAAGCTGCACACATCTGCTACCACGTCTGTCGTGTACACACCAAGCTGGGGAGTTTTGGATTGTTGTTGCAGATACTGCTGCCATGCAGCTGCTGTTGACGTACCTGAACCAGTATTGCTATATTTCAGGGGCCGGCGGAGACGTCAGCAACTGACTTTAATCGACACACGACGCGTATGAAAATACGTGGAAGTGTGGTGAGCTAAAGCTTTATTTTTCCCCATCCGCCGGAGGATAAAAAAAATAAAAAAGTCAACAATTATTTTTGTTGAAGAGTGATTGTGCGTTGTGCCGATACCTGCTCTATTGAGGGTTGCAGTCGCGACAGGCGATTTTTCCCGTCACTACCCGAACAGAAAAGTGATACTACTAACACTACCAATACTACTGTTCTTCCGACATTTCGTTTATCATGGGGGTCTGCCACGGTGTTGCCATAAACAAGATTCTCGTAAATTTTCGCTGGGAGCGTTTTTGACGAGACGATCATAATGTGCACGTATCGTATCAATTCAAAAGTAAATGCATCCGATTATACGTGGAATCATTAATAGATACGTGTATTCATCAAAAACTCCTCTAAATTCATGCAATAGAGTAAACGTGTTGGCGGAGATTGGAAACAAAAAACCTTGGTACCAGGTATGTGGTTTGTGCCCGTTTCTCCCCCCCGTCCCCGCGCACTCTCCTTCCTACTACCTTGCCCCCCCGGTCACTATCTACTCACCGTCCCAGAACACATTCAGCCGGCCAAGATATTCCCGTTTTCCAGCCAAACCACAAAGAAAGTGAGTGCTGCCACCTTCTGGATGATACCAGGAGGATACACACATAGTCTATATGTTATGTAATACTTACCGTCTTTTTTTCATTGTCTTACAAGGTAGTAGGTGTTACTTACGTCACTGTTCTTTGTGTTTTTTTTTCTCCTTTTATCCTCCGGCGGATGTTTAAAAATAAAGCTTAAGCTCACCACACTTCTTCCACGTATTTTCATACGCGTCGTGTGTCGATTTAACTCAGTTGCTTTCGCAACCCAACGCTAGCTGGCGCACCCTTCGGATCCCACTTTGTAGCGATAGCGTGAGCTGTCCCTATCAACCAGTGGTCCTCGTTACAACCCCGGCAGCGCAAGCTGCCGTTGTATACGGATGCGTGTGTATGTCGACCCGGCCTGTCCCCTGAGGCGTCAGGTTCGGTGGAGTGTTCTTTGTTGTGTTATTGGTAAGAGTTTCGTCTGTCTTTCACGGGGAACGACCCCCCGCAATATTCACGGACGTCGTATTAGTATAGTCTAATGGTTGCACTGCTATTAATAATAGTTCGGGAAAATGTGGTGATCGTTGGTATAGGTCTAGACTATATTGTGTGGTTTTTGGTTCGAGTGATCTTTCTTCACTGGATGCCCTCGGGTCGTCATTCTGACAGAACGCCAGGCAGCAGGCGTGTTCCTATAGGCTCACGATTACCGTGAGGTTCGCACGGTGCAGGCAGCAAGCCAGATGCCAACTGCTCTGTGGTCAGTAGCCGCCAGTTGGCCGGTCGCCCCGGTGGCGTATCAGGTTATCCTCGAGCTTGGTATAGGTTAGTTTCGTGAGTTCGAAACCCCCCGAGTGCATACTCGTCGTATGAGTTCGTGGGGAATTTTTCTTGTGCACAAATTGACTTTCGGAAAACGCGAGAGCGTGAGTTAGCAATGTCACTCGATGAAAACTCGACGAGCAGTGGGATTGCTGAACCCTATGCTCCGTAAAAATTGAAGGCAAGAACCGGGGGCAAAAGGGACGACACCTGTGACCACGGCTTCTTCAGTGTGAAAAAAAACAAAACGTTGGTTAGTTGTGGGAACGGAGGGACTCTTGTATTGTTTTCTCAGTGAAAAGTATCTAGAGTCCGTGGTCACACAAAGATGCTGGAGCCCTAGGAAGACCCGAAAAACCAATTGAAACATGAACTCGACCGGGAAGTACCATTGCCCATTTTAGCACCGCACTCCCGACATGGGGACAAAACACTTGTAGTGATACTAGGATTTTTGTTTTGTTGGAAACGCGTCAACACGCTTTCCCACCTTTTTTTTCCAGCTGGTCGTCCCGGTGGCGTATCAGGTTATCCTCTAGTATGGTATTGGTCAGTTTCGTGAGTCCGAGCCCCGCCGAGTGCATACTCGTATGAATTCGTGGGGACTTTTTCTTGCGCACAAATTGACTTGCGGAAAGCGCGAGAGCGTGAGTTAGCAACACTCGATTAAAAATCGACGAGGAATGGGAGTGCTGAACCCTATGCGCGATAGAGATCGGAGGCAAGAACTGGGGGGAAGAAGGGACGACACCTGTGACCACGGCTTGTCCAGAAGCTGGAAATTAAAATTGCGAGGGGGGAAGAAAAACAAGGTGCACGGCACCTAATTGCCAAGTGAATGAGCCAATGAGCAAACTGAACTAACATGGCCGCAGGTGGTATCCACTCAACTGCAGCACAGCCTCCTCTTGTTCCCGCAAATGACCTACTCGCGCCCACTGACTACTGCGCGGTTGCTCTCTGGAGTGCCGCCTGCACCGTACGAACCATACAGTAATCGTGGGCACAGACGAACACGCTTGCTGTCTGGAGTGCTGCTAGAGTGACGACCCGAGGGCATGCAGTTACCGAAGAAAAATCGAACCAAACACCACCATACAAACATCAACGACCGGCACGTCTTCCCGAACTATCCGACAGGTTGTTGTTGTTGTTGTTGTTGTTGTTCTCACATCGGATACAGCTCAGCAACGATGTCAGTCCTAGCAAATTGCGGGGGGTCATTCCCCATGACGGGTATGCATCTCTTACCAATACCACCACAACCAGCGACGTGCCAGTAACATGTATTGGCACCTGCCTCGTAAAAAATCCCGAATAAATCATTGATTCTCTCGTTTTGGCGTGCCATCTTCCTGTTGACGTTCTTCATGGCCGT
Source organism: Undaria pinnatifida (assembly GCA_012845835.1). NCBI lineage: Eukaryota > Phaeophyceae > Laminariales > Alariaceae > Undaria > Undaria pinnatifida. The sequence continues at coordinate 17,910,496 of JABAKD010000001.1, forward strand.
CGCAGCGCCTTAGCCTACCCGGCTCGCACCTTCGCACGTGTTCTCGTTGACACTCGAGTAACTCCAGTCGGATTCCCTCTTCCCCCGTTTCGAACCAAATGCTCTCCTCGCAACCTACTGCTGGTACTGATCTGAAAAAAAACCCTCGGTCACGGAAAGTTTAATCCGTCTCTGCCCCGCCCGTCCACGCTCAAATATATGCCGTCCTCCTTCGTCGTCGAATCCGGCCTCCTGACAGCACAGTTCCCTCTATTATTCCAACCTAGACTGTGTCGTAGTTTGGCTGTTTGTAGCGCCTGCCTCCGCGCACGAGCATCCCGTTTGTACATTGCTGCTCCGCCGCTGCCTACAAGACACGCGAATCGTAGATGACCATGCCTAACGCTCCACGGGCGACCTAACTCTACCGCCACGCCTAAGCCTCGCAGCCACACGCACAAGCAAGAACGCATCAGTCCCCGAGGGTGAGTCCGGCCTTACGCCAACCAGAAGAACCCCACCCCACTCGCTGCAAACGTGATGGGGCATGCCTCGCAGGATGTCTTGCCGAGAAGGCGAGCAGAACAGTGAGTGGTGTTATATACTCCCTGGGTACTCCCTGTATATGTGGCAAGCCAGCAGAAGGTCCAGCCCACAGGCCTGATGCCCGGGTTAGTGTTGTCGAATCATGATGCAACATGCGGTTGGTGTATTAATAGATCGCCGTGCTCCCACTGTGTCGTTTCTGCTCTTCTTGGTTCTATGAAACTCGCAAACCCACACTAAACACCTGGAAAGTTTACCCGTGGGTGAGAGACTTGCGGCTTTCTTCAGGCGACGAGTGGTGCACTTGTTCTGAAAGCGCTTCGAATATCCATCTCAGACACTAGAAGGTACTGCAACGCACGACGGTTGAGCCAAACCCTGGATCCTGAAAACCGACGACGACGAGAGATTCGCACGCAAAAATGCAGATTGATTGTTGTGCACCATGCGGCGCCTTTCTCGAGCCCTTCCTTCGGGGATAGGGTGGAGAAACTCAAAATCGCACTCCCCCGCACACAAGAAAATAGCTCGACTTCGAAACGTTGACAGGAGTTCTCAAACGTCAGAACAGCAGATAGACTGATAAAACCGCAGAAAACACACAACAATCTCCCCGGGTAGTCACAAACCCTGGCTGCCCCTCCCCAAACCATGGCCTCGTACAGCGTAACTCGAATAAGCGTCTCATCAACCGTTAGTCCAATTTACAGGCATACATGTGTGTGGTTACTGCCCTACATGTAATACACAGCTGTGGTATGTACCCTACTGCTGTATCTGTATTTATTTGAACAAGCGCAGATGGGTAAATAAACATACATAAATCACAGGCTGGACAATAGTCAGTCAGTAGCCCAATAGTCTAGTCTAATAGTCTTCGTAATGGTTTACTATTGCATTTGACTGCTGCTGTTTATTGTCGTCCCTAATTTTAATTCGTTGAAACCCGTTGAGTTATACTGTATTACATGCAAGTATTGCACCGACGATTTATATTCATAGTCACCCACCAGGCCCTATTGTTCAGACAATAAATAAAAAATTGAAATACACTCCAGCTGTGAGATCGAATATTTTGTCGAACCTCATCTTTGCAAGAGGTGTATGATACTCCGATCGCGCATATTACGGGTTGTGCGTCCTCATTGAGGATATAGGCCGGCGACATGCATGAATACACCCCAATAAATATATTATAAAAATTAAAATACACTCCAGCTGTGAGATCGAAGATTTCGTCGAAACTCATCTTTGCAAGCTGTGTGTGATACTCCGATCGCGCGCATTACGAGTTGTGTGTCCTCATTAAGGATATAGGTCGGCGACTCCCCTTACAACTACAGTGTAGCTATCAGGGTCAACAGGATGATTTTAGTCAGTCTGTGCGCGGAAACTATAAAACCCGTTTCTGAGGGGGACAAAATCTGACAGCTGTGAAGGGAAAGGGGGGCCTGGTTTTGATCAAAAGCGAGCGGGTTTGGAGGGGGGCGGGGGGGGGGGGGGGAAGGGGCAATTTGTGCATGTAAGCTATAAATCCTTTCGAGGGGATAAATCTGACGGTTTTGGCACCAGGATATTATTGGGGGCGGGAGGGGGGGGGGGGGGGGGGGGGGGGCAGCTCAATATGTGCCTGGAAACTATACGTTATTTTGAGGGGATAAATGTGACATTTTTGGAAATAATACATCAGTTTGTCATGTATATCCTGGGGTAATTCGTACAATCAGTGAGTAAAGAGAGGGTGGAGTGTTCGAGGGGGTGGGGTTGGGATGGGTTGGGGGGGGAGGGTGGGAGGTGGGGGCGGGGGGGCGGGGGCGGGGGGGGGGGGGGGACGGCTTTAGGTGAGGGGTTTGTTTTACGTGTGGTGCTAGGTCTAGGCGAAGGTGCGGGTGATGGGGAAGAAGGGGGCGTTCGAGGCGGGGGGGGGGGGGGGGACACAGCGGCATGGATGGCTCTTGAAAGATAATGAGGTGATATCCTGTGCATGAAGTGTTTATTAATGTGGTGGATTTCGATATTTGGTGGGGCGTTTGAGCAAGGGAGAGCAAGAGGGGGGGGGGGAGGGGGGGGGGGGATTTTCAGGAGGTTTAGGTCACAAATAATATTCAAATACACTTCGGCTGTGAGATCAAAGATATGTATCAGCTTGTTATTCGCGTGGTGCAAGGTCTAGGCGATCGTGCAGGTGGTCGGGAAAGAGGGGGCGTTGGAGCGGGGGGGGGGGGGGGGGGGGGAACACAGCGGCATGGGTGGCTCTCAAAAGATAATGAGGTGATATCTTGTGCGTGAAGTGTTTATTAATGTGGCGGATTTCTATATATATATCAATGGTCGAAGCAATTGCTATTAACAGTTCCCCACGGAACTCGATTGTTAAACCCATAGACTACATACATAGTCTATTGTCATTTACTACCCCATTTTTTTGTACAACCAATAGTCTTTTGAAGCATGTTGGCGATGACAATTATCCAGGGAATTTCCTTTAGTAGACAACTTGCTTGGTTAGACTAATCAATTATCCCGGCAATCCAAAAAAATACACAAGTTTCTTTGTGAATCTCAATTAATTATCAAGGTAACTCCAATAAAACAGCACCCCAAATAAATTGTGATTACAATAGACTCCCACCAGGTATAATATAATGATCGGAGTATCACACGCAGCTTACAAAGATGAGTTTCGACAAAATATTCGATCTCACAGCTGGAGTGTATTAATTTTCGATCACAGCTGGAGTGTATTTTTATCATTTTAATATATAGACGATGTCGGAAGCGTTTGTTTTTTGGTTCTTACGTGTATGACTTTGTTAACAGCAGCACTATTTATAGCAGACTAATATGGTGCCTTGTACGTCGTCAACATTCATTCCTATACGATGCTGTACTAATATGGAGCACTGAGTAGACAGTCGATAGACATTCTGATTGCAACTCAACATCTAGGAATCGAAACAGTTGGTAGACATCGACTGGTAGAGTAGTCTATTTTGACCCAGGGTGTTACTCTTATATACTCGGGAGTCCGGGACTAGCATGACGGATACATATATATGACAAGCCCGTTTCGGCTTATGTCTTGGACAGTAGACATCGCAGAAGACTATTTATTGCACGTACCATAGACCCCCTGAGAAGTCCATCACTTGGAATTACTTGGGCAATTGATTCGTAGCAGAGTATTAAGACTACTCTTTGAATTGCAAAGACAAGAAGACCCATTACATTGTAGCCACGCCGATCAATTGGAATTGTTTTAGCAATTGAACTAGAGTATTGTCAATTAACTGGAATTGTCTCCTCCTGCAACTTTTATGTAGATAGAGGAGACTCCAATATTCCATTGCTTCTTCAGAAGGATGGGCAACTTACTCACAATCAATAGAGTATTGTATTTTCAGTGTATCGTCGAGATGTCTTAAATAGAATTGGTTCGCACAGTAGGCTCATGTTTTGATATTCTAATAGAAGTTGTTTCAACAACTTTTTCGGGTCCTGGCTATTAACAACAATTAATCATTCTGTCATCAATAGGTTTCTGTCATGGCCTTTGAATTGTAATTGTGATTCAACAATTTGTGTGTGGTCTGGTTTATTATTAGAAGAGGTGGTTCGCACATTATTTAAAAAAATGAAAATACACTCCAGCTGTGAGATCGAAGCTTTCGTCGAAACTCATCTTTGCAAGCTGTGTGTGATACTCCGATCGCGCGTATTACGAGTTGTGTGTCTTCATTAAGGATATAGGTCGGCGACTCCCCTTACAACCACAGTGTAGCTATCAGGGTCAACAGGGTGATTTTAGTCAGTCTGTGCGCGGAATTATTATGTTGATGCTCTGATGTTCCAATTAATTAAAAATGATTTAGCATTTCTTTTCTGGTCTTGCCTATTGAGGCCATTTCTTATGCAGTCGGATTTGTCAGTCGAAAACGGCCTTTTTCGACTGAAGCCCCAATCGGGCTTGCTTACGCAGTCGAAAAAGGGCATTTTCGACTCAACTTTTTTCGACTGAGAATTCCTTTCGACTGGCGGAGATACAGTCGAAAAACTCGGTCGAAAAAGTTTTACGCGTGTTTTTTGAACCGATCGCATCGCTCATCCCAACACCAAACACACACCCACACGGCCACACGGCTACACACCCATACCAAGTACCACACTGCAGTATCATACCAGGCGCTGACGCTGGCTTGGCTATCCCAGCTGTTGCTTCTCGCAGCAAGTCAGCGTGGCGTATTCCTAGCTTTGCTCGCCAGCAGCGTGTATCACACGACGGCAGCAGCGCGCGGTCTCGATCCCATGCTGCCAACAACGGCTGCGGCTGCTGTAGCTTTGGCGGCTCTCGGCTGAGCGCAACCCCACGAACGTAGCTTTGGCGGCGTTTGGCTATGCCCAAAGCCACCAACTCGCTGGGACGAGGGTTCGCCGAGCCGTTGCTCGCGGAGAGAGCGCGAAGCACAGAGCTGCCAACCGATTTCGACTGCTGTACAGCAGTAGTACTCCCTCACACCGACCGCCTCTAGGAAGAGCACAAAAACTATAAAATCGACTCGACTGACGATAAGAAGAAGGACCAGAAGAATCCAGTCCAAAAAAAGTCCAGTCGAAAACGGCCGGCCGTTTTCGACTGACGGAATCCGACTGCGTAAGAAATGGCCTAATAGGAATGGTTCGGCGGTAAGTTTCTGCCCAGACCATTCAACTGTACGAATTGTTTCAACTAAGTGTTTATTGTCCTGTCTATTAGTGGAAATGGTTCACACAATAGATTCATGCCGGGATCTTCAAATGTAATTTTTTTGTATATTTTGTGCTTGGTCTTGCCTATTATTAGGAACGATTACCTCGACAGGTTTGAGACCTAAACCTGAGACCTGACCGTTCACTTGCATCGTTGTGACTTTTCATTCATAGACATCTGTACAGCCTTGGCAAATCAATTGCGGCCGCAATTCCGAGTGATTCACAGCAGCACGCGAAATCAATTGCAGCCGTCAATCCGATCTAAAGGAAATTGATAGAGAGCCCCAGTCAGTTGTAGCCGCATTTCCTATGAATAGAGAGCAACCAAAAACAACTGTGTGTGGCTGCAATTCCAACTATTAGATAGCAGCCGAAATTATTGTGCGCCGCAATTCAGATTATTAGACAACACCCCAAATCAATTGTAGGCGCAATTCCGAATAATAGACGGCTTCATTTTTCCTCAGATCCGCCGGAGGATGAAAAACAAAAAAAAAGAACCCGAAATCAATTGTAGCCGCACTTAAGTCTTCCAATTCATTGGCAGCACCCAAATCAATTGTGGCCGCAATTCCAATCGACAGAGAGCAGCCTAAGTCAATTGTAGCCGCAGATTCAACAAATTGACAGCCCCGCAAGTCAATCGTTGCCGCCATCCCAATATAGACAGCGGCTCAAATCAATTGTGGCCCCGGTTCCAATTGATAGACAGCACCCCAAATCAGTTGTGTCTCCAATACCAATTAGACAGTAGACCAAGGCTGGTACCCCCATTTTTAGTGGTGTGTTAGAGCCACTCGCACGAGTAGCTCTGTACCCTACTGATGAAGATCGTTTAGGCACTTGGTTTGGCGCAGCTTAGACCACCTTTGCATTGCGGATTGATTTCGCCAATGTAAAACAAAAAGAAAACGAAAGATTGCATAGGAACAAAGGGGTTACTCGCGCGAGTGACCCCTAGACACTAAAATAAAAGGCCCAAAAGGGGACCCCCCTACCGTAGCCTGGGTCAGTACTCAAATCAAATGTGGTGACAATAGACTACTCTAATAAGAACCGTCTCGTAGGGTGTGACATATGTTAGCAAACCCCTACATCAATGCGACCTAAAGCCCTCCCCCCCCCGCCCCCGCCCCCCCCCCGCCACAATTCTCCCCCCTCCCCCACAAGAAATATTTAGAGTTTCCACGCACAAATTGACCTGCCCCACCCGTCCCCTCCCCCCCTTCCCCCCTCCCGCCCCCTTTTGATCAACATCAGACCCCACGTCCTTAAAAACTCCGCCCTCCCCTCACCGGATATTCGACTTACAGGATTCACTTGATAAACTGATGCATTTTCCTTCCACAGCTGTCCGATTTTGTCCCCCTCAGAAACGGGTTTCATAGTTTCCGCGCACGGACTGAATGAGATCGCCCTGTTGACCCTGATAGCTACACTGTAGTTGCAAGGGAAGTCGCCCACCTATACCTTTAATGAGGGCACACAACTCGTAATGCGCGCGATCGGAGTATCACACACGGCTTGCAAAGGTGAGTTTCGACAAAATATTCGATCTCACAGCTAGCTGGAGTGTACCTTCATTTTTATAATATACATATAGACTAAATATTATACACTTACTTGATAAACTGATGCATTTCGTTCAAGAGGTGAGGTAGGTGTCAGATTTCATCCCCGTCAGAAACAGGTTTTTATACAACATAGTTAGTCCCCGCGCACAGACTGACAACATCACCCTGTTGACCCAGGTGCAAGTTACACTGTAGTTCCAAGGGGAGTCGCCGACCTATGGACGCCCCCCCAGTATTACGCGCGCACGGAGTACCACACACAGCTTGCAAAGATGAGTTCGGACGAAATCTTCGATCTCACAGCTGGAGTGTATTTTTATTATTTCAATATGTGTATATCGTCCATGTAGACTATATATATGTGTATATGTATTGACAGATCAAGGTTAGGGTAGATGGGTTACCCGCTTTTTCAACTCCAGTACCGGTTTTGGGCGCTACTCGCACGCACGAGCGACTCTGTCCCTCACGTAAAAGCAAAACCTTTTGTCGTTTGTTTTGTAGCAGCGTAGCTTACCATTCCATTGAGGATCCATATCGATCGCCAAACGCTACCAGTGCACGAAAGCTTAAGACCGCAAAGAAAGGAACAGGGGGATCACTCGTGCGAGTGACCCCGAGTCACTGCCAAACGAAAGCCCCAAATGTGACACACCTCCCGTCGCCGTGGTGGACACGACAGACCTTTGTCCCTAGAGGCTAATGAGCCTTACGCCACGCCGACCCGGTAGGGGGTTCGTGTTTTTGGACTTCGTTGCCAAGGCGTTAGAGCAACTTACGCGAGTAGTGGCGAAATTCACCCTCCCGTGGAATACCTCTGTTTTTGTGTGATTTAGAGAGGCGTACGTCCAGCACTACAAACCTTGGTTGGGAGTGTTGGGGTACAGCCCCCGCAGCGTCGCGTTTGATAGGAGGCGTCATCACCTCACGTAGACTCTCCGCTTCGTTTTTCCCCGTCCTCTGCCTTTTTCCGGTATTTCGTAATCATCCCATTTCATTTGTTTTGGGTCACATGGTACTGTATATTACTTTGCTATTATTGTCGCCACACCTTCTACTACTAGACTATATAAATAGCTGATAACGCAAAACGAGTCAGGATCGTGTCATAGCGTTACCTTGGACTTGGTGTGTTATCGTGCACCTCGCTGGATTGCGATTTAGGGCATCGCGGGCAACAGAGACAACGGTATACCCTTGGCTTTTTCCCGTCGTCTTCCGTGATGTTCTCTGTATACTGAAAATTCATCTTTGTGAACAAACTCATGGCCGAGGTGTATAAAAAACATTAACGGAGCGTTTGCGAAAAGCAATCCTCTCGCTGAAGTTCTATGCTTCACACGGTCTCTCGATCGTAGAATTTGCGATGGGTTTCTTCCAACACGGCGCTAACAAACAACTTTGTCGAAGGCAGGATTTGATCCACTGTTGTTGCTGTTCTACAACCTATCTCTGTGTTTCATTGGCGTACAACACACTGAGCATTTGCGCGACGCAGCTGTAATATATAGTCACGGATCATATTTCTTGCCTGGCACGCACCACCAAGCAGCTGCATGCTGCTTGTTGTATCGACACAGCGCAACACCCGCTGAGAGCACACACAGACTCGACAGGTATAGCTAGGAGAGTATGACTCGGATGAGCAGCGTTGGGGTGTGCCAGGGGTTGCCAGACGGCCCGCTGCAAAGACGGTACTCACTCGCCTGCTTGGTGTCGTGGACAATGCGTCCTTCCGAAATCGCTACTCGTACTCGTGTTCGTTCCGCTATGCGGCTGGTCTCATAGGCTGCGACAACAGGGCAGCTTTGACAAGGTAGGACTTCAATTCCATCGCACCGCGATAGCACCAGCAGCAGCCCGAGTTGAGACCGCCTCAGTCTACGTGTCAGGCGCCGGGTGTGCTCGGAGCGGAGCGTGCAGGCTCGGTGGCGCGCATACGCTAAGCGCAGCAGCAAGGAGGACCGGCAGCATACGGCGAGAAGAATGCTCGTACGAAGTCGGTCCCGATTGACAAAATTTAAAGTTTACGCTGTCGCTGCTGCCGGTGCCGGCGCTGGTGCGGTTTGTTTTTGTGGCTGAAACGGATGCTGCCGCTAGCTGCCGCGAGCTGTACTGCCCTTTGCATTGCTGCTGCTTGCTGTGGTAGGATTGAAGCGGCGGCCCTGCGTTTAACTCTGCTGCCATCGCTGTTGCCAGGCTACCGTCGCTACTCGTACTCTATTTTGCAGCCTTTTCTTGTGACACGTGTTTGTTTTTTCTTTGGCCTTGTTGCCGTACATCCCCACTTCCCCCTCAATTTCGGAGGCGTCGCCTGTATGATTTTTGTTTACCTCCAACGCAAACACCGCACAGTCATGATGGGAAGGGAGTTCACATTTCTTTGGACGCAAGAGGAAAGTATTTTGTTCGGATGACGATTTTCGCAAACACCCTAATATTGAAAACAACAACGCCATTCCCACGATTTCAGATAATTAACGAAACGCGACATTCAGAAATTTTGGAACCCTTGGGAAAAGTTCTATCTTCGTATCGTATCATATTAATTACACGCGTCTTTTACGGTATTATTTGGCCAATGGACTAAATATGTTTCATTCTTAAAGGTCTGTATAGATCCCGTAACAAGTTGACGCATGCTACGCCAGAGGTTCACCCTCTTCTTTGTGAGGTTTTGGGCATGGTAACTAATCTTAAAACCCCACCCAAACATTGATGTCTGGGGAAAGCAAGAGTCCTACCCGACGAAACATTCCATGACCCAGCCATACAACGAAAAATCATTCGAAACAAACCCGTAGGGCAAACCAAAACGAGCGGTCGGTGTATCACGCAGCTTGCAAAGAGGAGTATCGATCCTAAATTTGTGGAACTCACAGCTGACGTGTTTGCAATAATAATTGACAGCATTATTAGACTAAACATAGTCTATAGACTAGACTAAATTAACGTATAAATATCGAGATTCCGACCATTTTCGTCACACCGAGCGCCGTGATTCTGGAAACATCGTTATTCAAAAACCGTTTCAGCCAAAATGTGGTATTATTAATCCAAATCTCTGTCGTACGTCTCGATAGGGGTCGCTAGCACTACTTACTTGGGCATTTTATTTGTAAATTTTGAGACTCCTTATTAACCCAATATCGCTGGAATTGCCATTTTTGTTTCGACCTTTTTATTTTTCGTTTTGGTACCTAAGGTATGGTATTGATGATCTGGGTGTGCACTTCCATTTGTATCAAAATCAGTTGTCGTTTCTTTCCCCTATACAGCTGCTTAAGTGAGGGAGGAGCCTCCGAAAAAAAAAAAAAAAAAACATGATGCGCATCTCCACCGCAGCATGTATGTTTGTGTTGTTCGTAGGTATAAGTTCGGAAAATGTATGTTCGTTCGCCCTTACTTACCAGACCAAGAATCGGTAGGGGGGGTAGTGGGGTATCCCTACTATCACGACCGGGTTTGAGCTATCATACTCACTTTTTCTTCTCTTTTCTTTCCTTTCCTTTATCTTCTTTTCTTTTCTTTGTTTCTTTTTCTCCAATTGACTTATGCCTGTCGTGCGTATGCGTAGTGATAGATACTGCGTGTTTTATATACGTGGTAGTCTTCCTCGGGTGGCAATCGGAATATTTGGTTTCTCCAGGCGTGATTAGTGAGACGTATGCACCGGCCTGGACCTGGCACATCGTAGACTGACTCCCGATTTCACTTTTATATGTTTCTGGTGGAGGCATGAATTGCGTCAGCTGTGATATATGCGTGTACCACCTTGGGTTGTGTGTGTTTTTCCCTGGGGTATTCCTCAGCTCCAGAGTGACTGGAGCCTGTCCTGTGACCACGGACTTGATTATGCGAGTTAATGTGAGAACAACAACAACAACAACAACAACAACAACAACAACTCGCAAGACTGGCTCTTTACCTCACGGACTAAATTTCTTTTATTTAGCGGTTCCTTCTGCGCCGGGTAGCGTACCGCTTCAGCTCGGATTCATGTCGCTTAATTTCTACAGCACAAAATGTTAAACTGCGTGAAAGGAGCAACGGGGTCGGTCCCTCGCGCGAGTGATCCCGAACTTCTGCGAAAGAGGACCCCAAAAAAACCGTAGCCTAGGGCACCGGAGCATGCTTTACCTCGTCTCGCGTTGCGCGGTCTCTATCCTCAACTGCCCTCCCCCCCGCCCTCCTCCCCACCCCAACGGTCCCCACTCAGGTCAACATCGTGATACCAGACAATGGGTCAGTCAACGTCGAAAGCGAAGGCAAACTTGGCAGAATCATCCGACGAACTGGACAGTCTGATGAGCATGGCCTTGAAGCAGATTGACCTATTCAGGGTCGACGTAAAAGAGACCCGGGGCAACGAAGCACTCCTCAGCCAGACCGAAGTCACCGGGGGGCGAACATTACGGTTCAAGGTATAACCCCATACAACACGGTAGGTTGCGGTTGTTGGCGCAATATATGATAAGAGGTAGTATAAATTTCATTTTTTGGTAGATCTATGAGTCGGCACGACTTCAGTCACCAACTAATTACTTCGTAGTCAGACCAACAGCCAGCCGTACTCCGGAGGTGCCCACTATCCGACTTGTTGGGTGTTCATGTTTGCAGGAAGGATTGTATGATGCAGAGTGTTTTCTTGTTATTTTTCAGGCGGGACCCTCTCAGCCGGGGGAGGTTGATTTGTCTTGCTTCTCTCGCCCGGTCTAAGTCGACAAGTCGGCTGACCGTCACCTCCGTTCGCCACCCGATTTGTCGACCAAAGCCACGTCTTTGGCTACCTGTATGTACCTACCGATTGGCTTTTATCCGTCACATCATGCCGACTCACAGCTCTTCTCTTCTTGACCATCACGCTCCTGACAGAGGGGGAGGCTCCTCATAATACCGTGTGGATTTTAACAATATTGTTCGTGCATGACGTATGTGTCTAGGCGAGTAGCTTGCTCGTTCGGCTGCATTTTTCCGTTCGTCTTATCTGAAGCTGCTGTCATATGGTAGGGAGAATACCCCCATCTTCACAGCCGGGTTTTCACCACTGTCACTCGCACGAGTCACTCTCTCAATACCTCACAGACCAACATAGTTTTTTAGGTGGCGCAGCGTAGCTTGCCATTCCATCGGATACATATCGCAAAATTTGAACAGCTCGAAAGGGCACAAGAAGGTCGCAAAGGATCAGGGGCGTCACTCTCGCGCGAGTGACCCCGCTTCACTGGCAGAAAAGGTTCCACTGGCGACCCCGTACTGTAGGCTTGGTGGTCTGAAATCCAGCACTTACTTGTATTCACGTGAGGTATGCAGACCTCCTCAAGCGAGGAGACCCAGAAACGCTCAAGGGTCGCCTCTATCGTACGTAGCAAGCGTGCATTGGTGCATTGATTGGGTATATTAGCCATCCGACGCCCATGCTGCGATGAGGGGGGAAGACATACTTTAAAGGCTCGATTCAAACTTGAAGAGCTGTATACCCCATAGCACCCTATAATACCCTATACTACCCAAAATACCCTAGTACAGCCTCAATTGCTATAATACCGTACAATACCCTCCAAGGGAAAATGCTGATGTCGGGAAAACTAAAAGTGCTACAGTAAGCGATGAACAATCCCGTAGCCTAGGTATATGTTGAACGAAAGGTACTGAAAATACTTGATAAACGAATTCCCAACGATTTCGGGGTTAAGGGGTCCCGTAAGTCCGAAACCGGTTAAGCCAAGAAGGGGTATACCTTCATACCTCTATCGTAGCAGGCGTCACCCCTCTATCGTCAATACGCAGTGAGATACTGCTGTGCTGTAGTGGAACAGTTTTCGGCATCGGGGTAATGGGTGGTCGGCTAGCACGGCGAGTGTCTTGCAGATACGCTATGAGTATGCGGCAATAAACCAAAGACGGCACAAAGTGCGGTACACCCGCTCCCTCTAGAGTTTACAACGTGTGTAACCTTGAATCGAATCAGGCGCATCGCCAGAGACACAAGTTACTATGAGATACTACGCATTTCTGGGGGACAGAATCCCACAGACAAACTTTCCGGCAGCTGCATATGTATATATAGGGCGCATAAAATTGCTCACATTCGTGTTAGAGTGGTCAGATCCTGATGGAATCAGCGCGTGGTGGGATGTTTGAGCTCATGCTGTATCAGCTCCTCCATCATGAAGGTTCGAGTCATTCCACCCTAGGGGTTGCACCTTTTGGATCAAACGATTACTATTACTGATTACCAACGATATATGGAATACTCGTAGTTACGGTTGACCTTTTCACCTGAGGATCTACCAGTTGGGATGACCCTGTTTGAGCGTCATTGTGTTGGGACACTCTAGCGAACCAGATTATAACAGATCACGCAAACAAATGCCTTCGTGTAGTCATCTGCAAACCTAACGAACGAAATGCCTTCGCGTAGCCCATCGTGTTGAGTTGGGGGAAAAAGCTAGGCGTCGGTGGAATGCCCTAATATCCGGGTCGTTCTCGCGTGCTTCCCAATCGAGAATACGAAAAACAGCTGTCTCGCCGTGGTGTCTATTTTTCCTCAGTGACAGCCGCAGCCGCGCGCACAGATAGGCGGTTTTTGTCAACAACGAACGACCACGGTCCCGGCGGCACGGTGTAGACACTAAACAACAGCTCGGTGGAACCTGTAATACTTAGCTTTACGCACACGATTTCCCGAGTGGAATCCACACAATTCGGCCCGCGCACAAGAGCAAAAACAGATTATCTACAGTGGATCACCTTGGTCGTGACACGAACAATGTGCGTGAACACGTCTCCCACGCAACGCCTGAAAACTTGACGCGTGCTGGCCACAGTGACCACCAGTAATGGGCTACATATATATAGGGTGAGATCTGCATAATGCCGCTCTTGCACACAAGAGCCAAAACGCATGATCTAAACACAAGTAGTTCACCTTGATCGTAACCTGACCAATGTGCGAGCGCGTCTTCCTCGCACTGCTCGAAGACTTAAAGTGATTTCATCAAGGCGGCCACCACCAGTGAAGGGCTAGACACGATGGGATACAAATTAGACAACTCTTGCGCAAGGGCAACTACTACGTACAGATGCTGTATTTGATCTCCTGTAGAACATGATCTGTCTGATGTATGAACAATAATCTCCCGCACTGCCCGATTCCTGCCAAACCAGGAGTTTATCAAGGTGACCACCAGCAACGGGCTAGACAGCGACATTGAAGCAGCCGTCGGCGACTTCTTCACGGCGGCCGGCGACGGTGCCGCTGGGGACAACGTGAGACTATGGGTATACGGTAAGGTGGTACCTGTTTTTGCCACAAGTACAGCACAGGAAACAGAGAGTTCAAACCGGTACCAGGTGTACATGGGAAACCATCCGTCCCGCACATTGCAAGACAAGCCTGTCGAACCTGTGCGACCAAGTTACATGGTGTCGTACTTACTCCGGGTGGAGCACAGTATGTATGTAGATATTAGTATATGCGCAAGGGCTGTATAATGCAGCAACCCGAACTAAGCACACGGTGGCACATTTTGTCAAATCATTTTCTGAGTGACCACGTCACTCTTCCGCTACATTAACGGTTACTCTCGACCTGATCCCGTTGGAGTGTCGTTTGCGTTACTCGTTCGATACCTAGACCATGGGGCTGTTCATCGGGATTATTGCTCTTTCAATTGCGACAGATGCCGCGTTAGAAGTGCACTTGCACCGTTGTTTTTCTGAGTGGGGCTCTTCACGTGAGGAGCTCTGAAGCACCACACGAAAAACCGATCTGGAGCAGACTGAAAGCAGTGGCAAACGGCTAACAAACCCATTGACGCTTTAGGTATATCTAGCAAAATCAAATGTTGACAAAACAAGAACATCATTTCCACCGAGTTTGCGTTAAGGACGAGCCCCGTCATCCAGGGAAGAAGGTAACCAGTAGTAGCTGAAAAATGCTGGCTCTGTCTCAGCACGCGCGTCCTCTTATATCGAAACCGTCGTTGCTTCAAGACGGATATTGAAGGATATACTGGGGTATACAAGGGTATACTAGGGTATAGTAGGGTATTATAGGGTAGCATAGGTAAACAGCTCCTCAAGTGAAGAGCCTCAGCAAAAGCATACGTGATACATGCTACCCCCTATTGCATCACGCGTCTGAAATTGACTGTGAGGTAGTCTATCTGAATCATCTCACTGTACAAACGGTAGGGGTTGCAGTGTTTGGGCCAAGGGTTTCCTAAGACCTTCTGGCCGATTGAGCTCACACTCAGGGTGTGTAACTACCGGTTAGTATGACCACGTTCCGAGTATGTTTGTATTTGGTCGAGGTGTTTGGACTGGCGGATAAGAGTGTTGGTCGGGTTGCTCCAACGAATGCGACTACTTCGAAGCCGTTCTTCGGGCGAGATGTAGAGCTCCTCACGTTTAGAGGTCAGACACGTCTGGTGCCCCCCTAGGGTAGCCGGTTTGACTTGTAGGTCCGGGGGGGTACCAAATGGGTGGTGTTCTATTTATCACTTGAGTTTAGGCTTTGTGTCCCCCCAGTAAAAAAACGTATGCTGCGGTAGATGCTGCGGTAGATGTGGGACAGCGTTTCTGCTAGGCTGGGGCCTCACGTTCTTGGAGAGTTCTCTACCTGAGAACCCCAAATACTAGCTTTGGGCATGCCGAAAACGCAAGTCACTGAATAATCAAACAATCCCATATTATTCCTTACTAGTACGAGAGGTACAATACAAGAAAAATATCCCATTGCGAAAGGAGACATCCCTGCCATTTTGGTTAGGTAGCCGACCGCGTCATTCAGGAGCCAGTTCAGCCAAAAGGTGACCTCCTACATCGTACCAGCCGCTGAAAGAACCCCAGCCGCTGAAAGTGTGAGGAGCTTCGGGACAATACATGCTTACCCACATCTCACGACGTACATCCGAAGTCAGGGCCTACGGTCAGGGGGTTACCCCATTTTTCCGCCGCTAGTTTAGGCTCTGTGTCTCATGCAAGCCTGGCCCAGAAAGAAGAAAAAAATATAGCGCAGCTCGAAACAAAATTGGTTCAGACGAGTGCTGCGGTACAGGTACCACGTTTGGACTATATTTCGTTTCTGAATGTCAGGGTCGGCTCTCCTTAACTCATCTTAACCCATCTTAACCCAAAATCGCCGGAACGTCCTTCTTGTGCAATATTTTTGTTTTCTTGTTTTTCTTGTACCTAGGCCAAGGCATGAATCTGTTTATCGAGTTGAACTGTCAAGTTTACTCAAATATCAGTTTTTGATCGAGGTGTAGAATGTTTTACGCTCTGATTAGCAATTCCAAGTTTTGTGACCGAACGTATTTCTTACGTGCTTCCAAACTTCAACAATTGCAAAGTTCGGAATAGTTGGGACCCTTAGCACACACGCGGGGTTGGGTTCAATGACTTGTTGTTGTTCTGCATCAATGCTCCGCTTTTCCGGTGCTGGCCCCTACGACGTACAGCAAAGTGCTAAGCAGTCTGCCATCCGGGGGGCGAAGAACATGGTCATCGGCGGGTTGAATGCGTTTCTAGGGGCGTCACAGGCAGGAGAGTCCATGGCCCACGACTTTTTCGTGATCTTTCTGAACAACGCCTTCATTCGCGTCGACACACACCTGTGGTAAGTAACTAGCGGCTGACAGCAATACTCTTAGTTAGGTAGGTAGGGCATTTTAGGACGAGCACAAAAAAGAAAGTGTCAGGACTATTTTGACCAAATCGCAGATAGAGTGATATTTTCGCGAATTGAGATATTCGTCACAGGAATCCGAGCTTGAAAATGTTTTGTCTTGATATTTTCGACTAAAACAGTAATGGGTACCAGGTATCAGGATTCCTGCCTAAGTAAAAGCGATTTTTTTCGAAATGGTGATGTAATTGCGTTCATTTGGAATGACCGCTTGGCATATAGTCTATATACCTCTATGATGTATTTGACAGGGGGTGTTGTAAAATGTCATGGCAAAACTACAGTATTGTTAGACTAGTCCTAGCTAGTAGGTATTTTTTGAACTGACCAGCTACCGTCGCGGCGAGGGACGACAGCACACTGGCCTTTTATGTTTGTGACGCGTGGTATACATGATAGAGGCATCTGGTACCATTTTGTTTTTTTTTGGAGTCATCCCACGGTAGGGATGGAGCAGAAATTTCACAGCTCCCTATACATGAGGACCTCAACATCATCATCACCCCAAACACGCCTTCAAAGACATTTTTTCCCCTGCGGCCCGACCAACACTTGCATTCCCTAGCCTTGATAACATATTATTATCGTAAAACGTATCAGACTAACCGTTGGTTCCTCTGTTGAGGAGCTCAACCGGACAACAAAAGAAGAATGGTGTAACCCCCAACCGCAGGATCATGACGTTTTCATTGGCACATATTTTGTGGCTGGCGAGGTTCCCTCGCCGACTAATTACTAATGTCTACAAAACTACCAAAAATCGTGTCAACGTTATTGCGATTGATTGCACGTCCAAATAGCTACCTTCGTAGGCCATTGGGTTGACTCTTCATCTCGAGGTGCGCTTTCATGTTTCCCGAAGCCAGCGGATGGGCTCTAAGATGCAGAGCTTCTGTCGTCATAGGAAGAGCCGCAGAATATATATAAAAGAAGCAAATAAATGTTATATTTTATAGCATGTTCATTGTATGTGTGTTTCGCAATGCTCGTGGTTGTCTGTCTAAACCATGGGGATTGCTTAAGATTGGGGTCAGCATTTCTTGTTTTGGGAGGGTTAAATCGAGGAGCTTCAGGGAAACTAGTTTTTTTTCCGGTACTGTGGACCAGCGCCACGGCGGGGTGTACCCTCAGTGTGTGCATGGTCGTAGTCGTACGACCATAGACCCTCGCATCGCTACTAGGCCAGGACAGAGCACGTCAGGTTTTTACCAACCAGCTGGACATTGTTTGCACCAAGCGCGAAGCGCGGTGAGGTGTTCGGCGAGTGGCAGGAAGGGTGAATTGCATCCTTCCAACAACCGCTCGCAAGATGGACTTCGGGTAGCACGCGCCTGCTGTAGTACTGTTTTCTCGTTGACCCGCTCGCGACCGCTGGTGCTACAATAGAGGACTGATTCTACGCTAGCCCCATCGCGAAACTAGTGATCTTCTTTAACAAAGGTTTCATGGCTGATCGATGTCAGAAAATAGTGGTGACTACAAATTTTTTCCATCTTTCGATCCATGTACAATAACGAATTATAAATATTTAACACGTTGTTTACTACACCTAAACACTGGGTTGCATACTGCATCTAACATCAAACCTTCTAGAATATTAAACATCACCAGGCAGATGATATAAAGGGATGTCTTCTTGCTACAACCGTCAGGTTTGTCCCTTTCAAGGATTTATACTTTCCGCGCACGTATGGAAATGTCCCGCCCCCACCCTCCCCCGATCTCTCTTGTTCAAACCTCCAACCCCTTCCCCCCCCCTCCCCCGATCCCTCCCCCACCCCCACCCCCCTTTTTGTTTTTGTTTTTTGGTATTTTTTTCCGCCCAGTTTGTTCAAACGCCCCACTTACAATCGAAATCGGCCAGAGTAATAAACACCTCTACGCAGTTGATATCACGTCAGTATCTTTCAAACCATCCATGACGTAGTTTTTATTCTTCCCCCCCACCCCCCCTCAAACCCCTCCTCCAACCCTCCCTTTTTTCCCACCACCCGCACGATCGCCTAGACCTCACGTATAACAAGCCCCTACATATCCTTGATGTCACAGCCGGAGTGTATTTGAATATAACATGTGACCTAATCCTCCAAAAAAAAACTATCTCCCCTCCCCCCTCTCCCCCCCCTTCCCCCCTTTTCTTTTTTTCTCACGCTCCCTGGCTCAAACGCCCACCCTAATATCGAAATCCCCCAGAGTAATAAACACTTCACGCACTGGATATCAACTCATTATCTTTCTAGAGCCATCCATGCCGCTGCTTCCCCCCCCCCCCCCTGCCCCCGCCCCCTGCCTCGAACGCCCCCTCCTTCCCCACCACCCGCACCATCGCCTAGACCTAGCACCACACGTATAGCAAACGCCTACATCTATGCCACCTGAAGCCCTTCCCTCCCCCCCCCCCCAACCCCCCCACTCCCCCCGCCCTCCACCTCCCCGCCCCCCCACCCCATCCCACCCCCACCCCCTCGAACACTCCGCCCTCTCTCTACTCACTGATTGTACGACTTACAGGATATACATGATAAACTGGTGGATTCTTTCCAAAACCGTTACATTTATCCACTTAAAAGAATGTAAAGTTTCTACGCACAGATTGAGCTGCCCCATCCCGCCCCAACCCCCCCCAATGATAAAGTTGTTTTTTTTCCCAAAACCGTCAGATTTATCCCCTTGAAGGATTTATAGTTTCCACGCACAAATTGAGATGCCCCGCCCGTCCCCCCCCCCCCCCTCCAACCCCGCTCCCTTTTGATCAAAACCGGGCCCCCACATCCTTCAAAACTCCGCCCTCCCCTCACCGACTATTCGACTTACAGGATCCACTTGATAAACTGATGCATTTCCTTCCACAGCTGTCAGATTTTGTCCCCCTCAGAAACGGGTTTTATAGCTTCCGCGCACAGACTGACTAGCATCACCCTGTTGACCCTGATAGCTACACTGTAGTTCCAAGGGGAGTCGCCGACCTATATCCCTAATGAGGACACACAACCCGTAATACGCGCGAGATCGGAGTATCACACACAGCTTGCAAATATGAGTTTCGACAAAATCTTCGATCTCACAGCTGGATGGAGTGTGTTTTCATTTTTTATAGTATAGACTACATATTTATTATTAATAGCGCGCGTCGCATGTGTCAACCATGGAAACGTATTTGTGTCGTTTTTTTTTTTTTTTTTCCTCCCTTCTGTGCTAAGGCCTGTGCCACAAGATGCTTCATTGGGGTAACCCTACAGATAGTGTTGTACAGCCCATGTGGGCTGGTTAGAGGGGTAGGACACGTGAAGTTGGGAGCCTGACATAGCTCAGATTCAGGTGCATTTATTTCGTTTAGGGTGCGCCATATGCCGCATGGTGCTTGCAGCGACGACGAAAGTGGAATCGTACGCGTCTTGAAGCTTACAATTTGTGGGTGATAGCTTGTTGTCAAGGTTTAAGGTGGCTTGGCCATAGTCGGTTGTAGGTTGTAGTCGACCTGTGACGCCTTCTACGACACGAGGGGATCAATGTTATATATATGAACGAGTGACGAATATTTATAGATATATATATATATATATGTATTTGTGATTACGGAGTCATCCCACTGTAGGTAAGGGTTTCAGTGTTTGGGTTAACTAATGTTTCTGATAATTTCATAAAGTGGTAATAATGTGGTGATAATGTGATAATGTGATACTGTGACAATGTGATAATGTGGTAATAATGTGGTAATAATGTGGTAATGATGTGATAATGTGATAATGTGACCGGTTGAGCTCCTTAATGAAACTATCGAATAGTATGATGACTTACCGAGTATGCTTGTATTAGGGCTATTGCGCACAGTAGTGATGTTCAGATTGCGTTAACTAAACGATGTTTTTAAAGTCTTCATGTTTGGGGTGAGATGCTATGCTCCTCGTGTTTTCGAGGAGCTCAGAAACGTCTGCTGCACCACTCCTAGCGTGGGATGGCTCAACATCGTTGGAATGTCTTGTGGTTTACGCTCCATGCCTGGGCCGTTGGATTATTCACCGGTGTAGCGGATTCATTGTTCTCGGAGTCGGTAGATCGGTCAGGTGGAGGGCTCGTCATTATGAGGAAGTACAGAAGAATCCAGCGCCTCCCACCCCTTTCGTAGTTTTGGCCGTCAAGTAGAGTAGAAGCTTTTGCTCCAAAGTGGCAGGCGCACTTGGTCCTTTCCATTCAAAATTCCAAGTCTACATTTCGGCGGGCACTGCCTTGTTCACAGTTCGGTTTAAGACACCCGCAAGAATGCCTCTGTACCTGGCCGACAGAAAGGCATGCCTTAACATACTCGAGTAGCTTATCCAACCGTTCCATTGTGCAGATTCACATCGCAAAGCTGAACAGCACGAGAGATTAAGGCCGCAAACGAACGCGTGGGCCACTCGCGCGAGTGACTCCGAGCCGCTGCAAAGGAACTGCCCAAATGTTACCCTCCCCCCTTCCTTAGCTTTGGTCCCCCAAGACGTACAAATTTCCCTTGGCATCTAAAGATACCCATATTTTGCGTGTATCTCGATGCTCTAACAGGGTCAACATCCGCTTTAACAACCATTTCCATTCGTATGACCCACACACGTCCAAATTACGCTTTTCAGGAAGAGGGCGCTCAAGGCCAAAGCGGCAGGGGCGGAAGCGTCCCAGAGCATCGTCGGCTACCTGTGTGCCTTGGCCGTCATCCCCATGTCTGTCCTGGAACCCGACGAGATCGATTTCCTGCTTTCGGAGGCCCTCGCCGCCGAAGGAGATGAAGAGGACTTCGCCAATGTCCAAGAGCTTGCCGTCAACCTCAAAATCCTCAAGACTCTCACAGGGAAGCTGACAAAAGAAGACCAATCGCTCGACGATCTGAAGGCACTGGTTACTACCATCACCGAACTCAACAAGCACGTCAAAGAAAGCTACGCACGCCTTAAAGACGCGCCTGTCAGCCCGGAAAATTAAAAACTCGAGACTGATTGTTCCCTAGCCCCCGCCCAACACCAGCGATATTCGTTAACGAACGTGTCGTGGCTGCGCGACACGAGGAAGGATGCTGTGACAAAAATTTCTGCATCTCTTCCTAGGTTTGCAAAAGACTGGCGAACTACGACGATGGGGTGGCAATGAGCAGAGAGAATTTCGGGAGAGGAGGCCCGGAGCTGGGTTCCAGCCCAGTGATTTCGGTAAAGAAAAGGTGGGGGGGCTCTGCTGTAGAACTACTCTTGACGCCGGTGCGGTCAGTTGGGAGAAGAAGAAACGGCCGACCCGAACCACCCACAGTGGTGGCCTCTCTGTAGAGAAGGTTGAGTAGTGCCGGTTGCCCTCTATAGCGCCTGTTTTATAGCTCAGCACGCGTTGGAACAACCAGTGGTGGAAGTGAGCGGTGTAGTGCCCGTTGGCACTATAGTCTAGTAGTGCCGGTCTCTCCGGCTAGTCGATACCGCTGTTATAGAAGGATAACTATTCTATGTAGTAATATGTAACGCCAGATTCGGTCGTACAAAAATAAGATGTGTTGCCGGTTTGGATGTGGTTCTGTATGTGGTGGGAAAACCCGCGAGCCTTGGGTTTCGGGCACAACTGGCGTTTGGCGGAGGGGGCAATGGGGGAGGAGGGGGGGGGTTCTGGCCGGCCTGAATTAAGGCAAGAGTGTAGTTCAAACGAGGGAGATTGTATTCCACGGTTACGGTGTTTAAGCGCGTACTGTATGGCAATATATCGGTAGCACTTAGTAACCCAAACGGTTTTGGGGATGACGTGACGCCTCATCACATCCTGGTCAGAGTAACCATCGTTGTTATGCCATAACATCTGTTTCGTTGAATGACCCCATATATATATGGGATTGTTCATCGGGTACTGCTGCTGTAGCACTTTTGCTGCCGTCGTTGTAATCAGGTTTCAGGATAGACACGTAGCTCTTCAAGAGGGAGACTTGCAGTAAAAAAACAATAAAAGGAGGGGTCTGTAGGTACCGTAGCATGCGTCTGTAGGGAAAGGAGTTTTAGGCTTTTCATTTCGGTGGTGATGATTACCACTACCACGTGCTTAAGCTTTGGCTACGCTATTTCTTCCCAACCCTCCTACGGGTGCACGGGGTTTGGGATGTCGGGCTTCGATTAAACAGCCAAATGGCCCATGGACTCGTGCTACGATTAGAGGTATTTTGCTATATTCCATTTATTTTTGGTTGAAGATGTTTTTGAATGACGGGACTCCTTTACCCTTCTACACCAAAAATGGACGGGAATTTCTATGTTTTTTGTTTCGCAAATACCCTTGTTCTTGTACACCTATATGCCATGCGATTAACGGGTAGATCACGTTAGTTAGTGGCTTGTGGACCGATAGAGGGAATGGGTGAGTGTGTATGGGCGGACTGACAGGACTGTTGCGCCGCCTTCAGGTTGCTTGGCCCCAAGCTCTTAGGCCTGCACGGTAAGAAGGATTATGGACATTATTCCGTAACCCATGCACCCATGCCGGTTCCTTGGATGTCGCGTTATTGTTATCTACTCGCGATGGGTGCATGTGATGGTGATCATCGGGAGGGTCTGACGTATTGTCATGTACATTCATACGTACGTGCCCTGATGGTCTTGATTCAACTTATTTCATGATGTTCGCAAACATTCGTGGAAACTGAGGTATGGAAGGAAGGCGCGGTGAACGCCGGCGAAGGATGTTTTACATTATTCACGCAGCTATCCCGTGTGTTTTACTGGCGTTAGTCGGCCCACGCCATGACGTGTTACTTGAGGAGATCTGCTAAAAAAATGACAAACCTCTATGTCTTGTCTTCCGCCGATTTGCGCTGGCGGGGCCCGATTGTGCAAGGAGAATGTTTTGCCCAAAAGTGCTGTCTATATCGTAGCACGCGTCACACGTATGTTTGAGACCGAGAGTGATGAGGGGGTTTGTCTCTTTCACCTTGGGCTTCGTATATTTAGTCTGTGACGTGCTCTACCATAGGGGCAGTTTTTTTAAATATTTTTCTAGATTTGCATGGGGCCCCTTAACCCAAAAGCGTCGTAATGTTGGGTGTTTTTGCAACAAAACACTTTTTTGTCCTATGTCACGGGTTTGTTCATTGGGCTGCTCTTTGAGTAGTACTCATACTTGGTTTTTGGGCTCAGGCTAAGAGCCGCTTGAGTAACGAATCTCTCAGAAACAGAACGGTGATGATACCGTATCGTAGTAGCATGTATGTGTCCTGCGCTGGACGGGGTTTTGGAGGGTGTTTGGCACGATTCATTCTTCTCCGTTCGGCATTGGGCAAAGAAAATCGTGCATGTATTGTCGAACGGTGCCAAACCAATGCCCTTGTTCTTGCCGTATTTGTTCCGTAAATATGTGCCATACATATATCGTTTGACGTCTCCCCTGACCTTAAAAATAGTATGTGTAAACAAGAGTGAATTACTCAAATTTCATCGCCCCCGCATCTACTCACGACGAGTATCATACAACTGAGCGTACCACAAATGCTTGCATGCGCGATCTGTAGCGCGTCTTGTTTGCGAGTGCGCTCGGTTCACTTTCGTTTAAAATGAGAGCCAAACGGATCGGTTGGGTCAGTAATCGATCAACAACTGTTATAACAGCACATGCTTTAGGGCAGGCTTGGTGGTCTTTCGCGTTATCGTGTTTCGATTCAACTCGGTCAGGGTTCGAATAAAGCGCCATCATAAAATACTACGGGGCTGGGTTCGTTTGGCTATTGCATCCATCCGACAGTAGCACAGAAAAAAAATACCAGGCACGATTGTTTTCATACATAAGAACTGGACCGAGAGGAAACCACACTCCTCCCGGCCTTCTACCAATCAATAATAACATACACGTGTGCATGCGGGCACTATGTTAGCACGGTTCACACAGTTCACTGTGAATAGTGAACATGTTTTTTTGTCGTTTGAACCGTTTTGAGGCGTCTTACTTCCAATACTGGCAAAGACGAATGCTTCTACGTACGGTAGAGTCGCATCAACTACTTTAAGACGCTCTTCATTTCGTTGGAGTACCTCGTACACCGGGTTGCCTAGGTCATGATCTGGTCGATCATGGCAAAGACAAAGCCGTTTTGAGATGCCGTGCAGGATCAGTGTACACAGACAGTACAAATCCAACCCTCGACAAAAAGCTGGTACTGTATGTCTTACAGCTCACACGGCTCCCCCGCGGTAACATAAGCTAGACCACGCAGATACTCCCCGAAAAACGTAGATCATCGGGTGGGGATTGGTGATTGGTCAGGCTTGTGGACACATGTACCTGGTATACTCTAAGCTCAGAGTATCCTATGGTAAAGTTATCCCACGGTAACGTTGCAGCAGAAAGTCCCTGAGCTCCTCACATGAGGAACTCAACATCTCACCCGGAAAATGACTTCGAAGGCATTCGTTCGCACAACCCGACCAAGCTTCTATTAGTCCTAACAAAAAAATGTACTCGTGAAATTACTTTATGGACGGGCAGTTCCTCACCTGAGGAACTCAATCGCCCAGGGATGTTTTGGCGCAGAAACTGCAGCCCCTACCGTGGGATGACTCGACGGTAGGGTACTCGTATTGGGTGCAAACGTCTCGCCCGATACGTTGCCGAGTATATACTTGTTTTATGGCTAGCGCAGAGAAGTGGTGGTCAGATTGCGAGAGCGAATGCCTTCAAAGTAATGTAGTTTCGGATGATACATGGAGCTCCTCATGTTAGGAGCTCAAAAACTTCCGCTGCACCCCTACCGTGGGATGAGTCCTACGCCCGGTCCCCGGTCCGGCACATAATAACTCGTGGGCAGGTATACAAAACGAATATTAGCCTGCAATGCACAACGAAGTCCACGTACGTTGTGTATCTTTTCCGTCGAGGAACCCCCATCAGCGGCGACAACGTTGGGGACGCGCGCTATACATAGTACGAGCGGAGGAAGTTTTTTTCTTGAAACGTTCGCAGAGTGACGGGGGCTCCTCAAGGCAAAATTGTCTGAATTTCGGGGGGTTTTCGCAGAAAACATTTCGTTGAATACCTAGGCCATGGGATTGTTCATCGTATTTGTTACCTTAACCAGTTTTATGTGTGTTATACTACATAAAACTCATCAAATGAGTGGAGCCTCGTGAGAAGAAGTGGGAAACCCCTATCGTAATTTTGCTGGGAAGCGTTTATGGCTGACGAGGCTCGTTAAAATAATCACTACTAGATTACCCACGATCATTGTCAAATGTTGTTCTATTTACTTCATATGCCTACCTAGACCGTTGGATTGTTCATCGGGTTGTGCGCTTTCCTTAGAGTTATCCCAAAGAGTCAACGGATGGGTGAGGTGGAGAGCTCCTTAGACTAGGTCACTGCAACAGCCGCAGAAAAATCATGGAGCTTGCCCTCTATTGTAGCATGCGCCCTGCGTCCCGCTGTGCTCGCGCAACACGACGGGTTCGGCTGGGAAAACGAGGGGTTAGTGAGTACCCGTATTACAGGGGTTTTCACCGGCTTGCTCAACGAGGATCAAACAACGAGAACCTGGCGACAACAGCAGTCTCGCCGGGGTGACTATTTTTCCGAAGCAGCAGCCGCGCTCTCAGACAATATGTTCAGGCCAACAAAGGAGGGCCGGGGTCCTTGCAATGAACGGTGTAGATATCTAAGGCCGGGTGGGATCTGCGCTACGTTTTGCCCCTCCGCAAGGTTTTCCAGGAGTGGGACCTGCATGACGGTAAGCCTCTGGCACATTACTAGGTGTATCATAGCGGTGAGTACAGATGACCGTAATCCGTTCGATGTGAACCCTCTCGCACTGAGCTAAATAAAAAAACACAACATTATTTCGTCAACGTGACCACAAGCGAGGCGCTAGACACGGTGGGCTCTGTATGTGATACCGCTCTTGCACAACAGTTACTTCTACAGATGATCCAGATTTTTTAGATCATCTACATGATAATATAGACTAGACCGTGGTATGTCCCATGTGTGGAGAGTTCTCCGTCGCATTGCTTGAAAACGACTCAACATGAGTTCGTCAAGGTGACCGCCACGGGTGAGGAACTAATTGTTGTAGACACGGCGGAATCTATATGATACGGCCCCTGAACCTCGCAATATCACCTACATATGATCTCGATGGTTTAGATCTTGATCTGTCGGACATGTCGACCACTTTTCCTCCGCACCGCCTGAAAAAAGAAACAAAAATA
Organism: Undaria pinnatifida; assembly: GCA_012845835.1. Taxonomy (NCBI): domain Eukaryota; class Phaeophyceae; order Laminariales; family Alariaceae; genus Undaria; species Undaria pinnatifida. The sequence goes on from JABAKD010000001.1 coordinate 17,937,225, forward strand.
GGAGTTGGTGGATGAGACCAGTCATGGGCCTGACAGCGACATAGAAGAAGCCGCCGGTGACTTCTGGACGATCTCCTGTGACGATGCTGCTCAGGACAAGGTAAGAAGGCACCACGGGTTGGTCGTGTGTCTGTTGTACCGGAATCTGCTAGCCGACAGCAACCGCAGTATACCGGGTACCGGTACTATTGGGTATGTTAAACGGTACTACTTGTATTAGTTCCATTCGTGACAATCGAGTTCCCCGGCACTATACCGGCACTATACCGGCGATGGAAACGATTTCAACGGTCACTACGGGGAGACCCTCACCCCTCTTCACAAGAAACGCCTAGCATGAGCAAGGCGTGAAGCCTCGTTGTAACGCCAACGTTGACATACCTGGCTGCTCCAGACGGCTTAAAGAGTCGTTCCTCACTGACGTGATCCCTCAATCGATGTTTCTTGGCATCCCCAAACCAGCATGGAGCGTGGGGTCAGGGCTCGTGTGAAACACTGACACGTCTCGAGCCTCTGTGTACGTGCTTGGAGTTGCCGAGGTGGCACCGAAATGTCTGTTATCATCACTTGTGACGAAGAAAGATGATAGTTTGAAATTGGCACTTTTGTGGTCAAAAGACAGAAGAGGCGAAGAAGCAGGATAAGGGAGATGAAATAAGATGTAACGAGTGGTCCAGGTAGGGCTGACCGCAACTTGATCAATACGGCACAATGCCCACGCTACGGGCGGATGCATTCTGCGTGTCGTAGTACTTTCCAACAGACCGTCCCATAGTAAAGTTCCTTGCACCATTCCCTGCAACTTTCCCCGATATTTACTGTTGGAAATTGGTGAGAATTGGAATGTATGTACAGTACACCAAGTCTGCGTTCTGCAGATGGACAAAAACTGGTACACAAACAATAGTGTATGGAGCTTCGTTTTTTACCCAGATCTCCAGGAGGATCTAAAAACAAATAAAAAAAGTACACCAAAGAAAGGGAATAAACAAACCGAGAGTTCACGCATATTCTCTGTCTCTTTATCTAGACTGAGATGCTTATTCAGCTCAATCAAGGTAGTAATTACAAATCAAATAGGTACTCCGGGACCGCAGAGTCTATGTTCCAATACGCCCTCTTCGATGAGAAAGTAGTAGCTAGAAGAATTTGATGCCGAAAAGAATGAGCACCAATGGTACGCCGTGTTCAGACCTCTGTGTATGGACCGCGGTAACATGGAGGTAACCATATCACTTTGAAAATCAAAATCCGAATGGAACAACATATATATTTATTCATATCTGTTGAACGAATACGTGCAATATGGATAAACTATTGTCACATAATTCTGCTCCTCCTGGTGTAGTTACCAGCGAAAAGTACTCTAGATGAGAAGCGCACACCAGTCTGCTGGGTGTTCAGCACGCCCCCTGAATTTGATATCTATCTTGAGATACGTGAAACCGAACAAAGTCAAAACTTCGGACGCTGGTCCAGTACGGCAGTGAAATACGTATTATTTCGTATTATGTTTGTCGAAAGAATCGTCTACGATTACAGATTGTACGACAATGGACTATGGGTGTAGTCGTATCACAAAAGCTATACTCGTGATGTTATTTTAATGACCAGCGAGTCATATCGTCGAAAACGAAAACGTCAGAACGTATCTCTTGTACTGCTACTACGCCCCCTTAATTGAAACCAAGAGCAGGTAGCAAGTCGAACAATCGAAATTGTGGACTTACCATGTTAAGCGCTATGCTGCTCGGTGCATGCACCACCTGCAGTCTGAGCATGGCGTGCTCATATTACTAAGCAATGATGTTTGTGCGTACATCTACTGCTGCTACCGTGGACCAAAGTCCACACCAAATAGAGTTGCACTACCGTCATACGTACACTTCATAACAAGCAGTCGCTAAATTCAACTGTGTTTTCCAGTTGGAGAAACTGCTGTTAATACTTCAAAACGAAAGATACTTAGAAGTCATAAAAATAACCGAAAACTTGAAAAGTCGAGTCCATTACGCAATCGCCATGTATGTGTTGTATGGTCTTGTATAATTCGTGCACGTGTAATATACTAATACCAGTAGTACGTGATGATACTGCAAAGAAAGCTAAACAATACGCTAAAAAAAACTGTCAACGAAATCGAGTGCAGCAAAGATCATACGTATCGTACAGTAGTAGTAGAATAGTACAGGTAGTGATTCTCGTATGAGTGCGAAACAAACTACGTACTTGAGCAACAAAAATGATGCTAAGAGAAAAATACACCCTCCCCAATATAAAAAACAAATTAAGCAAAGGCAAAAACCTAGATCGCGTTTGAGCTGTTGGTGCTGTGGATGTTCGTGCTGATGGTGCTGAAAAGACTCGTCGTGGTCTTGTCTTCGTAGCTGTCGAATCGTAGAAGAAGACGCCGTGTAGATGTCGACGATTCTGCAGCAGATGATATTAATTGTGAAAGATTTTGATGCTGCTGGTGATGGCAATGATCGATCGTTCCCTCGTGGTCGCTGCGCCTTGTCACTGCTCGTAGTGGGCTTGCTGTTGCTGTCGTTGCTGATATTTGCAATGCCAGCAAGCTGATGCTTTGGTGTTGGCTATGTTCAATGCAGATGGAGACGTAGACCAGATCAAGAGTACTGGTATCCAGTCCTTTCGCTGTCGTCGCGCCTTGGTGCTGCGCGTTGAATTCTGTTTTTTAGCTTGCTGTTGTGGCGGTGTTTCATGCCCGCAAGGTAAAAAATTCGGTGCAGTTAAACCTTTGCGTCCCATGTCCTCAACAGAAGAATGACAGGTAAAAAAATCGAAACGTCCATTGCGTGTCGTTTTCGTGCTGTTTGCGGCAATGCCGACCGAAGTCGTTGCATGCTTTTGTTAGTAGCTCACGAGCCATGTAGCTGGTACGGAACGGGCATGTGACGCTAGCAGCCATGTATTCAGTGATAGCCGTGGTAAGGATGTCGTCGAGCTGGCGCTGTGTCACATTGCAGTTGGTGATTACGTCACGTCTCCATGTGCAAGACGGGAGCTTAGAGCGGAGCACTAAGCATTTTCCGAGATGATTTTCCGGCAAGAGGCCGCAGGTAGCTACGTTCCGTTTTCACCGCGCGTGCTTGACAAAGAAGTGAGGTATGCTCCTTTGTTGTTTGGCGGTGGAGATGCCGTTGTTGTCGTGTTGTCGTAAATGGAGTGGCAGCCTCCGTTGTAGAGGGCGTTACTCTTAGAGTAGCAAGTACTGCTGCTTTACAAGTAGTCGCTTATGCCACCTGGTAGCTGGTGAAACTGATGCCGGTTGAAAACTGCTGTGTGATGAGAAAGACGCCTATGATATCGCCGATGCCTTCTTGATGAGAAGTACTCGTAGCCGTACGGGTAGTAGTTGGTGACGTGTTGTGGATGGTGGTAGTGCTTGCTGGAGTACTGCAATGTCGATTTGGCCATATAGTAGGCCTAGAAAAGGGTAAGAGCAATTGCCCCCGTGAAGCCGTGAACGTGCTATTGCCGTGTTGGTTTGTTATGGTCATGGTACACAGTGTGCTGTATGAGCCGATCACATCTGCTGTACACACGCTAGGATGTCTCTCTGCTGTTGGCAGAGACTCGTGTACGGATGAAGATGATGCAGGTAAATATGTCAGATCTACGGGAGGTGTTGCTCGTGTACTAGGCTGTGTAGCTGCAGATGTGTCGGCCGGGGGTGTTTCCCCCGTGCCAGACTGAGTGCGCGATTCGTCAACGTACTGGCTGCGTATAACAACTCGTGTGCGCCTTCTCGCCATTGATGGTCGAGGACGAATATATTCGGATTCGGTACATGGTCGCCCTTCCAGAATACCAGAGGTCGTGGAATGCTGCATGATTGCCTTTATAGTTGTTTCATCGTCATGAAAGTCGTTCAGCTTGCTGCTTGCATGGTAGCTGGACCGCAGTCTAGAACTCGCTGCACGCGTAATGGCGTGATAGCAGTTGAACATATTTCGATGCGTGGAAACGTGAAAACAGTTCCATCGAGATGCAATGCTCCGTTTCTCCAAGTCTGATACATGCTTGTATCGTGGAAGCGTCAAGCAGATGCTGAAAAATTGTCACCTCCCCTGACACATGCTTTCAGCGTGTAAGTGCCGAATCAGAAGCTGGGGAGATGACATATTTCTCGCTTTGGGCTGATTCGCCGACGACCTTGCCGCACGTTTACCAATGTTGATCTTCTCGTCGTTTATGTAAATTGCAACAGGGCAAAACATTTTGCGTACTTTGTACTACTGGGTAGCTTGAAGAAACGGTTTTTACAGCGATTTCGCACGTACAAAAGCGCTCGCGAACCCGGACTCCCTACTTGCTACACGCGTTATATATCGTTAGCAATCTTCTCGCATGCGTCTCGCGTAAAGCGTGCAAGAATCTCCTCTTTCGAAAGACCCTGATGATGTAGTTGGTGTACTCATACATGCGATGCCTATCCTGTTGCGAGTCTGATCTTGCTCTTTGAACAGCTTTCCTAAAAATTCTCCGCACTTGATGAAATGCAGACCCTCCTCGAACGTCTCGGAAACGCTTGGCGAACTCAGCGGGACGCCTTTGCACGGTGCCAGCAAATGTATAAATCGATGGGCGAGGCAATTTTTTCTGAAACAGTGACACGTTTCAAAGCTCTGTCTCTGCCGTTAGAGGTGCAGAGGTGGCACCGAAATGTCTGTTAAGATCACTTGTGCCGAGGCAGAAAGACTATAGTTAGGAAGGGAAGTGGCGCTTATGTGGCCACAATACGGAAACGAAGGAGGAAAGCAGGAGAAGGAAGGGGATGGAGAAGGTGTAAAGAGTGATCGAGGTAGAGACGCGTGCTACGATAGAGGTGCCCGTTTTTTTTCTGAGGTTCCTCAATTTGGGAGCTGAAGACGTTTCCTTCCCAAAATGTGATTTGGAGAACGAAATGTTGATTTCGGATAGCCTAGGTATACAACGAACATAATGCGAACAGACGGCGTATGTTCGACGATCTTGGGTAAAGGAGCACTGTCACCCAGAAACTATTTCAACCGAAACGTGACCTCAATCGTAGCACGCGTCTAGGGCACAACGCTCATGCTACGGGCACATGTACTCTACGGGTCGTTGTTTTTACTGATAGACGGTCCCATAGTAAAGATACTTGCAACATTCCCTAGAACGTTCACAGACACATTTTGTGGGGATTTGATTACGACATGAATACACACTACACCGACGGGAAAAGTCAAACAGAGATTCCGTGCATATTGTGTTTCTCTGCATCTAATAGTTGCTTAAGATATTTAGTGTACTCAAGGTAGTGACTATTAGATATGCTACTTGTCCGTGGCCATCATGACGTTACTTCATAACACTTAAAAGTCATCCGGTATACATTGAAAGTTGTTCGTGCAACAGACAGTTTTAATAGATCTGTTAGACGTCGTTTATCGATGCGGTATTTAGCATGCGGAAGTTTCAGCAGTAATAACTTGGACACATGATGCGCAGCCGTTTACTGGTTAATCATATGCAAAAGCTGGTAGCTGTATAGTACGTACGATCAATGCGGTGCAATTAAATATTGCGGCGGAATAACGTACATATATATAGCAACTTTCATGGAATCTGATTTTATGTTGACTGTCGGGACGTTGACGTATCTAAGCTCCCAAAAGCAAACCGCAGGGAATGTTGCCATAGGTACGGTAGACCACGAGCAAGCCTCGGGAAACGTTGCTGTAGGTAGATCAGACAACTACCAGTAAAGTACATCTGTCCGTAGCATAGGCATTGTGCCGTCTCGATCAGGTGATGGCCAGATCCACCTCGATCACTCCACCTTGCTCACCATCAGCTCCCATCAACTGAACAAATAAATCAATCAATCAACATATCGGCTTGGGGTCGCCGAACAACTTCTTCTCTCCTCTTCTTTGAAGCTCTTCTACAGACACACTTCACCGTGAGTCTACGTTAGCCTCTAAAACTTATACAGGCTGTGTCTTCATCGGATCTTCCGCAAGCGAGCCTAAGCAAGCGTAAAGAAGCTACGGGCTGACACACGCTACACATCGCCACCTAAAGGTAAACAGTGACTACGAATCAAATAGATACTGATAGACTGCAGAGTCCATATTCCGACAGATACTCTAGGGTGAGGAGGGCGAAGCATGCTGCGGTAGAGGTAGCCCTTTTTCGCAAAATGCTTGTTCTGAAGAACGGAGCCTGATAATGCCAAGTAGTCTGAATGTCATTCGTTCGTGTTTTGCTTTTAAACATTTCAAATGTCTTGGCCGTGTGTTTTGTTATAAGGTTGCGCTTTCGCTTTAGCTAATACATGGTATTAGGGTGAGGTATATATAGAGCCCCCCAAGTGAGGGGCCTCAGAAAAACAATGGAGCACCCCCACAGTAGCATGTGTCCGTCTCGTTAAGCTTCTCTTGTTTCAGCGACTCAGGGGCACTAGAGAGCCACCAGTTACGTGTGTTTGGTGCTAATCTGCTTTTGCGAAAATCGCCGGGGTAGAGTTGATTGTGACGCACTGCCGATAAATAGAAGGTTTTCATGCCTTTGAAGTGATTACATTATGACGCACAATATTGGCCCAAGCACGGCCGAGGACGCGCGCGACGATACAGGTGGTCGTTTTTATCTAAACTATTTTTCGAATGTCCGGGTGTCTTAACCCTATTCGTGGGAATGTCAGTGTTATTTTGCAACATAATTAATCGTTTGCAACTCCTATTATGAGTTCATCTCCTATTATGAGTTCATGTGTTGGCCATCGGGTTGCACGTTCAGCATCCGGTTTGCACGTTCAGTTTACTCTCACTACGTTGTTGGAGGTGAGCTATAGAGATCTCCTCAGGTGCGGAGGAGCTTCCGAAAGAAATGGTGCACGTCCATCATAATATGTAGCATATTTATACACTTGCAGGAGGCTGTACCGTTCTACTATCGGTGTTTTACCGAGCATACCGCTCAATGGGCCGTACCATTCAGTCACACACCCATGGGTGGTACGGTTGTGTCACGCACTACACGCCCTACTTGATTCCCGTATCATTTTATCACGTCAACTGTCCACGTAGGCAAGCCGTCCAACCACACCGCCGGGTAGAAAACGATGGAACATCTCTTAGCATTTCATGAAGCCCTAGGTATCAGCATAGACTAAAACATCAAGCAACAAAATACCACAAAGACATGCGTGCGCATTAGACTCTAATACATGTCTGGACCAGTTTGAAACTACTCGTTGTTTGCCATCCCCCACCCTCCATGGTATGCATTGGGCCCATAAAGGGCGCTGCGGTGATAGCAACGAGAGCAAGTATCAATTGGAGCAGCTCTAGAGAGTCATTATCGGATGGTGAATCCTTCGACACGGTAAAAATGTACACGTTTTCAAGGGGTTCCTAACTCCAGGAGCTGTACAGCACGTACCTCAGCCAAAACAAAACAGATTTTTCTAAAATGCTGATGAAAGCGAAACCCGACAAGAAATCAATGACCTAGGTATACAAAAAAGTATTAGTTCAAACATGAATGGCTAAGAAGTCTCATTAACCCTTCTGACAACAGTCTAGCCCAAGTGTGCCACGTCTATCGTACCACGCACGTCCAGAAAAATATCATCAGTCTGAATAGGCAGTCGAGGATTTAGCGGTAGTGACTGAACAACTAGACGCCTGGGAAAAAGGAACTCTCACTAGTGCGCATGAAGGACCAACATTGCTGTCCCAGGTCGATCAGCTCAAATACTCCGTAAGGTACACCTTGCCGTGAAAAGCACGTCGTGCGGAGGGCTGACTAACGATGTTATCGTTCGCTGTATGCGATGGATCGATGGCCGGTCTCCGGAGATATGGGTTTAGAGCAATGCGACGTGAGTATTACCGCTCTGGGTGACCTGTCCCCGGTTGCCGTGTCAATTTGGGTGGGCTGCCCCGGGGCAGTCGGATAAATGGAATGATACGGGCCGTGTGCGTGACACAATGGTACACGACACGCACCTCTGTCGATGCAAATGTCGACTCGTGCATGTGTTGTGTGGGGTCTGCGAGATCTTCGGCACGATCCGTGTGTGTTTAGTGGTTGTGTGGGAATAATTTCTACTCTTTTTTTTTTCTCCTCCGGCGGATGGGGAAAAATAAAGCTTTAGCTCACCACACTTCCGCGTATTTTCATACGCGTTGTTTGTCGATTTAACTCAGTTTCTTTCGCAGCCCAACGCTAGCTGGCGCACCCTTCGGGTCCAATTGTAGGTATAGCGTAAGCTGTCCCTATCATTGGTCTACGTTACAACCCCGGCAGCGCAAGCTGCCGTTGTATACGGATGCGTGTGTATGTCGACCCGGCCTGTCTCCTGAGGGTCAGTTTTGGTGGAGATAGCCACTCGGAATATCATCTTTCCGGGTAGTGTGGGACTTGCGCAAGCTCACCCACTAACAAAACCCCTGGCCATGGGAGATGGCCTTCCGCCGGACTTGGTCCAGTTACGGTCCACCCTACCCACCCGGGCGTAATTTCTACCGGTCTCCTGAAACAATTTTGGTGTGACCGCGCGTGCAACAAGCGCACAAGCAGGTGTCCGAAACCGGCGGCGATAATACAAACACGCTTGAGGGCTCGCACATTTCTCGAGTGGCTAAGGCGACGGTAGGGACGGTACCGTTTTCTCAATTCACCGAAGAAAGCAACGCGCGCGAAAACAACTTGGGGCTCGGCTTAACTAACAAACATTTATTTGCCGGTGGTGCACACCTGGAAACCGAAAACGACCTCAATCAATGGCTGCGAGGGAATTGGGGAACCATTCGTAGAACCATTCGCGCGGATGACCCCGACGCGCTCAAAGCCGTGAGACATGAATGTGAACCCCCTGCGTTAGCGTTCGTCGAAAATGCGGGCACATGAAGGAGGATGGGATGAGGATCTGCCAGAGATCACGTGCGCAGTAAAACTAAACGAAAAGTGAACTAATTTGGGAGGGATGACATCCGCCTGCATTGCGTGATGATGGAGAGGTCCCGGTTACGACAACGGCTCGCAACATGCGGCTAGATGGGAAGTTTCTTATTAAATGTCCGGCGTACCGGAGCACTACACACGGCCCGCCTATCACGCAGAGAGGGGGCTACGGAGGCTACGTAAAGGGTACACACGTTATTTTGTGAAGGGGCCTCCACTTGGAGTGAACCGTTTCTCGTCCGCAAATGACTTTGACCAAGTAGGCGCATTCATAGCTCGACGAAACCGTCCATGGCCGAGGTGAAAACCTAAAGATGTTTGAAACTACACGACAGTTTGGTAGTTCTCCTGTTGACTATGGCTACGGTAACGGGGGCCATCAACGTTTCCCCTACCGAGGTTTTATGCTCTTCGCGCGCGTGGCTCAATCCCCACTCAACAACGGACTCGAAAACATATTTCGTTGGCACCGGAGCGACCGAAAATTGACGCGTGTTGCGATAGATATGCACGACATTTGTTTTTAGAATTGTCGCTTATTAAGGAGGTTGAAACATGTCCTTCTTGACCCAAAAACAGATTTGGAGAAAACAAAAACTGCTGACCACATGAAAAACAGCCACGGGTGACCGATTCTACGATAGCCCCCCCCAAAACCAGTGATTTTCTTTAACGAACGTTTCATGGCTGCTCGACACAAGGAAGGATGCAATTGAAAAAAACGTATCCATACACTTTTTTTTGTGCAAAGGTCTATCAATCGATGACGTCGGGGTGTCGAGGGACACCGTATTTCAGGAGATACGACCGGGAGCTGGTTTTGAAACCGCCGATTTCGTCGAAGAAAAGTTGGGGGGCTACCGTTGAACGACTCGTGTGATAGGTAAACCATGAGAATCATGCTAAAACATGGCGTATTTCCGACCATTTTGATTTAAGGAGCCCCGTCATTCAGAAATCGTTTCAGACGAAAGTGAAACCTCTATCATAGCACGCGTCGATTGCGGAGGGCACATAGCGCAAAACCGAAATACTTACAAGTATTCACGCGCGCGAGGGTTGCTCGGAGCTGCTGACAAAGGAGGCCCTAACAGGTGCACACAAAAAGCATGTGGTCATATTGTGATAAGGTATAATCGCAAAAAACCAAGGCTACGGTAGGGGAGTCACTTTTGGGGGCATTTTCGGAGTGACTCCATGCCAATCGCGCGAGTGACACCCCTTCTATTTTTTTTGCGTTCTGTAGTCTCGTGACTTTATACCCTGAGAATGTGGATCCGCCATGGAATGATGAGCTAAGCTGAGCCAGGAATGATCTCCACAATATGTTGTCGGTGAGGTATAGAGTAATGCGTGAGAGAGGTGGAAATCCGACATATCATGGTATAAATGAGAGTACCTCCCTACCGTAGCCTTGGTCGAAACAATGAAAAAAATGATGCAGATGTCTGTTGCAGCTATGGTATTATAATCATGACACCTGCTACGGCAGAGGCGCATCAATCTTTTTATGGGGCTTTCACTTGAAATGATCTACGCCTTGTACAAACCCTGTTAACCTCGCCCATGGCCTCGATATAGGAACACATCAATTGCAAAACAGGCCTGAAATTAGAGAGATTTAGCAGGTTTAGGAGCCCCGTGCTTCGAAGAAAACTTTGTTAGAAAAAAAAACGCTACCTCTATCGTAGCACCCGTATTGCGTACATGCAGAGTACAACCGACTTCAAACTCGCAAACCGCACCACGTCCTCCTCTGAATTTTTTAAGTTTAAAAGAAGGCTACGGTAGGGACGGTATCCCGAGCCATCCCGAGAAAGCTCCTGAGCTCCTAACGCGAGGAGCTCAATATCTCACCATCATCCATCATCACCCGAAGCATGACTTCGCAGGCATTCGTTCGCCCAAACCGGCCAAGCGTCTATGCCCTAGTCCTAAAAAATATATGTTCGCATAATATTTGGACGAACCGGTAGTTCCTCTCACTTGAGGAGCTCAACCGGACAGGTACCCCTTTCTTGGAGAAAAGAGTGCAACCCACTTTTCACCGCCGGGTTCTGACGAATGCAACGACTGGCTTTGTACCTCACCGGATAACACTTATTTAGATTACATTTAATCAGCAGCGTAGCCTACCAAAATTCATTGCAGAGTCACCTCGCCATTTTTAACTGCACAAGAGCTCAAGACCGCGAAAGAACAGGGTGATCTCGCGCGAGCGACACCCCGAGCCGCTGCAAAACCAAAGGCCTCGCAAACGACCTCCTACCGTAGCCTGGGTTTTCAGTGCAAACAAACGGTCAGATAGTTGCCCCTACCTACCGCGACGCATTTTACGGTAGCTTTTCGCCACTTTTCTCCTGGGCCTCCCTACGTGAGGAGCTTTATTCCCCTCCAGAACGCTGATTAAAGACTAAACTGAAAGAGGGACACGATGCACAATGCCATGGCCTACAGGTAAACAAAACGTGGGATATTTGCGAGGCTGAAACCTGAAATTCCGACGATTTTGTGTTAATGAGGGTTGAGGAGTTCCGTCATCCACAAATCGTTTCGTCCGTATACCTTAATACCTCCATCGTAGCACGCGTCCACGGTGTGTTTGCCTCTTGACTCGGCCCTCGACATCCCCCACACCGTGTACACCCGCGGACGGGTTGTAATGAAATAAGCTACCTAGCGAAATATCAAGCTTGCGGTAGAGGTCTTTAAACGCTAAAATGAAGAGCCTGACACAGCTCTCCTTGCCGAAGCATGCTACGCTACCTAGAGACCCCTCCATCTAGTTTTATTTCTTCAAAAGCTCCCAACTTAACATGTTACATGCCAAATCGGAAAACTGGTTACAACAACAGTGAAAGTTCTGCAGCAGCACCCGATCGACAATCCCATGACCTCTATCAATATCGCCATTCAACGAAACATATGTCATGGCACAACAAATAGGATTATTCTGTACATGATGGGGTAGGGCGTAGCGTCATCCCCGACGACGTTTGAGCCAATACGTGCTACATTTTCATGGTCATACAGAAGGCACTTACACAGTAACCGCGGTCTACAATCCCTCTTGTTTAGGCGATGCTCTTACTACGTGATGACGCCGAAACGAACTTCGCCCCCCCTCCACCAAACGCCAAATGTGTCCAAACCCAGGGCTCGCCATGTTTTCAACTAAATATAGAACATCCACACCGGCAAAAAAATTGTTTTTGTACGATCAAGGCTGGTGTTACATATTACTACAATAGTTCTCCCTCTCTAGAACTGGTATCGGTCAGCCGGAGACACCGGCACCATGGCGGCAACTGGAACTACTCCGCGTACTGCCACTACTGTGTTTTAACTCGCGTGCCAAGTGCCAAGCGACCAAGCGCTTTTAACAGGTCTTATATGGTAGAGAACAACCGGCACTACTCAACCGCCGCTATGGAGAAGAGGTGGATACGGTCGAACGTTTCTTCTCCCTACTCGACTGTGTCGAGAGTAGTTCTACGGTAGAGCCCCCCCAACTTTCCTTGAACGAAATCGCTGGTCTGGAAACCAGCTCCTTTTTGCATCTACTGAAATACTGTGGCCATTGCCACCCCGACGTCACATTTAGACAGTCTTTTTTTGCAAACAAGAAAATAGATGAAGACGTTTTTTTCATAGCATCCTTCCTCGTGTCGAGCAGCCATGATTGATGATGACCATGATTGATGATGAAACATTCGTTGAAGAAAATCGCTGGTTTGTTTTTCGGGGGTGAAATGAAAGAATCAGTCTCAAGCTTTTAATTCTCCGGGTTGACAGGAGCGTCTTTAAGGCGTGCGTAGCTTTCTTTGACGTGCTTGTTGAGTTCGGTGATGGTAGTAACCAGCGCCTTCAGATCGTCGAGCGATTGCTCTTCGTTTGTCAGTTTTCCGGTGAGAGTCTTGAGGATTTTGAGGTTGACGGCAAGCTCTTGGACATTGGCGAAGTCATCTTCATCTCCTTCGGCGGCGAGGGCCTCCGAAAGCAGGAAATCGATCTCGTCGGGTTCCAGGACAGACATGGGGATGACGGCCAAGGCACACAGGTAGCCGACGATGCTTTGGGACGCTTCCGCGCCTAAAGCTTTGGCCTTGAGCGCCCTCTTCCTGAAAAGCGTGATTTTGACGTGTGTGGGTCATTAGAATGGGAATGGTTTGTATGGCGGAGGTTGACCCTGTTAGAGCATCAAGATACACGCAAAATGCGTGCATCTTCGTTCCAAGGGAAATTTGTACGTCTTGATATCAAAGCTTAGGTAGGGGGGAGGGTAACGTTTAGGCACTTCCTTCGCAGCGGCTCGGGATCACTCGCGTGAGTGGCCCTCGCGTTCGTTTGCGGTAGTATGTTTTCGTGCTGTTTAGCTTTGCTATGTTAATCCGCACAATGGAACGGTTGGATACGCTGCGAGAATCTGACAATCTAAATAAAGATATTTTGTCATCGAGATACAGAGTCATTCTTGGGAGTGGGAATCTCCGATCTTGACGCTTCATGAGGACACACATCCAGTAACCCGCGCGATCAGGGTATCACGCACAGCGCGCAAAGATGAGTTTCGACGAAATCTTAACCTTCGATCTCACATCTGGAGTGATTTTTTATTGTTCATAACAATCTAAGTGGTCATTCATAACTACTAGCGTACGTAAAAAATTACGATAAATTTTAAATTTAAAAGAAAATAAATGAAAAAGTTCTGAAAAGTCATGTTTTCAAAAACATAACGTTTTGTTTTACTCAGGAATCTTGATGTCCATCATTATTTTAATGGAAAATATCAAAACCATCTTCAGGGTCGGATTCCGCGAAAATGTCACGGTATTTTCGGTCAAAATTCCTGATTTTTTATTTTTGTGCTCGTCGTAAAATATCCGAGCAGCACTGCTCTCAGCCGCTAGTTTCTTACCACACACAGGTGTGTGTCGACGCGAATGAAGGCGTTGTTAAGAAAAATCACGAAAAAGTCGTGGGCCATGGTCTCCCCTGCCTGTGTCGCCCCGAGAAACGCATTCAACCCACCGATGACCATTTTCTTCGCCCCCTGGATGGCAGACTGCTTAGCGCCTTGCTGTACGTCGTAGGAGCCAGCACCGGAAAAGCGGAGCATTGATGTAGAACAACAACAAGGAGTCAGTAAACCCAACCCCACGACTGTGTTCAAGACCTTCATTCATCCATGTGCCATGCTGAAATTTTCCCATTTTTTCAGATTTTAGAATCATGTCGAAGATACGCTGGAAATTCACATCGAACTACGTTCGGTCACAAACTTGGAACTGAAAATCAGAGCAAAAACGTACCAAAACTTTTAACTTCGTACGTTCCATTTTTCTGGCATATATTTGGAGATATAAAGTCGTGTTTTTTTAGTTTTTGGAAAAAACTGACGAACCTTTGCTTGGGTAGTATATACTTGTACAACATGATAGAGAAGTACAGCGGAAACTACAGTAATAAATTTATAAAATAGATATTATTATGCTAGACCTAGCTCAAAATTACCCACCTACAGTAAAAATACCAACACTTACCATCTAGCGTTGAGTTGCGAAAGCAACTGAGTTAAAATCGACACACGACGCTTATTATGAAAATACGTGAGAAATGTGGTGAGCTTAAGCTTTATTTGCCCATCCGCCAGAGGCTTGAAGAAAAAAACAAAAAACTTACCATTATAGTCTAGTCTAGTGAACAAGAAATAGGACCCCTCCGAATAAAAGCTCACTCATATAGTATACTACAAGTACCAACAACGCAGCTTGCAAAGATGAGTAATGTCCCGAAATTCGTCGAACCCAAGGCTGACGTCTTTGAAATATTTTATTTATAACAATATGACCCCTCCCGTTATGAAAAAATTCACCCACATAGTATATTACAAGTACGAGGTACCAACAACACAGCTTGCAAAGATGAGTATTGACCCGAAATTCGTCGAACTCACGGCTGACGTCCTTGAAATATTTCTATTAAATATGTAGTTTCCGCGCACAGACTGACCAACATCACCCTGTTGACCCTGGTACAAGCTACACTGTAGTTCCAAGGGGAGTCGCCGAGCTATATCCTTAATAATGAGGACACACACCCCGTGATACGCGCGATCGAAGTATCACACACAGCTCGCAAAGATGAGTTTCGATTATATTTTCGGTCTCACAGCTGGAATGAAATTGTATTGTTATATTACATATTTTGTGGAAAAATTATGAAAATCTAGGGAAATCTCGCTTCGATAAGAACAGTCCTTGGCAGCTTGCTTTACGTTGTAGGGATCGGTGCGGGGAAAGTGGAGCATTGGTGCGGGACTACAGCCAGCGGGTAAGCGCTAAAACCCGCATGGTACCATAGAGATGTACCATTGTTGTTAGCGATGGTAGTCACGTGAAGAGCTCTAGACCTCTCTCAAAAACCAATTTTTGAGTAAACTGATATTTCAACTCGATAATCATCGCCATGGCCTAGTTACATCAAAATTAGTGTAACGAACGGATGAAGAGCTATTTTAGTCACACGTACCCAAGTCTCCAATCCCTTGTCCCAACTCTCTCACCGCTTCTAGTTCGTTTCCTCCGTGTCTACCTTCAGGCTGATTCCTCCCGTCTGCTTGTTGCAACAGCTGCCTGCAAACACCAGTCTCGTCTCACGCAGTCCTCTTCCAAGCGCTCGTACAATATAACAGATCTCCGGATGAAACCTCCAACAATGCCTCACGGTAACGATCGCTGTACTCAAGCTCGGTTCGCGGTCACTCACGCTCGTGTCAGATCAAGTTCAGGTTCCTTTTTCCCTCGTTTGGTTTTGTGTGTTTTTGGACTGAGGCCGTGAGCAGCATGCTTTCTAGACTGATCGGCGTTATACAGACCTAGGAAGCATTCCGCCACGGAATTTCATGTGACGTCATGTCAATCCGCCGCAACAATTACCCTGTAACCATATTCGGGTAGAGTGTAGCCGTTACTGTAGTGGAAGAAGAACGTGGTAACTCAGAAACAATCTCGTCAAAATGTGCCGCTGTGTGCTTAGATTAGGTTGCTGCGCTTTACCACCGGTACTATATATTATGCTCAACCCGATGTATGCGCGACACCATCTGACTTGATCGCATAGGTTCGGCTGACCTGTCTTGCAATGTGTGCGGGACGGAAGGATCCCATGTATCCCTGCTATCGGTTCGAACTCTCTGTTTCCTGTGCTTGCTTGTGGCGAAAACAGGTGTCACCTCACTGTATACCAATTGTCTCACATTGTCCCCAGCGGCACCGTCGCCGGCGGTCGTGAAGAAGTCGCCGACGGCTGCTTCGATGTCGCTGTCGAGCCCGTTGCTGGTGGTTACCTTGATGAATTCCTGGTTTGGTCGGTTTCAAGCAGTGTGAGAGATATTGGTTCAAGTTTTACATCAGACAGCTCACGATCTAGATCAATTTTCATGTGTACGTCGTAGCTCCGCTTACGCAAAAGCCGTATCATTAGCATCCAACCCTGTCTAGCCGCTCACTGGTGATGGTCATTCGATGATATCACGTCAAGGTTTCAAGCAGTGCGAGGCAGGCGCGTTCGCACATCGGTCAGGTTACGATCAAGGTGATCTACCTTGGTAGATCATGGGCATTTGCTATCGTGTGCGAGCCGACTTTGCAGATGCAACCCCATCTAGCCCGTCACTGGTGGTCACTTTAGCGAACTCCCGTCAAGTTTTCAAGCATTGCGTGGGAGATGTGTCACCACAATGTTCAGGTCATGTTCGAGGTGGCCTACTGTTGTTATACTTTAGACTATAGGTTTTTGCTCTTGCGCGCTAGCCGAATTGTGCTGATTTCACTGGGGAATGTATATGCGAAAGAGCCAAGAATTGCAGCTCCCAACCAGCTGGTGACAGTGTCTAGAGGGTGCTGCCGGGCCCCGTGCCCGTTCGATGTTGAAACAAATCGCCTGTCTATGCGCGTCGTTGCTGTGGCTGCGGAAAAACAGACATCGCGGCGAGATCGCTGTTTTCGTATGCTCGATGGGTAAGCAGGTGAACGATCCGACAACTAGGACATCTCGCCCACGCCTGTTTTCTCCCCCCAATTCCACACGGTGGTCTACGCGAGCAGAGAAGAATGGGGCTGGTACTAAATGTACCCAGATCCCACCACACGACCTGATTCCATCAGGATCTGACCACTTTAACGTGATTTGGGCAATTTAAAGTACCTGGTGCATGCGTACTTTAGCTGCCGGGACGGTGCGCCCGTGGGTTATTCTCTCCTAGAAGCGCGAATTGTAGCAAGTTGTGTTTCTGGCGATCGATGCGCTTGAACGCTCTTGAAGTGTGTGTTGATTCGATTCTAGAGGCTGAACCCGGTTTCAACCCTGGACGGAGAGCAGGTGTACACAGCACTATACAATACACGCATTGGTTTTTGCCGCAAACCCAGGCTACGGTGACGGTGGTTACTCTCACTACCAGATTTTAGCCACTATAGCCACTCGCCCGAGCGGCTCTGTATCGCATCGATCAAAAGAATGTAAACGATCGTTTCTGATGTTCTGTAAATCACCACTCTCATTGAGGATGCATTTCACAAATCTACAATAGCACGGAAGCTCAAGACCGCACACGAAAATGCGGGGGTCACTGGCGCTAGTGACCACGAGCGACCGCAAAAAAAAATCCCCAAAAGCGACCCCCCTATCGTACGTAGTTTTTGTCCGCAAAAGCATACATTCTTTGCAACGCACCCGCCGTGCTAGCCGACCGCTCGTTACCCGGACGCCCTAAACTGTTCCACTACAGCACCGTATTTTACCGCGCATGGACGGGTGACGCGTTCTACGATAGATAGACGTATAACGGTATACCCCTTTTTGGTTGAACTGTTTTCAGAATGATGGAGCGCCTGAATCCCAGAACCGTCGGAAAATCGATTTTTTGTGTGTGTGGTTACAGTAACTTTCGTTCAATGCCTATCTAGGAGATGGGATGGTTCACCGGATACTGTAGCACTTTTATTTCTTCCCGACATCAGTATTCTGCTGTACAGGGGTTTAGAGCTCCTCAAATGAATAGCCTAACATGCGCGTCGGATGGCTAATACGAAGTATTCCAACACAGACCAGGGGTACGATAGGGGCGGAGACGAACTCTACGCATTTTTTTGTCTGAAACCGGTTCTGAATAACGAGACTCCTTCTTAACCCAAAATCGTCGGAAATCGTAGGAATTTAATTCTGCTTTCGCACGATATTCGTCTTGTAACTAGGCCACGGGCGTTTTTGTTTATCTGGTTGCCATGTCAGTTTACTCCAAATTTGATCTTGCCTTAGAAGGCATGTGGAGCTCCTCAATAGGTTATGAGCCTCAGAAAACAAACTGTGCACGTTTACTCTAGCACGCGTCCGAACCTAGAACGTTTCTGGGTCTCCCTCTTGAGGTCTACATTCCTCACGCGAATACTGCTGTATTTGAGAAGACCAAGGATAGTGTAGAGGGTCGCTTGTGGGACCTTTTCTCCGAGTGGGCCGAAGGCACTCGCGCGAGCGTGACCCCCTTCTCGATTGCGACCTCATGGCCTTTCTTTCGCGATGTTCTAACTTTGTGATATGAATCCGTGGTGGAATGATATGCTACACTGCGCCACCTAAAGTATCTTGGTCTGTGAGGTGCAGACAGAGTGAGTCGTGCGAGTGGCTGCGAAGATGGGGTATTCCCCTTACCACATCACAGCAGCTTCAGATAGGACGAAAGAAAAAATGCAGCCGGGGATGAACAAGCTAGTCGTCTAGACACGTCATATACGAACATTGTTGTGAAAATCCTTACAGCATTTATGAGAGGCCCCCGCCTCTGTCAGGGCTGTGATGGCCAACAAGAGAAGAGCTGGGAGTCGGCAGGTTATCACGACTAAAAACCAATCGGTAGATACCCGTAGCCAACTATGTGAATTATATCGGTATGTCGGGTGGCGAACCGAGCTGATGGTCAGCCGACTTGCCGACTAAGCCCGGGCGAGAGAATCTAGCAAAGTCATCCTCCCCCGGCCGGGGGAGTCCCGCCTGAAGAGGAGGAAGGAAACAATCCGCAAAAAAAGTCCTTTGTGCAATCATGGAAACCCTACAAGTTCGACAGTCGGCACCTCTGGAACACGGCTGACTGTTAGTCTGACTGCGAAGTAGTTAGGTTGTGACTAAAGTCGTGCCGGCTCATAGATCTACCAAAATGTGTATGTGTACCTGTACCATATCATGCGCCAACAATCGAAACGTAGCGCGTTTATGGAATTATACCTTGAACCGTAATGTGCGCCCCCCGGTGACTTCTGTCTTGCTGAGGAGTGCCTCGTTGCCCCGGGTCTCCTTTACCTGGACCCTGAAAAGGTCAATCTGCTTCAGGGCCATGCTCATCAGACTGTCCAGTTCGTCGGACGATTCTGCCAAGTCTGCCTTCGCTTTCGAGGTTGACTGACCCATTGTCTGGTATCACGATGCTGACCTGAGTGGTGACCGGTAGAGAGGGGGGCGGGGGGGCAGTTGAGGATACAGACCGCGCAGAGAGAGACGGGTGAAGCATGCTCCGGTGCCCTAGGCTGCGGGCTACTTTTTTTGGGTCCTTTTCCGCAGAAGTTCGGGATCACTCGCGCGAGTGATCCCGTCGTTCCTTGACGAAGTCTAACATTTTGTGCTGTAGAAATTTAGCGACATGAATCCGAACTGGAGTGTGGTGCGCTACCCTGCGCCGAAGAAACCGCATAAATGTAATTTAGTCCGTGAGATAGAGTCATTGTTGCTAGTATGATTGCTTAAACCCGGTCGTGAACGTAGGGATAACCCCCCTACCGTGTTGTTGGTCTGGTAAGGGCGAACGAAAGTACATTTTCCGAGGCTCTACCTACGAACAAAACACACATGCTGCCGTGATGTGCCAGAAACAAATCTAAGGCTCCTTCCTCACTGAACTCCTTCAGAGTCCGTCCCGAAATCCTTCCCTATAATGACTCCAAGTAACTTTCCCCCAAAACGGTTTCCAATTGTGAAGGGATTAAGGTGCTCTTTACCTCGTAAAAAAAAACGATTTATGAAAAAATTAAAGTTCAACCA
Source organism: Undaria pinnatifida (assembly GCA_012845835.1). NCBI lineage: Eukaryota > Phaeophyceae > Laminariales > Alariaceae > Undaria > Undaria pinnatifida. The sequence continues at coordinate 17,957,280 of JABAKD010000001.1, forward strand.
GATCAACAATATCGTGCCTTAGGTACGAAACGAAGAAGAGATTATATTCCAGCGGTATTAGGTAGAGAAGTCCCAAACGTCAAGACATTTTTTTGCGGGAGAAATGTGCTAACCATATCGTAAGAAGCATCTCCACGTTATTTGCCGAAACGATTTTTGAATGACGACGTTTTTCGAATAACGGGGATTTCCGTGTGACCAAAATGGTCGGGCTTTCATTATATCTTGCAGAATTTCCGTTGTATAACTACGTAGGTTATGGGATTTTTCGTCTGGTAGCACTCTTGTTTTTCGCCTGAATCAATTGGGTGGGGTATTTAGAGTAGTTTGTCGCCACCAAAACCTCACAAAGAAAAGTTTGAGCCTAAATCGTAGCATGCTTTAACTGTGACCAGGTATATACCGACCATTAAAGCTGAAACCAAAATATAATCCACCGAACAAATAATACCGGGAGAGACGCGTGCAATTAATAATAATACCGTGAAAGGCGCGTGCTATTAATGATACGATATGGATTTTTTTTTTTTATCCTCTGGCGGATTTAGAAAAGAAAAGTATAAGCTCACCACACATCCACGTATTTTCATACGCGTCGTGTGTCGATTTAACTCGGTTGCTTTCGCAACTCAACGCTAGCTGGCGCGTCCTTCGGATCCCACTATAGCGATAACGTGATATAGAGATAGAAAGTTTTCGCTCCGACATTTCTGAATGACGGAGTTCATCAAAAACATAAAAATGTGCGAATGGCGTCATTGTTTCCGTTGCGAAGAACGTCATCCGAAAATATACTTTCCTCTTGCTTTTTTTTTTTTTTTAATCCTCCAGCGGATGCGGAAAAATAAAGCTTTAGCTCACCACACTTCCACGTATTTTCATACGCGTCGTGTGTCGATTTAACTCAGCTGCTTTCGCAGCCCAACGCTAGCTGGCGCACCATTACTTCCTTCTTGCGTTAAAAATATGAACTTCCTTCCCATTATTAATAGCATGTGTTTGCGTTGGTGGAGTAAACCAATCCTGCAGGCGACGCCTCCGAAACTGAGGGGGGAAGTAAGTGGGGACGTGCGGCAACAAGGCCGGAGCAAAAAAAAACAAATGTCACCGGTTACAATAGTAAGACATGTAAACCCCGTATTAATAACAGAAAATTTTCTAGGACGGACATTGTAGCTGGGCTGCAACATGCCATACAGTTCAGAAAGACGTGGTGATCGTTGATATTTGTACAGTAGTGGACTACAGACGGCAACTAGCTGCGGTAGTCAGTGCGAGTTGGTTAGCTGTGTTGTTGTTGTTGTTGTTGTTCTCATATTAACTCGCATAATCAAGTCCGTGGTCACAGGACAGGCTCCAGTCACTCTGGAGCTGAGGAATACCCCAGGAAAAAACACAAACAACCCAAGGTGGTGCACGCATATATCACAACTGACGCAATTCATGCCTCCACCAGAAACATATAAAAGTGAAATCGGGAGTCAGTCTACGATGTGTCAGGTCTATACCGGTGCACACGTCTCATTACTCGCGCCTGGAAAAACCGACTATAATACCGCTTGCCCCCCAAGAAAGGCTACCACATATATATAGTTTCCAGGCACATATTGAGCTGCCCCCCCCGCCCCTCCCCCCCCCCCCCCGCCCCCAATAATATACTGGTGCCAAAACCGTCAGATTTATCCCCTCGAAAGGATTTATAGTTTACATGCACAAATTGCCCCCTTTCCCCCCCCCCCCCCCTCCCTCCAAACCCGCTCGCTTTTGATCAAAACCAGGCCCCCACGTCCTTCAAAACTCCGCCCCACCCCCCTCACCGGTTATTCGACTTACAAGATTCACTTGATCTTTTTCATAACAAACCCCAACCCTTTCCCCCCCCCGCCCCTCCGTCCCCCGATCCCCCCCCCCCGCTTCCGCCTAGTCTGTCCAAACGCCCCACTCACAATCAAAATCGGCCTGAGTAATAAACCACCAATACGCGGTTGATACCACGTCATTATCTTTCTGACCATCCATGACGAAAGTTTCAATTATTTCCCCCCCCCCCCCCCCCCCCCCCCCCCTCCAACGCCCCCTCTTTTCCGACCACCTACACGATCGCCTAGACCTAGCACCACGCGTATAACAAGCTGCTACATATCTTTGATCTCACAGCCGAAGTGTATTTGAATATTATTTGTGACCTAAACCTCCTAAAAATCCCCCCCCCCCCCTCTTGCTCTCCCTTACTCAAACGCCCCACCAAATATCAAAATCCGCCACATTAATAAACACTTCACGCACAGGATATCACCTCATTATCTTTCGAGAGCCATCCATGCCGCTGTGTTCCCCCCCCCCCCCCCCCCCCCTCCAACGCCCCCTCTTTCCCGACCACCTGCACGATCGCCTAGACCTAGCACCACGCGTATGACAAGCTGATACATATCTTTGATCTCACAGCCGAAGTGTATTTGAATATTATTTGTGACCTAAACCTCCTAAAAAATCATCCCCCCCCCCCCCCTCTTGCTCTCCCTTACTCAAACGCCCCACCAAATATCGAAATCCGCCACATTAATAAACACTTCACGCACAGGATATCACCTCATTATCTTTCGAGAGCCATCCATGCCGCTGTTTCCCCCCCCCCCCCCCCCGCCTCGAACGCCCCCTTCTTCCCCATCACCCGCACCTTCGCCTAGACCTAGCACCACACGTATAACAAACCCCTCACCTAAAGCCCTTCCCCCCCCCCACCCCTCCCCACCCCCCACCCCCGCCCCAACCCCCCACCCTCCCCACCCAACCCATCCCAACCCCACCCCCTCGAACACTCCACCCTCTCTTTACTCACTGATTGTACGACTTACCCCAGGATATACACGATAAACTGATGTATTATTTCCAAAAATGTCACATTTATCCCCTCGAAATAATGTATAGTTTCCAGGCACATATCGAGCTGCCCCCCCCCCCCCCCCCCGCCCCAACCCCCCCCCCCCCCCCCCCGCCCCCCCCCCCCCCCCCCCCCCCGCCCCCAATAATATACTGGTACCAAAACCGTCAGATTTATCCCCTCGAAAGGATTTATAGCTTACGTGCACAAATTGCCCCTTCCCCCCCCCCCCCCCCCCCCCCGCCCCCCTCCAAACCCGCTCGCTTTTGATCAAAACCAGGCCCCCCCTTTCCCTTCACAGCTGTCAGATTTTGTCCCCCTCAGAAACGGGTTTTATAGTTTCCGCGCACAGACTGACTAAAATCATCCTGTTGACCCTGATAGCTACACTGTAGCTGTAAGGGGAGTCGCCGACCTATATCCTTAATGAGGACACACAACCCGTAATGCGCGCGATCGGAGTATCACACACAGCTTGCAAAGATGAGTTTCGACGAAATCTTCGATCTCACAGCTGGAGTGTATTTTAATTTTTATAATAAAAGGATACATTTCCCTTCACAGCTGTCAGATTTTGTCCCCCTCAGAAACGGGTTTTATAGTTTCCGCGCACAGACTGACTAAAATCACCCTGTTGACCCTGATAGCTACACTGTAGTTGTAAGGGGAGTCGCCGACCTATATCCTTAATGAGGACACACAACTCGTAATGCGCGCGATCGGAGTATCACACACAGCTTGCAAAGATGAGTTTCGACGAAATCTTCGATCTCACAGCTGGAGTGTATTTTCATTTTTAATAATATATTACACGTAGTATCTATCACTACGCATACGCACGACAGACGCAAGTCAATTATAAAAAAGAAACGAAGAACAAGTAAGAAGAGAAAGGAAAGGGAAGAAAAGAGAAGAAAGCGAAAAAAAAAAACGAAAAAGTAAAGGAGGAATGAGAATTAAAAAGAAGATAAGCAAGAAAAGGCAAGACAAGAAGAGGAAGCAAGGAAAGGAAAAGAGAAAAACATGTCAAACTAGCAGAACCCTATGAACTGACTGAAGACGGCATTTGGCTCATAAAGGGTATCAAGTGCATCATCAAATGGGAACGGGGGGGCTCTTGTTGTTGTTGTTGTTGCTATTGTTGTTTTCTCAGATTAACTCTCGTCAAAACTTCTAGAGTCCTTGGTCACACGAAGGTGCTGGAGCCCTAGGAAGATCCGAAAAACCAAGTAAAATCAAAATTCGTCCGGGAAATACTACGCTTTCCCGCCTAAAAACGCACGGTACGAGAAAAGGCGCACAACAAGTGAAAAGGTCCAATGTGCAAACTTAACTGACATGGCCGCGGGTATCCACTCAACTACAGCATAGAGTTCCCCTGTTCCCATAACTAACCAACTCGCGGCTACAAACTGCAGCGGTTGGGCCGCCTGCACCGTACGAACCGCACGGTAATCGCGCGTATAGACGAACGCGCTTGCTGTCTGGAGTGCTGTCACAGTGACGACCCGCGGGCATGTGAAACAAGAGCAATGAAACCAAAAACCACAGTACAGATATCAATGATCGCCCCTCCTTCCCGAGTTATTTGACAGGTTGCAGCGCAGCTATGACGCCCGTGCCTGAAAATTGAAAATTGCGGCGGGTCGTTCCCCGTGAAGGGTATAGACTACAGCTCTTCTACACACTCTACAAAAAACAGTAGTGACGTAAGTAACATGTTGTGCTACTGCCTCGTAAAAATAACCCTGAAAAAAGGACTCCATGCTAAAGTGGCATGGATACCCGCGGCCACGTGTTAGTTCACTTTGCACCTTGAATCGTTTCACTTGGTTGGCAAGTTGTGCGTGCCCTCCTCAATATTTTCAATAGCATTTCCGGGCCGGATTTTGATTTCATTTTTTATTTCGGGACTTCCTAGCTAGGAAAAGCCCTCTAGCACCTTTGTGTGACCACGGACTCTATCTATTATTAGGTGTTTGACAAAATGAGTCAATAATATGAGAATACAACAGAGAGTCCCCCCGCTCCCGCAACTAACTAACTCGACGAGTGAGCTACTGAATGTACAACGTTTGCTGCCTAGAAGAGAGCTGTGCCTGCACGGTAAGAACCCTACGGTGGTCGGGAGCACAGACGAACACGCCTGCCTGATGGGTTTCAGCGCAGCTACGATATCCGTCCTACCGGTATAAAATTGCGGGGGGTCGTTCCCCTTGAAGCATATACCACGCTACCAACAATAATACTAAAACCTGTGACGTAAGTAGCATGTAACACTGCCTTGTAAATGAACTGAAAAAATATACGATATAGACTATATATTACATATAATATGTGTGTGTGTATCCTCTTGGTCTCGCATCCAGAAGGTGTCAGCAGTCACTATGTATGTGTGGTTTGACTGGAAAACAGAAATGTCTTTGCCGGCTGAAAGCGTTCGGGGACGGTTGGTAGTGACGAAAGGGGGGAGGATATGGTAGGGGGGAGAGTGCGCGCGACGGGCATGAACCACATAATAAACGCCCCACCAAATATCGAAATCCACCACATTAATAAACACTTCACGCACAGGATATCACCTCATTATCTTTCAAGAGCCATCCATGCCGCTGTGTCCCCCCCCCCCCCCCCGCCTCGAACGCCCCCTTCTTCCCCATCACCCGCACCTTCGCCTAGACCTAGCACCACACGTAAAACAAACCCCTCACCTAAAGCCGTCCCCCCCCCCCCCCCCGCCCCCCCCCCCCCGCCCCCACCTCCCACCCTCCCCCCCCAACCCATCCCAACCCCACCCCCTCGAACACTCCACCCTCTCTTTACTCACTGATTGTACGAATTACCCCAGGATATACATGATAAACTGATGAAATATTTCCAAAAATGTCACATTTATCCCCTCAAAATAATGTATAGTTTCCAGGCACATATTGAGCTGCCCCCCCCCCCCTCCCGCCCCCAATAATATACTGGTGCCAAAACCGTCAGATTTATCCCCTCGAAAGGATTTATAGCTTACATGCACAAACTGCCCCCCCCCCCCCCCCTCCAAACCCGCTCGCTTTTGATCAAAACCAGGCCCCCCTTTCCCTTCACAGCTGTCAGATTTTGTCCCCCTCAGAAACGGGTTTTATAGTTTCCGCGCACAGACTGACTAAAATCATCCTGTTGACCCTGATAGCTACACTGTAGTTGTAAGGGGAGTCGCCGACCTATATCCTTAATGAGGACGCACAACGCGTAATGGGCGCGATCGGAGTATCACAACACAGCTTGCAAAGATGAGTTTCGACGAAATCTTCTATCTCACAGCTGGAGTGTATTTTAATTTTTATAATAATATTATATATCCAATCTCCGCCAACGCGTTCTCTCTGTCTCTTGCATGAATATAGGTATAATTTCATGCATATACGCAAAATTTGATGAGTACAGTAGACTATACGTATAATAACTGGTTTGTTTTCCGAAACCTTTGTATGGTACGTACGTGCGCAGTTTGATCTTCTGTTCAAAGCGTCAAAAACGGTCCTAAAGAAAATTTACGATAACCTTGTCTATGGCAGCAGAGCAGCAGACCCCTAAACGAAATGCCGGATGAACAACACAGTGCCATTTTTCTGTTCGGATATTGACGGGAAAAATCTCTCGGCGCGACTGGAACCTACACTTAGTAGAACGGGTATCGGCACAACCGACAACCACCCTCCAAAATCAAAAATGGTGTTGCCGTCCCCGCCGGCCCCTGAAAATACAGCAATTGATGCGGGTTCAAAGGTGTCAACAACAACAACAACACAGTCGCAACGCCCCACAGTCCTAGCCCCCCAGCTTGGTGTGTGTAGATGAAAGGCGTATTAGCAGACACGCGTGCTTCGATAGCGGTGTCACTTTCTGGCAAAATGCTGCCGACTGACGAAGGGTTGATCGCAGCCACGCAATATCGCGCTGGTTGGAATGTAACTTTGAGGGGTTACACAGGTTTAAAACAAACAAAATCATTACAAAATCCCGGGCCTTGTGGGCTTTGCTCATCGGGGGTTGCACCTTCGTTTTTGTCTTAAGTCGGTGTCTCGGTGAGAGAAAAAGAGTAGGCCCTTAACCCCTAAAAAGCTATGGTGCTAGTCTAGTCTATACTAAATGGAAGTGTTGTGCCCCAAAACCGGGACCGCGGCGCTGAAAACGATCACCCTCATATCGTTTTGCTTATTTTCGTTCTACCTCTGCCGTAGCACAGGTGGACATAATTTTACAGCGCCGTAAACTACAGTACAGCGCTTCGTTCAGTACACTACTACTGTACCAATCGGAGATGGTGGTGGTTGCAGCGTTGCGTATGGCTCTAAGCCAGTGCGACAGGCAGACGTTAGGCTCTCCCTACCGACACATGCTACGGTGGTACCTCGATACCCCCCCTTTTTGCTTTTTTCGGCAAGACTCACTCTCAAGTGTTGAAGAGCTACATACATGCCAAATGCGAAACCTGATTACAGCAATAAAAAAGTGCTACGGGTACAGCAGCAGTAGTAATATCTGATGAACAATCTGATGACCAATCTGATGACCAATCTGATGAACAGTCTCACGAATGGCGCCTGCTACGATAGAGGTAGCACTGTTCGTCTAAATTGGTTTCTTGTGAATGAGGCGGCCCTTTAACCCTTTAAACCCAAATCGTCGGAAATGGGTCATTGATTTTTTTTGCGTGATTCTCGTTGTGCACCTATTAATAGGCCATGGGATGTCAAACCCGGTAGGTGTTTGAACTTTCTCCAAGTCAGTTACTGCGAGAGGTCTTAGGGTCCTAACTTGATGAATATGGTCATACAAAGGGGTGCACCTCTACGCACGGTAGAATGCTGCCTTTATCAATATCGTCATGCAAAGAGACAGATGGTATGGCATAGCAAGGATGTTTTTTCAGACCATGTTGGGATGAGGCATCGCGTCATCCCCGAAACGTTGAAGCCAAACCAATCTACCTTCTTATGGTTATACAGTAGGCGCTTAGACTACACCGTAACCGTAACCGTGTGATCTACAATCTCCCTTGTTTAGGCTACGCTATGGCGCGAATTCAAGCCGAAATAGACGCCCCCCATTTCCCCTTCCACCAACCGCCGATTGTGCCCCAAATCCAAGGCTCGCCTATGTCGCAACTACATACAGAACATCCAACTGGGCAACGCATTTTTTGTTTCTGTACGAGCAAGGCTGGCGTTACATGTTATTCTTGCATTCAATAGTTCTCCCTCCATACCACCGGTATCGACCAGCCGGAGATACCGGCACTACTAGCGTGCTAACCGTTACTACGGCGCTCACGTCCACCACTGGTCGTTCCCACGCGTGCCACGAGATGAAACAGGCCCTGTACAGGGCAACTGGCACTACTCAACCTTCTCAACATAGAGGCCACCACCGTAGGTGGTTCGGGTCGGCCGCTTCTTCTTCTCCCCACTCGACCGTGTCGGCGTCGAGTGTAGTAGTTCTAGGGTAGAGCCACCCTAACTTCCATTAACGAAATCGCGGGTCTTGAAACCAGCTGCCGGTCGCCTCGGCTGAAACACTGTGCCCATTGCCACCCCGACGTCAGAGCTCGACAGTCTTTTGCAAGCACTGAAAAATGTGAACATTTTTTTTTTCATAGCGTCCTTCATCGTGTCACGCAGCCACGAAACATTCGTGGTGAAGAAAATCGCTGGTTTCGGGGGGGGACCATTGGTGAAGTTGTCTCGAGCTTTCAATTGTCCGGGTTGACAGGTGCGTCTTTAAGGCGTGCGTAGTTTTCTTTGACGTGCTTGTTGAGTTCGGTGATGGTAGTACCCAGCGCCTTCAGATCGTCGAGCGATTGGTCTTCTTTTGTCAGCTTCCCTGTGAGAGTCTTGAGGATTTTGAGGTTGACGGCAAGCTCTTGGACATTGGCGAAGTCATCTTCATCTCCTTCGGCGGTGAGTGCCTCCGAAAGCAGAAAATCGGTCTCATCGGGTTCCAGGACGGACATGGGGATGACGGCCAAGGCGCACAGGTAGCCGACGATGCTCTGGGATGCTTCCGCCCCTCCCGCTTAGGCCTTGAGCGACCTCTTCCTGTAAAACGTGTTTCTTTTCGTGTGTGAGTCGTTAGAATGGACTAGCTTTTTGCGGAAGTTGACCATGCGAAAGTATCGAGCTACACGCAGCCCCTTACTTAGTCGCACATTATATTCACATTATCAAATTATCACATCATGACATTATCACATCATCACATCATCACATCATCACATTATCACACTATCTATCACATTATGACAATATCACATGATCACATTATCGCATTAATCTATCACATTATCATATTATCACATCATCACACTATCACATCATCACATTATCACTCTGTTACATTATCACATCACCATATCATCACATCATCACACTATCACATCATCACATTACCACATTACCACATTATCCCACTATCACATTATCAAAAACATTAGTTAACCCAAACACTCAAACCCCCACTTACGCAGAATATTATCGAAGTATGAGAAAATATGGGTTTTGTACGTACGTAAGAAGTTTGACCAATCAGATCAATGCGGTAATTCATGGTCGTATGAGCGATAGCATTGGGCACACCTGGCCCAGCTGTGTAGGCGACGACCTGCACGCGGAGCGCGTAGGGGAGCAGAGTCAGAGCTTACAGGTCCATGGTGTGATACAGACTGGTTTAAGTTCTAGTTTAAGGCTAGTTTAAGTTCGTGCACTCCCCGACGATGGAGGAGTGCAAGTCACCGGAGGCTGAAGCTCTCGTGGCTGCTGCTGTACGCGGTCCTAATCAGGCCGCCTCGGCTGCTGCTCGAGTCGAGGCTCATGCTGCTGTCGACGCTGTGCAAGCTGGGGTCGACAAACGCCGTGCCGAAGCTCTGGCTGCTGTGCAAGCTGAGTCCGAAGGTCGCCGTGCCGCAGCCGCTTCGGCTGCTGCTACTGCTGCGTCTGCCACCGCGGCACCATCTTTGCTCAGCCCCAGTCCCGCTGTGTCCGAGGCTGCGGGGGTAATATAGGCTGAAGTTCTGCGCTGGCAAGGGCAGGTGTCTGGCGAGTTTGCTCGGATAGACGGAGATGTGTTCCGCCTCAAGTCGACGATGGATCAACTGCTGGCCTCCTTTAAAACCCTGCAGGATGCGGTGGCTGGTGGCGCGTCTAAAACCGAGCACGTCGAGGCCATGCTCCAGCAGTTCATAGACAACTTTGCCGATCAGCAGCCGGCCCCGCGGGACAGTGGGGACGCGAGAGAGCGCCACGTCCAAAGGTCGCAGTTAACTGACGACACTGCGCTATGGAAAAAGATGGCGTCCAGAAAACATTGGGTGCTCCGCGGGCGCATACCTCCCAACATTGGCGACTCGGCAGCGGATATCCAGTCCTTCGTAGGCGAGGACGTCAACGTCACGACGTCAGTGGCTACCCAGCTCCGCGCGATCAGTGACTTTGACGTTCGTGCGTACGGGCCGCGCGGAAGGGATGGTCGAACACCTGCTGATGGTCGCTGACCGCCTCGATTTCTTGCGCCAGGCTCTTGTGGCGGTCCTGTCTGGTGGGTTTTCCCTCGACAGCGACGGCGACCGCCATTGCCGGGAGAGGGTGGCAACGATCGATGCCGCCTTCACGACAGCGTCTGCGGACCTACGCCGGCACACCCAAGCAAAACCAAGCAACCGGCAATATTATCCTGCTCTCTGGCTCCGCGGCGCGGGCTGTCATGAGCAAGATGGTAAACGACGATCTTCGTCTCCAACTGCAAATTCTTGCATTCGGCTCCCCTGGCCGACGCCACTTCACCTGATGCTCTTCGCGACAGTGGCAGTTCGGCGGCGCCGGCTGGTGGGTCGCGGGCGGTGCTGCGCTCAGAGCCCCGCGGTGGGTCCGGGGGTGGTAGTGGCGGCGCTGGTTCTGGATGAGGACACGGTCCCTTCCTGTCGGTTGGGCCAACACCTGGGGGGGCGGCTGCTGAGCTTGCCGTTGGTAGAGCGGTGACGGCGCCGGGGGCCAGCGGGGGAGCGGGTGCCCGGCCGGCCACCCAAGGTGTAGGAGGGGGGCTGCGTGGGCGTGCGTTGGTAGCTTTGGCTGGCGATAGGGGTGTGGGGCGTGCTCGCGTGGCGGTGGCTCCGGGCTCGGTCTCCTTCGGCGAGAAAGGTACGGTTTCTTGTGTGCGTGTGAGTGAGTTGCCGGCTGACTTGCTGCGTGTACAAGGGGCGTTTGATGGCGTACGTTCGGGTGCCTTGCGATTCGTTGCGGTCGACCCTTGGTTGGAAGCTCGGGCGGTTGTGATGCAGGCGATGGCCGAGCAAGGCTCCGCGAGCCTCGGTCATCTCGCCTCGGTAAACTCCCCCCTCTTAAGACGGTGTCAGCGCCCTCGTCTCGTACAACTGCTTCAGCGAGGCAGGTGTCGCAGCTCGTTGGCTTCCTTATACATGTCTCCTTTGCTGTGCGTCCGGGGCGGTTTTTCGTGAACCGTTTGTTGGCTTCGGTGGGTATGCCGCGCATATCTGCCGGATCTGATTTCGGTTTTCAAGGCGCAGATGTTTCCCAAAAAAAAAAGGGGCTGCTGCCGTCGCGCACGTCGGAATTTCCCCGCCGCGGGGGGTTCCAGTTGTCTCTATCCCGGGTGATTGTGAGCCTGTTTCTGGCTCTGGTGGCAACGCCGGGAACTACTTCTTTGTGAGGTATTACGTAGACGATGGCATTGTCGTCGAGTTGCAATGGTGGCCGGACGGTCGCCGTTGTTTGCGCGCTGTCCAGTCGCTGGCATTGAACATTTTCGCTTGTTGGGCGAACGTGGTGTCTCTGATCTGATCTCCTGTCCGCCAGAAAAATCACTGACTGGGACACGCAACTGGAGGTGTTGGGTTGGATCATTGACACGGAGGTGCTTACGGTTACGTTGCCGTCCCATAAGCGCCTCAAGCTGCAAAAATCTCCTTGCGGAATGGCCCTCGTCTCGTACATCTGCTTCAGCGAGGCAGGTGTCGCAGCTCGTTGGCTTCCTTATACATGTCTCCTTTGTTGTGCGTCCGGGGCGGTTTTTCGTGAACCGTTTGTTGGCTTCGGTGGGTATGCCGCGCATATCTGCCGGATCTGATTTCGGTTTTCAAGGCGCAGATGTTTCCCAAAAAAAAAAGGGGGCTGCTGCCGTCGCGCACGTCGGAATTTCCCCGCTGCGGGGGGTTCCAGTTGTCTCTATCCCGGGTGATTGTGAGCCTGTTTCTGGCTCTGGTGGCAACGCCGGGAACTACTTTTTTGTGAGGTAGTACGTAGACGATGGCATTGTCGTCGAGTTGCAATGGTGGCCGGACGGTCGCCGTTGTTTGCGCGCTGTCCAGTCGCTGGCATCGGATCATTTTCGCTTGTTGGGCGAACGTGGTGTCTCTGATCTGATCTCCTGTCCGCCAGAAAAAGCACTGATTGGGACACGCAACTGGAGGTGTTGGGTTGGATCATTGACACGGAGGTGCTTACGGTTGCGTTGCCGTCCCATAAGCGCCTCAAGCTGCAAAATCTCCTTGCGGAATGGCCCTCGTCTCGTACATCTGCTTCAGCGAGGCAGGTTTCGCAGCTCGTTGGCTTCCTTATACATGTCTCCTTTGTTGTGCGTCCGGGGCGGTTTTTCGTGAACCGTTTGTTGGCTTCGGTGGGTATGCCGCGCATATCTGCCGGATCTGATTTCGGTTTTCAAGGCGCAGATGTTTCCCAAAAAAGGGGTTGCTGCCGTCGCGCACGTCGGAATTTCCCGCCGCGGGGGGTTCCAGTTGTCTCTATCCCGGGTGATTGTGGGCCTGTTTCTGGCTCTGGTGGCAACGCCGGGAACTACTTCTTTGTGAGGTATTACGTAGACGATGGCATTGTCGTCGAGTTGCAATGGTGGCCGGACGGTCGCCGTTGTTTGCGCGCTGTCCAGTCGCTGGCATCGGATCATTTTCGCTTGTTGGGCGAACGTGGTGTCTCTGATCCGCCCCTCCTGTCCACCAGAAAAATCACTGACTGGGACACGCAACTGGAGGCGCTGGGTTGGATCATTGGCGCGGAGGCGCTTACGGTTACGTTGCCGTCCCATAAGCGCCTCAAGCTGCAAATCTCCTTGCGGAGTGGCCCTCGCCTCGTCAACTGCTTCAGCGAAGCAGGTGTCGCAGCTCGTTGGCTTCCTTATACATGTCTTCTTTGCTGTGCGTCCGGGGCGGTTTTTCGTGAACCGTTTGTTGGCTTCGGTGGGTATGCCGCGCATATCTGCCGGATCTGATTTGGTTGTCGTACGGCCAACCTCGGGCAGCGCCTCGTCTTGGGACCCGAGTTTCAAGGGAACCTCGAGTTTTGGCGATGGTTTATTGAGGAGGGATTGGACGCGCGCGGAAGAACCTTGTCGGCTCCGATGTATCATTTGCTTGAGCGCCCCTCCCAACGTACTCCGTTTTCGGGTGCATCCAAAACCGGTGTCGGGGGTTTCTGCCTTGAAACTGGGGTGTACTGGAGATACGATATTGACGCCGGGGAACGATCTCGATTTTGCGGGTCGAGCAAGTCAGTTGCAGGCGAGACCGATATATCGATTAACGTCCTCGAACTGCTAGGTATGGTCGTCTCCCCTTGGGTCGTCGTATCTCCGTGCGCCGAGCGCCCGGCCGCGTTGGGGGACTGCGTGTTGTGGCGTGGCGACAACGAAGCAGCCGTAGAGTGGGTGCGGCGTTGTCGAGGCGGGAAGGAGCCGAGATCGGGCGCGTTGATGCGCCTCCTTGGTGTGCTCAAATTGTTCTCTGGTTGGCACTTCGACGCGAAACACGTAGTGGGTATTTTTATCGTTGCCGCGGACGGTATCTCACGCTGGGATCGCGCTTCCGTCCTCGTTAATATGCGTGCGGTCCGTGGGATATGCTGCTCGCGGGCGAGAAGCTGATCCCCACGTGGCGTGCCGGGGGTCGTGTTTTGTGGCCGGCCCTGTGCGCTTCGTTCTTTCTCTTGACTCGCGCGTCAGAAATGTTCGCGGAAACCCGGTTACGAGTTCACGAGACTTACTGTTTGCGGCGTGCTGATGTTGCATTCTTTTGCGGAAATATTCAGCTTACTGTTGCGCAGTGGTCAACCGCGGATCATGTCAAGGTTCGATTTCGCGGGCCGCAGGGTGACCAACCGCGGAAAGGGGCGGTTGTCACGCATGTGCGAAAGGGTCCGTCGATGCGCGTGGGGGAAGGTGGCGGCGCCGTCGATCTAATGATCGAATTGATGTCTTGTTACTTGTTTCTTCCCTCTTCGGCCCCCTGCCCCCTTGGTTGCGTGTGTCGTTGGTAATGGCAGATGGTCCATGTGGACACAACATCAAGCGACGGTAGCTTTGCGGAAAGTGGTTGCGTTGGCGGGTGTGCGTGCGGAGGAGTACGCCTTGCACTCCCTGAGGATTGGAGGCGCAACGCACTTGTCGGCAGGGGGTGCAACACCGGCGGTGTTGCAGCGTGAGGGCCGATGGGCTCTGACTAGTTGGGCAAACGCGGAATTACAAGAAGTGTGTTATCCCGTGTGCACTCTACGACTCGAGGGTAGGGGGTGGCGGGGGGGGGTGGGACTACATTCGTAATACGGGTCAACTACCAGTTTGTGCTGGAGGCTGGCGTCGAGAGTTCGATGTCGCCAGTTGGGTTGGGAGTTGACTCGTGTATACGGATGTTAGCGTGGGGTTGCCGGCGGGTCAGCCCCGGGGTATTCCCATCTCCAACCCCCCTCTCCGGGCGGGGGGTTGCGCATTAATATAATACAACTTCGAAAGCAAAGTGCAAAGCAGAATATTATCGAAGTATGAGAAAATATGGGTTTTGTACGTACGTAAGAAGTTTGACCAATCAGATCAATGCGGTAATTCATGGTCGTATGAGCGATAGCATTGGGCACACCTGGCCCAGCTGTGTAGGCGACGACCTGCACGCGGAGCGCGTAGGGGAGCAGAGTCAGAGCTTACAGGTCCATGGTGTGATACAGACTGGTTTAAGTTCCCACCCACCCGCCCGTGCTTTTGAGGGAGTCAGTGGAGGGGGAGTTAATCGGTCGCAGTAACGTTGCGCGTGTTTGTTACTGTTTTGGCAAACGTACCCGTTTCCGCTGAAGATGCGACGGGGTTTCGTAGATTGCGCAGGTTTGAGGTGGGTGCTAGCCGCATCAGTGTTATAGCGTGGTGCAAGGGGTGTTCGTTGTTGTGTGTGTGTGTTTTTTTTTTTTCAGCATGTGTAATATCTGAGTATCCCTCCGTGCGGTGGGGGTACGTATGACTGTGTTGCGCAGATATTATGTTGATAGTTAACAGCGAACGTTGTGGCAGTGCATCGGCTCGGATTTAGCGCGCAATCTGAAAGTGTGGGAGAGGGGAATTATCCGTATATTGGCAAGTAAGTGCATTTGTTTAATGTGCATGGTGTGTGCAGGCGTGCAAATTTTATAGCATATTTATTACACGCGTGTGTACGTTTTTTTATATGCTGCACGTTATAGGCGATTGCCTCGTATGTCTTCTTCGAGTTGCCAACGATTGTTCGTCGTTGGTTGTTGGTTGGCGTCGAGAGTTCGATGTCGCCAGTTGGGTTGGGAGTTGACTCGTGTATACGGATGTTAGCGTGGGGTTGCCGGCGGGGCAGCCCCGGGGTATTCCCATCTCCAACCCCCCTCTCCGGGCGGGGGGTTGCGCATTAATATAATACAACTTCGAAAGCAAAGTGCAAACGTGGAATTACTCCGTGATCACAAATACATATATACCTTGAGAATAAAAATACACTCCAGCTGTGAGATCGGAGATCTTGTCGAAACTCATCTATGCAAACTGTGTGCGATACTCCGGTCGCACGTATTACGGGTTGTGTGTCCTCATTAAGGATGTAGGTCGGCGACTTCCCTTGCAACTACAAAGTGTAGCTATCAGGATCAACAGGGTGGTGTTAATCAGTCTGTGCGCGGAAACCATAAAATCCGTTTTTGAGGGGGACAAAACGTGACAGCTGTGGAAGGAAATGCATCAGTTTATCAAGTGAATCCTGTAAGTCGAATAATCGGCGAGGGGAGGGCGGAGTTTTGAAGGACGCGGGGGCCTGGTTTTCATCAAAAGGGAGCCAGGGGGGGGGGGGGGGGGGACAAGTAGGGTAGCTCAATCTATGCGCGGAAACTATAAATTGTCCTTTAAGGGGATAAATCTGACGATTTCGCGAAGAATCCACCAGTTTATCATGGCGGGGGGGCGGAGCAGCTCAATCTGTGCGTGGAAACCATAGATCCTTTAAGGAGATAAATCTGACGGTTTTGAAAAGAATGCACCAGTTCATCATGTATATCGTACAACCAGTGAGAAGAGGGCGGAGCGTTCGAGGGGGGTGGGGGCGGGGGAGAGGGGGGGGGGGGGGGGGGGGGGGAGGGGGGGGGGGGCGACAGGGTTTTATTAACAACATCTATATATATCGACGCACCTCAACGGTAGGATGTTTTTGTATGTTAATCGTACTATAATCAACGCCATTAATAGCATACTATACTAGGTAAGGATGTTATCCAATCTTTCCATCCCTACCTACAACAGTAGAACATTTACGTTTTGTGTCTCACTCAAAACCCGGCCACAAAGCAATTACGTTACCGTAGCAAAGCTTTGCCGATTTTTCCAAGCACTCACAAAAAAATATTTGACATCTCCAACTACATGCCAAAAAAAATGCAACGTATTGCCGTGTGTGTTGCGCTCTGTATTATTTTTCCAATTTTGTGACCGAGCGTCTTCTCCTCGTCTTTTCCTAACCCTGACCCTAGCCCTAACCATAACCCAATTTTGTGACCAACAACACATTTTCAACATGCTTGCCAAATCTGGAAAAAAAAAATGGAATATAAAAGCATCGATAAAGGCCCTTAACACACAAGCGTCGTTTTGTCTACTGACTCGTTGTTGTTTTTCATCAATGTTCCGCTTTTCCGGTTCTGGCCCCTATGAAGTGTACGACGTACAGCAAGGCGCTAAGCAGTCTACCATCCAGGGGGCGAAGAAGATGGTCATCGGCGGGTTGAAGGCGTTCCTCGGGGCGTCACAGGCAGGAGAGTTCATGGCCCACGACATTTTGGAGGACACTCTTTCGGGCAACCCGACAACTATGCTCGGAAAGTTATCAATCTAACCGTGAGTTCCACACCTGAGGAGCTCAATCGGTCAGAAGGTCTCAGACAACATTTGGCCCAACAACTGCAACCCCTACCGTTTGTTTCGGTGGGATGATTCCGTTACACTGCCTCACGGTTACACTGCCTCACAATAACACAGTCAATTTCAGGCGCGAGGTACAATAGGGGGTAGGATGTATCATATATATACGTGTTTTGCTGAGGCTCTTCCCTTGAGGAGCTGTTTACCCTAGTATACCCTATAATACCCTACTATGCCCTACTTTACCTTAGTAAACCCTAGTATACCCTAGTATGCCCTAGCATACCCTAGTATACACTATACCCTAGTATACCCTAGTATACCCTAGTATACCCTAGTATACCCTAGTATACCCTAGTATACCCTAACATACCTTATAATACACCCGTCTGAGGCACGACAATGATTTTGATTTAGGAAGACGCGTGCTAAGACAGAGCCGGCGTTTTTCGGCTACTGTCTACTTTCTTCCCTGAATGACGGGGCTCGCAGGCTCGTCCTTAGCCCAAAATCGGCGGAAACTACGTTATTGAAAGTGAAATTTGGTTAGACTATATACCTAAGGCATCAATAGGTTTGTTCAGCCGGTTGCCACCGCATTCAGTCTACTGTAGATCGTTTTTCGTGAGGTGCTCTAGAGCTCACATGAAGGGCCCCAATCAGGCAAACAACGGTGCAAGTGCTTCTAACGCGGCATCTGTCGCAATTGAAAGAGCAATAATGCCGATGAACAGTCCCATGGTCTAGGAATCGAACAAGTAACGCAAGCGATACTCCGGATTTTGCTATCTAGGGCATCGCGATCAACAAAGACAACAATATATGTTTACTTTTCTCGTCGCCATCTTCGATGGAGTTTTGTAGTAAACTAAAAGTGCAACTTGATGCACAAACTCACGACCTAGGAGTGAAAAACGTTATCAAAGTGTTTGCGAAAAATAACACTCGCAAAAAACGTCTTCAAACGTTCTTCCGACTGTATGATTTGCGGAAACAAATACCGTACTGTTGTTTGACCACCGTCGCTACTCGTACGCTGTTTCGTATCTTGTTTTCTGTGATATTGATCCTTTGTTTCTGTTGATTCTTGTTGCCGCACACCCCCGCTTCGCCCCTCAATCTTGAATGCGTCGCCTGCAGGACTCGTTTACTTCCAACGCGGACGTACCCAAATCACAATGAGAGGGGATTGACTTTTTTTTCAAGGAAACAGCATAGACTACGACCAGACCCTAGGAACCGAGTAAAAACGGTATTTATCTCATAGAGGACATCAAGTGCGTCACGGCCACTCGGGGAAGAGCGCTACAAGGCGAAGAAGTCAGGGCGGCGTTACGCTATTGTGACAGCCATTGGAAGGTCCACAAGCTTCAAGAAAAGTACACGTTACTTACGTCGCTGGATTTAAGAGTAGTGTTCGTAGACTTGTATGCCCTTCATGGGAAGCGACCTCCGCAATTTTCAGGGACGGAGGTCGTGGTTGTGCGCTGCAAACTGTCAGACAGTTCGGGGTGTATGTGGTGTTCGTACGGTGCAGGCAGCACTCCAGATAGCAACGGCTGTAGTCAGTGGCCACCAGTTGGTTATTTGTAGGAACGGAGGAACTATGCTGTAGTAGTTGAATGGACACCCGTGGCCATGTTGGTTCAGTTTGGACATTGAATAACTTCACTTGGCAAGTTGTGCATTGGTTCAGTTTGGACATTGAATAACTTCACTTGGCAAGTTGTGCGCCTTCTTTGTTTCGTGCTTTTTTGGTGGAAAGGCGTATTTTATAAACATATTTTAGGGACTTCAACCGTGAGTTCGACTAATTCGGGTCAATACTCATATTTTCAAGCTGCGTTGTTGGTACTTGTAATATACTACTATGTAGGTGAGTTTCTTCTTGATGGGAGGGGTCCTATTATTTTGTCACAAAAGAAACATTTAGTCTAGTTTATAGACTATAATAATATTATAAAAAATAAAAATACACTCCAGCTGTGAGATCGAATATTTTGTCGAAACTCATATTTGCAAGCTGTGTGATACTCCGATCGCGCGTATAACGGGTTGTGTGTCCTCATTAAGGATACAGGTCGGCGACTCCCCTTGCAACTGACAGTGTAGCTATCAGGGTCAACAGGGTGATAATGTTGGGCAGTCTGTGCGCGGAAACTATAGAACCCGTTTCTGAGGGGGACAAAATCTGACAGCTGTGGAAAGAAATGCATCATCAGTTTATCAAGTGAATCCTGTACGTCGAATATCCGGTGAGGGGAGGGCAGAGTTTTGAAGGACGTGGGGGCCTGATTTTGATCAAAAGGGGGCGGGAGGGGGGGGAGGGGGGGGGAGGGGGGGGGGCGGGGCAGGTCAATTTGTGCGTGGAAACTATAAATCCTTATTGTGGGGGAGGGAGGGGGAATGTGGCGGGGGAGGCGAGGGGCGGGGGGGGAGGGCTTTAGGTCGCATAGATGTAGGGGTTTGCTATACGCGTGGTGTTAGGTCTAGGCGATGGTGCGGGCGGTGGGGAAGAAGGGGGCGTTGGGGGCGGGGGTGGGTGGGAATTGCAGCAGCGGCATGGACGGCTCTAAACAGATACCGAGGGGGTCTTCAGGGCGTGGAAGTGTTTACTACTCTGGCGGATTTCGATACTAGGTGGGGCGTTTAAGCGAGAAAAAGCGAGGAAAAAAATATATAAATAAATAAAAAGGGCGGGGGGGGGGGGGGTTGAAGAGGTTTAGGTGACATAAAATATTAAAATACACTCCAGCTATGAGATCAGTGATTTGGTCGACACTGATGTGCGCAACATTGTGTGTGATCCTCCGATCGCGCGTATTAATCATATATGTAGGGGCTCGCTATACGCGCGGTGCTGGGTCTAGGCGATCGTGCGGGGTGTGGGGAAGGAGGGGGCGTTGGAGGGGGGGAGGGGGGATGAATGAAAGCTACGTCATGGATGGCTAGAAAGATAATGACGTGATATCAATTGCTTAGATGTGTTTATTGCTCTGGCCGATTTTGAGGGTAAGTGGGGCGTTTGAACGAACTTGGCGGGGAACAAATATACATGAGACGTGATATCAATTGCTTAGATGTGTTTATTGCTCTGGCCGTTTTTGATGGTAAGTGGGGCGTTTGAACGAACTTGGCGGGGAACAAATATATATATGTTGTTTGTGTCCACTATAATAATAATGCGTATTTGCCGGCCGAAGTATGATTTCTTTCGATTCTCGGGATCTATCTTCCTACGGCTCCAGCACCTTTGTTTGTGTGACCACGGATTCTAGATTTTTACAAGAGTCAATGTAACAAAGCACCAAGAGTCCCCCCGTTCCCACAAGTAACCAACTCGCGGCTGCTGACTACAGAGCGGTTGCTGTCTGGAGTGTTGCCTGCACCGTACGCACCGCACGGTAGTCGTGAGCACGCACGAACACGCTTGCAGCCTGGAGTGATGTCAGAATGACGACCCACGGGCATGCAGTGACCAAAGATCAATCGAACCAACAACCACAACATGCAAACATCAACGATCGCCACGTGTTCCCGAACTATCTGACAGGTTGCAGTGCAACCATTACTACGACGTCCGTCCGTCCCTTAAAACTGCGGGGGTTTGTTCTCCATGAAGGGTATGCAACTTTACCAGCACTACGAAAACCAGTGTATTAATTACTAATAGCATAAATCGACACACGACGCGTATGAAAATACGCGGAAGTGTGGTGAGCTAAAGCTTAATTTTTCCCCATCCACCGGAGGATAAGAAAAAAAAAAAACAAATCATAGACTAGTCTATATATGTACTACGGCCCCATTAAAATCCAGAAAAATGACTACAGAAATATATAGACTATGTGTGTATCCTCCTGGTCTCATCCAGAAGGTAGCAACACTCACTTTGTGGTTGACTGGAAAACGGAAACATCTTGGTCCACCACCCAGCCACCTTGTGCCAATTCCAGCTCTGACGCAGACGTAAAAGGGCTCAGCAGTCGACGCTCCCACGGAGCACGATGGATTGGACTCTTAGTTCAGTCTCACAATCAACCCGTCCGGCCATCCCTTCTCCCCCCGAAGCCTCCCTCCGCTGATGGAATAATCCGATGATCGTTCTCGAATTCAGCGGGGGCTTGCGATCTCCAAGCACAGGGTGGTGCCTCCGGAAACTAACTGCAGCTGCAGCTGCTGCTGATCCTGCTGATTCTGCTGCTGCTGCTGCGCTGGCGGCGGTCATCATTTCTGTTCCTGCTCCTCCTGCTGCTCTTCTCTCGTATTAACCTCGAGAATCCCTTTTTCTATCCCTTTCTCGACGTCAACGACCATATGATAACGTTTTCCTCACCCTCAAACCATTGTGTCAGCTAGAACCACCTCCTCCTGTTCGTCCTCGCCAAATACCACCAGCGGCTGCAGCGAAAGCGGCTGCGCTGCCAGCGTCTGCTGCGGCGGTAGTGGTGCCTGTGGCTGCGCCTCCTCTGACCCTTCTCTCGACTCCACCACCACGTCCTCTTGGTGTCCCTCTTTCGTGTCCCCCAGCTGAATTGCGATCGCGCTCGCCTCGGAAACGCTACTGCGGATCTCGTCCACTATCTTGGCTATCCAAAACGTTTGTTTCAGTAGCGTTTGTTCATGGCACCATATGGCAAGATATCGAAGCGCTTCCATGGCATCCCTGCGGCCCGGGGTTGGTACTGCGCAGCCCCTAGTTTTCCCCCGGGATGAGGCTGGTCCCTTGTCACCTCGGGATTCTAGATTGGGTTGACAGGCATTAGCGTCTCGGTGGGATTTCCAGGCAGTTACCGTCATTTTCGCCATGTTGCCGATTTCGCAATCTCTAGGTCGGCTGGGGCTGCAGCGTGTGCTATCAACAAGAAGCGTCGCTGTCGTTCCTCGGTAATGCCTAGAGGAGAAAGAAGCATCCATCCTCATAGTAACCCCTTCGAGCTGCCTGGATCACCCTGCGTTCAAAGGCACCAGTTGTCTTGTCGTGCGACCTTGCTAGCGTGAACGACTATCTGGTAGGGTGGCTCACGGGGAGATGGCTCTCAATACCCGACGAAGCGCCATCAGACGAGGAAGACAAGATATAAAAATACAATTGAATACCTCGTACATTATCATACTCCAAAAAAACCCAAAGCAGACAAAAATTCGGCTAAAAGACGGCTGAACGAGGAAACTACAAGATGACAAGAAAACGACTGAAAGATGGCTAGAAATGGGCTCAACTCGAACATATGAAGATTCGGACCGCCAATCATATCAATAGTTCTAGTCTACTCTTCTGCCATCTCCTCCGTAGATTCTATGCAGTCACACGTATCATACATTGAGACGAGATAATAATCAATCCTACAGAGTATCACAACACCAAATTCCGAGTCATATCATTATCATCATCGACTGCCGCAGCGAGGCAAGCTATCCACCTCAAGAAGCCTCTACGTATACGAAACATCATATCGCAAAACAGGCCTGAAATTCAGGCAAATTAACAGGTTGAGCCCCGTGTTTCAGAAAATATTTAGCTGAGACAAGTGCTACCTCTATCGTAGCACCCGTGTTGTATACCTGGTACATGCCGAGTACAGCTGATATAAAACTCTCCGTCGATACCACGCCTTCCTCTGTAGCTGGTAGATTCCGGCGCGGATAGCTATTTGCCCGCGACCTACTTTAAGCTGAACACATTCTGCGGTAGTAGCGATCCGCCCGTTGTTTTCCGAGGTTCCCTGTCAGTAGTGAAACATACACCTCGAAAACACTGATCGTTGACTGAATTGAAAGTGTGACCCCGATGAACAACCCCATGGTCTACAGGTGTACAAAAAAGAGGGATATTTGCGGAGCATTTAACAAGAAATTCCGACGATTTTGAGTTAAATAGGGTCAAGGAGTCCCGTCATTCAGAAACCGTTTCAGCCAAAAGCCGCTATACCTTAATTCCTCTTTAGTAGCACGCGTCTATGATGTATTCGACTGTTCACTTGGCCCTCGACATCCCACACCCCTTACACCCGTGGAAGGGTTTTTCGAATAAATAGGGGTTTAGCCGAAGCTTAAGCTTGCGGTAGTGGTCTTCAGCCGCTAAAATGAAAAGCCTGAAACTGCTCTCCCTACCGGTGACGCACGCTACGCTCTACCTAGAGACCCGCCATTTTTGTTTTGTTTGGAAGATTCACTCCCAAGTGTTGAAGAGCTACATACATGCCAAACAGAAACCTGATTACATCAACAGTAAAAGTGCTACAGCAGCAGTACCCGATGAACAATCCCACGACTTCACTATCCATATCGTCATACAACGAAGCCGATATTACGGCATAACAAGGATGATCATTCAGACCATGTGGGATAAGGCGTCGCGTCATCCCCGAAACGTTAAAGCCAAAACAATCTACCTTTTTTGGCCATACGGCAGACGCTTATACCGTCACCGTGGTCTACAATCTCCCTTGTTTCGGCTACGCTCTATAGTGAATTCAAGCCGAAAAAGACAACCCCTCCCTATTTCGCCTTCCGCCAAAGAAAGGCCAATTGTGCCCGAAGCCCAAGGCTCGCCTAAGTTCCAACTACATACAGAACATCCAAACCGGCAATACATTTGTTTTCGTACGATCAAAGCTGGCGTTACATGTTGCTACAATAATAGCTCTCCCTCTGTAGCACCGGTATCAACCAGCCGGAGATCCCGGCACTCTTATCGTGCTAACCGCTAACTTCCACTACTGGCCATTCCCACGCGTGCCAAGCGATTCAGCAGGCCCTATGGAGAGCAACCGGCACTAATCAACCTTCTCTACAGAGAGGCCACCACTGCAAGTGGTTCGGGTCGGCCGTTTCTTCTTCTCCCTACTCGACCGCACCGGCGTCGAGAGCAGTTCTACGGTAGAGCCCCCCCAACGTTCCTGTAACGAAATTGCTGGTCTTGAAACCAGCTGCCGGCTGCCTCTCTTGAAATGTTGTGCCCATTGCCACCCCGACATCACAGTGCGACAGTCGTTCGCGAACGTAGAAATAGACGAAGACATTTTTTTCATGGCATCCTTCCTGGTGTCGCGCAGCCATGAAATATTACTTGAAGAAAATCGCCGGTTTTTGGGGGGAACAATGGTAGAAGTCGTCTCAAGCTTTCAATTTTCCGGGCTGACAGGTGCGTCTTTAAGGCGTGCGTAGCTTTCTTTGACGTGCTTGTTGAGTTCGGTGATGGTAGTAACCAGCGCCTTCAGCTCGTCGAGCGATTGGTCTTCGTTTGTCAGTTTTCCTGTGAGAGTTTTAAGGATTTTGAGGTTGACAGCAAGCTCTTGGACATTGGCGAAGTCATCTTCATCTCCTTCGACGGTGAGGGCCTCCGAAAGCAGGAAATCGATCTCGTCGGGCTCCAGGGCAGACATGGGGATTACGGCCAAGGCACACAGGTAGCCGACGATGCTCTGAGACGCTTCCGCGCCTAAAGCTTTGGCCTTAAGCGCCCTCTTCCTGAAAAGCGACATTTGGACGCGCGTGTCATTAGAAGGGAATCTGTTTTTGTCGGAAATTGAACATGCAAGAGCATCGAGCTACACGCAAAATCTGGGCATCTTCATGCCAAGGGTAGTTTGTACGTCTTGACATTAAAGGTAAGGTAGGGGGGAGGGTAACGTTTGGGCACTTCCTTTGCAGCGGCTCGGAGTCACCCGCGCGAGTGACCCACCTTCCTGGCCTTAAGCTCTCGTGCTGTTTGGCTTTGCGATGCTAAACAACAAAAAAATTGAACGGTTGGTAAAGCTGCGCAAAGCTCATATTAATCAAAATATAGCCTTTTTGTCGGCGATGTACAGTCATTTTTGGGAGTGTCTGAACCGGACGGTGAACACAAGGGAGTACACCCCGCTTACTGTAGCCGTGGTAATTTGAATGAAATGATTAAGTGCGCCTGCCACTTTAGATCAATACCCTCTAATGTAGAAGGTATTGAACGGCCTTAGCTACGATAGGGGTGGGTGGCGCTTGATTCTTCTGCACTTCCTCATAATGACGAGCCCTCCTCCTCACCAACCCACTGACTCCGAGAACAATAAAGGCGCTGCCCTGACGTATAATCCAACGGCCCAGGCATCGAACGTAAACCACAAAACATTCCAGCGATGTCGAGCCATTCCACGCTAGGAGCGGTGCAGCAGACCTTTCTGAGCTCTTAAAAAAGCACGAAGAGCACAACATGTCACCCGAAACACGACCACCTACCACCTACGAAGACCTCAGTTCGCGCCACCCTTCGAAGACGGTTCTATGCGCTATAGCCCTGAAACAAGTATACTCGGTAAATAATCATGCTATTCGATAGTTCCACAGTTGAGGAGCACAACATATCACCCGAAACGTGACAACGTCGGAGAAATCACTTCGCCCCACCCTTCGAAGACATTTCTATGCGATATAACCCCAAAACAAGCATAACTCGGTACAAAAGCATACTACTACCCGATCGTTCCACACTACTACTAGAAGAGGTGCTCAACCGGTCACATTATCACACTACCCCATTATCACGTTATCATTAGTTAGCCCAAACACTCAAACCCCTATCTACCGTGAGATGACCCCGTAATCACAAATATACATATATAATCTATATATATTCGTCAATCGTTCATATATATGTTCGTCAACATTGATCCCCTCCTGTAGTAGAAGGCGTCACAGGTCGACTACAACCTACAACCGACCATTCCTAAGTCAAAGCAGTAGGTCTGAGTTATTTACGGCTCTCAACTTCAGGTGTTCTACCTCTCTACCCAAACCATAACACGTGACAGAATTTGTATGGTTACCCCGATGAAGAATATCGTGGCCTGAGCGCAGAAGGGAGGATCACAAAACCACACAAATATGTTTCCATGGATGACACATGCGACGCGTGTTATAGTTGCGGTGTATATAGTATATATATCAAACTACAAGGCACTTCTTCGCAATCACATTTTCTGTCTGCTTACCATAATTCCGAACAAACAGTAATGTCATTATGTCATTGGTCTAGATAGACTACTACGTCATCATCCCGACGAGTTTGGGTTAATTAAGAAGCTCCGTCACCGAAGGAAGAAAAAAAATGTTGCTGAAAAGCGTTATTCCACCATCGCAGCACCAGCCACCACCTCAGGGTCAACGAGAAACAGTATATATATAGTAGAGGCTAAAGCCCCTCCTTCCCCCCCCCCCCCCCCGCCCCCCCCCCGCCCCCACCCCCCACCTTGCCCCCCAACCCATCCCAACCCCACCCCCTCAAATACTCCACCCTCTCTTTACTCACAGATTGTACGACTTACCCCAGGATATACATGATAAACTGATGTATTATTTCCAAAACCGTCGCATTTATCCCCTCAAAATAATGTATAGTTTCCAAGCACATATTGAGCTGCCCCACACGCCGCCCCCGCCCCCGCCCAACCCCCCCCCTCCCCCCGCCCAACGCCCCCCCTCCCCCCGCCCAACCCCCCCCCCCCCGCCCAACCCCCCCCCCCCCCCCCCCCCCTCCCCCCCCCCCGCCGCCCCAACCCCCCCCCCGCCCCCGCCCCCAATGATATACTGGTGCCAAAACCGTCAGATTTATCCCCTCGAAAGGATTTATAGCTTACATGCACAAATTGCCCCCTTCCCCCCCCCCCCCCCCCCCCCTCCAAACCCGCTCGCTTTTGATCAATACCAGGCCCCCTTTCCCTTCACAGCTGTCAGATTTTGTCCCCCTCAGAAACGGGTTTTATAGTTTCCGCGCACAGACTGACTAAAATCATCCTGTTGACCCTGATAGCTACACTGTAGTTGTAAGGGGAGTCGCCGGCCTATATCCTTAATGAGGACACACAACTCGTAATGCGCGCGATCGGAGTATCACACACAGCTTGCAAAGATGAGTTTCGACGAAATCTTCGATCTCACAGCTGGAGTGTGTTTTTCATTTTTTATAATATAGTAGAGGAAAAACCCCTTTCCCTGGAAGATTCTGGCGTAAGGAGCTCTGCACTTCTCCTAAAACAAGGCATGATAAACCCTAATCCTTACGGCAATCTTTATGGCATGGATAGGTAACCACGAGCATTGCGAAAAATCCGCAAAGATACGCCGCATGATACGGAGTATATACGATGAAGGTAGCTAGCCCTTTTGGTTTCTGCAGCTCTTCGTATGACGAGAGGAGCTCTCGATCTCTGTCAATCCGTCGTCTTCGGGAAACATCAAAACGCACCTCGAGATGAAGAACGAATACAACGGTTTACGAAGGTATATACTAAGTATAACGTAACCGCAATGACGTTGGCTGGAAAGATCTCTGGTATTGTAGCAGTCTAGACTAGTAGTGATCAGTCGGTCAGAAAAATCGTCCCGGCAAAAGCTGCTACTTCAATCGTATCCGTGACCCAGGCTACGGTAGGGGGGTCCCCTTTTGGGCCTTTTATTTCAGTGGCTAGGGGTCACTCGCGCGAGTAACCCCTTAGTTCCTGTGCGATATTACGTTTTCTTCATGTTTTGCATTGACGAAATTAATCCGCAATGCAAAGGTGATCTAAGCTGCGCCAAAACAAGTGCCTAAACAATCTTCATCCGTAGGGTACAGAGCCACTCGTGCGAGTGGCTCAAACACATCCGTGAAAATGGGGGTACCCCCCCTACCGTAGCCTTGGTTCCGTGCCGTAAATTAAAAAGACCTCGTCGCCCGTCGTCGCGACGGTAGCTGGTCTGTTTAGGAGGCCCGCAAGCTATTAGACTACTTCTGTAGCTTGGCCATGAAGTGCTATGACAACACCCCATTTCCTTCCACAGCTGTCAGACTTTGTCCCCCTCAAAAACGAGCTGTAGAGTTTCAGCGCACAGACTGCCTAACATGACCCTGTTGACCCTGATAGCTACACTGTAGTTGCAAGGGAATCGCCGACCTATATCCTTCATGAGGACACACAACCCGTAATACGCGCGATCGGAGTATCACACACAGCTTGCAAAGATGAGTTTTGACAAAATATTCGATCTCACAGCTGAAGTGTAGTCTTTATGATATAGTATAGACTATACCAGGAGTATGTATGTACGATACTGCAGCAAATTACAATTCCTAGTGATCGTAAAAAGTAACGACTTGAATAAAACAAAAATCGTTCTGAAACGTCACGTTTTCAAAACAAATCGCGGTTTTTTATTCAGGAATCCAGATATCCATCGTTTCAATAATCACAAATATCTAAACCATTTTCCAGGTCGGATTCTTGTGACAAAAATATTTCTTATACTCCGGAGTATAAAATAGGATGAAGTGTGCAGAACGCGACGCCTGATGATGCTGAACGCCAGATCTCACTCGTCGGTCTTCATTCGATTAACACAGGTGTGTGAGTGCGCCGTCTCATCACATCAAGAGGAGCAGAAGAGAGATTACTTCGGAACAGTAGCGATCGATGTCCACCGCATGTTCAATCATGACTCGACAGCGCTAACAACCCGAGCATCAGGTCTGGGCTGGACCTCCCTCCGCTGGCCTGCCACATATACAGGGCATACACAGGAACCTGCGGACATATCCGGTAGACCCAAGTAGCCCGCTCCAAAACAAAACTCAAAAAAATGACAAATATTTGTTTTATGCATGCTGAATTCCACAGACAGATAGATGTCTGGGCTTGTCCCCCTCAATGCGGGTTATACAATTTCCGTGCGCAGAACAACGTTGAACGTCTTAGTCCTGCCGACCCTGGCATTAGCAGGGGAGCCACTGACCTGTATCCTTCACGACGGTATACACACCCCGTAACACGCGCGATCGAAGTATCACACGCAGCTTGCAAAGCTGAGTTTTGAGCAAAACTGTTTTTGGTCGGTCCCACAGCTGAAGTGTAGTATAAATATTTCTTCTTTTTTTTTCAACATATACCTCAATTAATTCGCGAAATTGTATCGCTATTTTTGGTCAAATTCCTGATATTATATTTTTGTGCTCGTCGTAAAATACCCGAGCAGCACTGCTGCTGTCAGCCGCTAGTTACTTACCACAGGTGTGTGTCGACGCGAATGAAGGCGTTGTGCAGAAAGATCACGAAAAAGTCGTGGGCCATGGTCTCTCCTGCCTGTGTCGCCCCGAGGAACGCGTTCAACCCGCCGATGACCATCTTCTTCGCCCCCTGGATGGCAGCCTGCTTAGCCCCTTGCTGTACGTCGTAGGAGCCAGCACCAGAAAAACGGTGAATCGATGTAGAACAACAACGAGTCAGTAATCTCAACCACGCGCGTGTGTGTGAAGGGCCTTTATCGATGCTTTGTTTATCCAAACTTTTCAAAATATGGAAGCGTGTTGAAAATATGCTAGAAATTGGTATATATACATACAGTTTAGACTAGTGAGATTGAGATACAGACACAGACACATCCGACGGTAGAGGTGCGTCGTTGTTATAGGTAGACTATTATATACTCAGTATATCTTTTCCTGAGGGTTGGTGGTGGCACGATCAACTACTCTATACCTCACCCAAGGACTGACTGATTAATTGGACAAAAGGCGACTCGATTAACGGACTCATGGTCTACAGGTAGGTATACAAGCACTAACATTGCAGAAAATATATGGAGGGTTAAGGAGCCTCATGATTCAACCCTGTTTTAGATCAAGGCTGCGGCATTGTATTAATACTATCATACCCTAATTTTCACTACCGAGTCGTCGGGAGCTATCGTATCATACTCGCACGAATGACTCTGAAACCCATTGACTCGTTAGGCGACTTGTTTGGCACAGCCTCGTATTAGTAGCTACCATCCCATTGGAGAATCATCTCGAAACCGCAAGGAACATAACTTCCCTACCGTAGCATTGGTCATCACATCACAAAATAAATATACTATATATAGTACAGCGCTACGATAAGGGTAGCATATTCGCCATACGTACAATTCGACGCGAGTCGACGAGAGGGAAGAAAAAATGCGGAAATTATTCTCGCGAAAAACACGAAGGCATGTACCGTGTAGTGGGGAGGGGGGAGGAGGACCCGCTCTGTGACCCCGGATCTGAGTTTCTCCTCGGCGGGGAAGGGCGGGGAAGGCGAGAGTAGTGCGAGGAAATATAAATGGCATGAAGAAAAAATAAGTGAAATTAATATAGGAGTTAATATAGGCGTATTCGTGTGCTACGATAGGTAGCGGGTATTTCCCTGAAGCTCCTCACTTGCGGGGCTCCTTCCACGGCCGCGGCGATCGTTAGGGGGGGGGGGGGGGGGCATACTCATTTATTTGTTGCTTGCGTCAGGTATTTGACCATTGACCCCACGCATCCCTTTCGAGACAGAACACCTATGATTAGACTAGAGGGGCAAACCTTTTTTGGCTGAAATGGCTTCTTCTGAACGACGGGGGTCGGCTCCTTAACCAAACCTCGTAGGAATAGCTCCTCTTTTTTCTGCATTTTTATTGGGATTGTTTTCTTGTGTACCTATCATACCAATGTATTACAGTATGGCATTTGTGGGATGGTTTGATTGTTCACTTTGGCTCTTGCATTTACAGTTTGCTCAATATTTGTGTCCTTTTGGTCAAGGTATTATAGAACTCCAAGGTTGTCAGAGTGCCAATACCTCCGGGTACCAGTCCTTTTGGCTTTGGGTGCCCTATAGTGATTCACGAGGACTCAGTCGTTTCGGCTTTGAGTACCTCCCTAGGGACTAGCGAGGAATCAGCCATTTCACCTTTCGTTACAATAGGGACTCGCGAGGACCCAGTCATTTCAGCTTGCGGTACACCCTAGGGACTCGCGAGGGTTCGGTCAATTCAGCTTTTGGTACTCCTGGTACTTCCCAGACAGTGTACTCAGTCATTTCACCTGTCGATACTCCAGGGACTTATTATTAGTGCTTCAAAATAAACTTCAAAATTAAATTCTAAACTACTGCTACTCCTGAGTCAATGACTGAGTACCAATCACTGGTACTGGTACTCTGACGACCTTTGTAGAACTCATAACGTGAGACTCCAGCCCAAGGGAAAAGTTTGTGTATATAGTCCATGTGTTCATCTACCGCAGCATCTATCTTCTTTGTGAGGCACAGCGTCTAAACTCGGGGTATTGAAAAATTGCGTAACCCCCGGACCTACAAGCTATCCCGCCACCGTAGGGGTGCACCAGACGTGTCTAAGCTCCAAACGTGAGGAGCTCAATATCTCGCCCGAAACATGGCTTCGAGGACACCCCTTTCTCGGGCAACCCGACCAACATCCTCGAAAAGTGATCATACTCACCCGTTAGTTCCACACCGGAGGAGCTCAATCGGTCAGAAGGTCTCAGAAAACGTTTGGTACAACAAATGCAACCCCTACGGTGGGAGGAGTCCGTTATAGTTGTACTAGTTATACTAGCTCTCTGTCATACGGTAGGGGGTAGCATATATATATAAGTTTTTTTTTCAGGCTCTTAGCTTGAGGAGATGTTTACCCTACAATACTACAGTACCCTAAAATACCCTATAACCCCCCCCCCCCCTCCCCCTCCCACCCACCCCCGCTCCCTCTTGATCAAAACCAGCCCCCCACGTCCTTCAAAACTCCGCCCTCCACTCACCGGATATGGTATTCGACTTACAGGATTCACTTGATGAACGGATACATTTCCTTCCACAGCTGTCAGATTTTGTCCCCCTCAGAAACGGGTTTTATAGGTTTCCGCGCACAGACTCACTAACATCACCCTGTTGACCCTGATGGCTACACTGTAGTTGCAAGGGGAGTCGCCGACCTATATCCTTCATGAGGATACACAACCCGTAATACGCGCGATCAGAGTATCACACACAGCTTGCAAAGATGGGTTTCGATAAAAAAATTCGATCTCACAACTGGAGTGTATTTTTTTTTTATACGAGTAGATTAATGCCTTATAATACCCTGTCTGAGGTAAAACAATGATTTCTATTTCAGAATACGCGTGCGACGATCGAGCCAGCATTTTTCGGCGACCATTCGTTCCCCTGAAAGACGGGGCTCGTTGTTAGCCCAAAACCGTCGGAAACGATGTTTTTTCTTACTTGTATCGGTATTTAATTTGTTATATATCTAAGGCATCAATGGGTTTGTTCAGCCGATTGCCACCGCTTTCAGTCTACTCCAGATCGGTTTTGCGTGGGGTTGTAGAGAGCTCCTCACATGAAGATCCTCACCCAGACAAACAACAGTGCGCTCCTAACGCGGCATCTATCTGTCGTGATTGAAAGTGCAATAACGCCGATATATAGCCCTATGGTCTAGACATCGAACGAGTAACGCAATCGATACTCCGACAGCATTGGATAGACTAACTCTATGCTGTAGTTGAGTGGATACCCGCGGCCATGTGAGTTCAGTTTGCACATTTGACCTTTTCACTCGTGCGCCTTCTTCCGTATCGTGCGTTTTTAGGCGGGGAAGCGTAGTATTTCCCTGACGAATTTTGATTTCACTTGGTTTCTCGGATCTTCCTAGGGCTCCAGCACCTTTGTGTGACCACGGACTCTAGATTTTCGACAAGAGTTAATGTGAGAAAACAACAAGACTACCGTGTGCTTAGCGTGGGTTCCTGCGCTATACCGCCCTTGCACATAGTAATATATATTGTGCTCAACCCGATATATGCACGACACCAGCTGACTTGATCGCACTGTTTCGGCTGACGTGTCTTGCAATGTGCGGGACGGATGGTTTCCGATGTAGACTAATTGTTTTGTTTTTTTCGCACACTTCTACTTTCCAGCTTCTGGACAAGCCGTGGTCACAGGTGTTGCCCCTTCTCCCCCCCGGCTCTTGCCTTAAATTTTTATCGCGCATAGGGTTCAGCAATCCCACTGCTCGTCGATTTTTAATCGAGTGTTTTCTAACTCACGCTCTCACGCTTTCCGCAAGTCAATTTGTGCGCAAGAAAAAGTCCCCACGAGTTTATACGAGAGTGCACTCGGGGGGATTCGAACTCACGAAACTGACCTATACCAGGCTCGAGGATAACCTGATACGCCACCGGGGCGATGGGCTATACCTGGTACCGGCTTGAACTCTCTGTTTCCTGTGCTGCTGTACTTGTATCGAAAACAGTTACAACCTTTCCGTATACCAATTGTCTCACCTTGTCCCCGGAGGCGCCGTCGCCGGCGGCCGTGAAGAAGTCGCCGACAGCTGCTTCAATGTCGCTGTCTAGCCCGTTGCTGGTGGTCACCTTGATGTACTCCTGTTTTGGTAGGAATCGTGCAGTGCGAGAGATAATTGTTCATACATCAGACAGGTCTCGATCTGCATGCAGTAGATCAAATAGACCATCTGTACGTATTAGTTGATATTGTGCAAGAGCCGTATCATCAGTTGTTGTTGTTGCTGCTGCTGTTGTTGTTGTTGTTGTTGTTGTTGTTGTTGTTGTTGTTGTTCTCACATTAACTCGCACAATCAAGTCCGTGGTCACAGGACAGGCTCCAGTTGCTCTGGAGCTGAGGAAAAACCCAGGGAAAAAACACAAATAAACCACAGGTGGTGCACGCATATATCACAGCTGACGCAATTCATGCCTCCACCAGAAACATGTACTATTAATAAGTGAAATTGGGAGCCAGCCTACGATGTGCCAGGTACATACTGGTGCATACGTATCACTACTTGCGCCTGGAAAAACCGACTACACCGCTTGCCACACAAGAAAGAATACCACGTTTATATTATTTTCTTTCCTTTCCTTTATCTTCTTTTCTTTTTTTTTTTCTTTTTTCCAACTGACTTGCGTCCGTCGTGCGTATGCGTAGTGATAGGTACTACGTGCAGTATCGTCTATATGTGGTAGTCTTTCTTGGGGGACAAGCAGTTCAGTCGGTTTTTTCCAGGCGCGACTAGTGAGACGTACGTACCGGTATGGACCTGGCACATCGTAGGCTGACTCCCGATTTCACTTTTTTATGTTTCTGGTGGAGGCATGAATTGCGTCAGTTGTGATATACAGTATGCGTGTACCAACTTTGGTTGGTATGTGTTTTTCCCTGGGGTATTCCTCAGCTCCAGAGTGACTGGAGCCTGTCCTGTGACGACAGACTTGATTATTCGAGTTAATGTGAGAAAAACAACATCAGACGCAGTACCCATCACTACGCATACGCACGTCAGACGCAAGTCAATCAGTATCCCACCTGGCTAGGCCCTTACTGGCGGTGGTTACCTTGATGAAATCACGTCGAGTTTTCAAGCAGTGCGAGGAAGACGTGGTCACACATTGGTCAGGTCACGATCAAGGTGATCTACCTCTCTGTAGATCATGTGTATTTGCTGTTGTGTGCGAGCCGAAATATGCAGACCCCACCCTAACTGGCCCATTTCTGGTGGTCGTTTGGGCGAAGTGGCGTTGAGTTTTCAAGCATTGCGTGGGAGACGCGTTCACTCATTATTGAAGTCACGATGAAGGTGATATACTGCAGATCATGTGATTTTGCTCTTGTGCGCGAGTCGAAATGTGCAGATTCCACAGGGAAAAACGTGTGCGAAAGAGTCAAGTGATACAGATCCCAACACGCTGTTGATAAGTATGTAGACCGTGCTGCCGCGACCCTTGCTCGTTCGTTGTTGAAAAACCCGCCTGTCTGTGCGCGCGGCTGCGGCCACGGCTGCGGCTGCGGAAAATGGACACCGCGGCGAGACTGCTGTTCGTCGTGTTCTCGATGGTAAGCAGGTGAAAGACCCGGTAACTAGGGCATCTCACCCACGCCTTGCTTTCTTCCCAACTCAACTTGGTTGGCTACGCGATCAGAGCAGAATGGAGTTGATATCGCATGCATCCAGATCCCACCACGATCTGATTCTACATCAGAATCTGACCACTCAAACATAACCCTTCCTGGGCAATTTTAAGTCCCTGGTACATACATACGTATTTTAGCTGCCGGACAATGTGTCCGTGGGTTAGTGGTCCTCAGAAACGCAAATTATAGCAGCGTTGTTTCTGGCGAGGCGCCTGATCGCTCTTGGAGTGTGTGTTGATTCGATACCAGGCTTCGCCCGGTTTCAACTATAGGCAGAGCGGGTGGACAGCACTATAGTATATATACCCGCTAACGTTTGTTGCCGCATGTGAATACAAGTAGCCTATCTGCAAAACGCCCGCCGTGCTAGCCGACCGGTCCTGGCCCCGACGTGCTAAAGACTAAAGACACATTTGCTGCAATAGAGGTGCACTTTTATTTATACGAGGCCCCTCACGTGAAGAGCTCAGTGCCCCTTTCAGGCAAAAGCCTTTCTTGAAGAAACTGAATGTGTATCCCGTTTAGAAAAACCATGGCTGAGGTACACAAAAAACTCAGATTGAAAAACAAGAACGGCATTCCAAAACGAAAAACCCAAAAACGGAAACAGGTGCTACGTCTATCGTGGCACGCGTCTAAACTGTTACCTGGTACACTATTGCACAGTGTGACTGCTTATTGACGATTGAGGGGAGACCCATGCTGCGATAGAGGTATCAAGGTATACCCCTTTTTTGGTGTACCCGTTTTAAGAAAAGATGGAGCGCCTTAACCCCAATATCGTCGGAAAATCGTTCTTGTTTTTTAGAGTAACTTTCGTTTCAGTATCTACCTAGGCCATGAGATTGTTCATCGGTTATTGTAGCGGTTACTACTGTAGAACTTTCAATTTTCCGGGCATCAGTTTTCTGCCGTAGAGGGGTTTAGAGCTCCTCAAGTCAAGAGCCTAGCATGCGCGTCGGATAGCTCCTACGAGGTACACCAACAGAGACCAAGGATACGAAAACGATAGGGACAAAGACAAATTCTGCGATGGAGGTGGCATTTTTTTATCTGGAACAGTTTCTGAATAATGGGACTTCTTAACCCAAAATCGTCGGAAATCGTTGGAATTTCGATCTGCTTTCGCACGATTTTCGTCGTGTAACTAGACCACGGGCGTTTGATCATCCGGTTGCCCTTTCTGTTTCCTCCAAATTTGATTTTGCCTTAGTAGGCATGTAGAGCTCCTCAATAGGTTATGAGCCTCAGAAAAAAACTGGGCACGTTTACCCTAGCACACGTCCGAACCTAGAACGTTTCTGGGTCTCCCCGTTTGAGGTCTACATTCCTCACGCGAATACTGCTGTATTTGAGAAGACCAAGGATAGTGTAGAGGGTCGCTTGTGGGACCTTTTCTCCGAGGGGGCCGGGGGCACTCGCGCGAGCGTGATCCCCCTTCTCGATTGCGACCTCATGGCCTTTCGCGATGTTCTAACTTTGTGATATGAATCCGTGGTGGAACTATACGCTACATTGCGCCACCTAAACTATGTTGGTCTGTGAGGTACTGAGAGAGTGACTCGTGCGAGTGGTGAAAACCCGGCTGCGAAGATGGGGTATTCCCCCCACCATAGAAGCCTTGGTAGGACGAACGGAAAAAAAAGTGCAGCCGAACGAACAAGCTAGTCGTCTAGATACGTCACATACCTACGAACATTGTTCTTGTGAAAATCCGTAAGTAAGGTATTTGGAGGAGCCTGCGCGCTCTGTCAGATTTGGGATGACCAGCAAGAGAAGAGCTGGGAGTCGGCAGGATTTCACGACTCAAAACTAGTCAGTAGGCACACACAGGTAGCCAACTCAGGGACTTTAATCGGCAAGTCGGGTGGCGAACCGAGCTGATGGTCAGCCAACTTGCCGACTTAGACCGGGCAAGAGAAGCTAGCAGAGTCATCCTCCACCGGCCGAGGGGATCCCACCTGAAAAAGAAAAAGAAAACCCTCCGCATGAAACAATCGTTCCTACAAACATGGGAATACGACTGGCTGCTAGTCTGACTACGATGTAACTACTTGGTGACTAAAGTCGTACCGACGCATAGATCTACCAAAATGTGTAATGTATACCTCTACCGTATCTCACGCCAACAGTCGAAACTTAGCGCGTTGTGTTGGATTATACCTTGAACCGTAAGGTGCGCCCGCCGGTGACTTCCGTCTTGCTGAGGAGTGATTCATTGCCCCGGGTCTCTTTCACGTCGACCCTGAAGAGGTCAATCTGCTTCAGGGCCATGCTCATCAGACTGTCCAGTTCGTCGGATGATTCTGCCAAGTTTTCCTTCGCTTTCGACGTTGACTGACCCATTGTCCGGTATCACGATACGAACCTGGGTGAGGAACGTTGGGGGGAGGGGGTTTAAGGATACAGACCGCGCAGCGCGATACGAGGTGAAGCATGCTACGGTGATCCAGGCTACGGCATAGGGGCGGTACTTTGGGGTCTTTTTTTCGAAGTCTCTCGGGATCACTCGCGCGAATGACCCGGTTGCTCCTTCGCCCAATCTACACCTTTCGTGCTGTATCAATTTAGCGACATGCATCCGAAATGGAGTGGCAAGCTACCCAAAGAAATCGCCTAAAGTATATTAGTCCGTGACGTAGAGAGTCACTCGCGCGAGTGGCTTAAACCCAGTAGTGAAAATAGGCATATTTCCCCCCCTACCCCGCCGTACGTTAGCCTTGGTCCGGTAAGGGCGAACATACATTTTCTGTAGCTCCACTTACGACCAACATACATGCTGCGGTAGAAATGCACATCGTGTTTTTTTTTTCCTAACCACTTTGCTCACTTAAGGTGCTGTATAGGTAAAAAAAATAACAACTGATTTTGATACAAACGAAAGTGCACAACCAGATCTTCAACAACACTATTCCTTAGGTCCAAAACGTTAAGAATGTGTACAAAACGAAAAAATATCGAAAAAAAATAACAATTCTCCGTTGATATTAGGTTAAAGAGTCGCACAATTCAGAAAATATTTTCGACAAAAAATAAAATTTCTTTGAGTAGCTACCCCTATCTATTGTAACAAGGGTCGCCACGCTATCATACTATCATCCTATCATACTATGCGATAGAGGTATGTAGTAATAGCACGTTTTGGCGGAAACGTTTTTCTAAATATCGACGTTTTCGGAATTACGGTGCTCCATGGCCACAAATGTCGAAATTTCATTATGTGTTTTGCATCATTTTCGCTGTATAACTAGGCCATGGGATTTCTTATCATAGGGTACCAGTATGATAGTACTCTTGTTTTCCCCAAAAACGATTTTTGGGTGAGGTGTAGACTATACATAGAGCATAGATTATCATGTCAAAAACCCTCAGACACAAAATAATAGTGCACCTATTATATGCGGTACCTATCACTGCGCATACGCACGTGTCAGGCTCGTGTCAATTGGAAAAAAGAAAAGAAAAGAAAAGAAAAGAAAAGAAAAGAAAAGAAAAAAGAGGAAGCAAGGAAGGGAAAGCGAAAAAGACACTACTATACTAGCAGACCCTAGGAACTGACTAAAGACGGCAGACCCAGGCTACGGTAGGGGGGTCCCTTTTTCGGCCCTGAATTTCAGTAGCTAGGGGTCACTCGCGCGAGTAACCCCTTTGTTATTTTGCAATCTTACGTTTTCTTCATGTTTTATGTTGACGAAATCGATCCGCAATGCAAAAGTAATTTAAGCTGCTCCAAAACAAGTGCCTAAACCATTTTCATCCGTGAGGTACAGAGTCACTCGTGCGACTGGCTCAAACACACCAGTGAAAATGGGGGTACCCCCCCTACCGTAGCCGTGGTCGGCATTGGGTACCAAGTGCATCAACGGCACTTGCGGGGAGAACGCTTCAAGGCGAAGAAGTCAGGGCGGCGTCACGCTAACGTGTGACGGCCATAGGAAGGCCCACAAGCTTCAAAACAATGATGATCAGAACCAGACTTCACTCTCTTCTTGGACAAGACGCCCCCCCCTGTGATTTGTCCTGGTACGCTTTTTAGACGCTTTTTGGGGTTACTCTTTACGAAACCATGGTTTGGGGAGGGGCAATGAGGGTTCGTTATCTTCCCGGGGTTGTGTTAATAATGTTATGTGTTTGCTGCTGTTTCGTCGTGCTCTGCTATTC
The DNA here is from genome assembly GCA_012845835.1 of Undaria pinnatifida. NCBI lineage: Eukaryota > Phaeophyceae > Laminariales > Alariaceae > Undaria > Undaria pinnatifida. The sequence continues at coordinate 17,996,283 of JABAKD010000001.1, forward strand.
TGACGTTTGAGAACTAATGTCAACGTTTCGAAATCGTTTTTGGTGTGCAGGTAAGTGCGATTTTTAGTTTTTCGCGTTTCTCCACCCCATCCCCGAAGAAGGAAGGCTCGAGAGACGCGCGGCACGGTGCAAAAGAATCAGTCCGCATTTGCGTGCGAGTCTATCATCTTCGTTGGTTTTCCGGGCTCAGGTTTTGGCCTAACCTTCGTGTTATGTAGTTCCTGGTAGTGTCTGACATGAGGATTCGAAGAGCTTAAGGATCAAGCGCACCACCACTCGTCCCGTGAAGAAATCCGCTAGTCTCTCACCCACGGGTTCTCGCAAGCAAACTTTTCAGGTGTTTTGCGTGGGTTTGCGAGTTCATATGACGAAGGGCAGAGGAGAGATCGTTTGCTGTAGTAGGAGCATAGTAGCGATATTATAATCCACCAACCGCATGTTGCATCATGACTCGACAGGACTAACCTGAGCATCACGCTTGGGCTAGACCTTCTGCTAGCCTGCCACATATACAGCGAGTACCCAGGGAGGGTATAACGCCTCCGTTCTCCTCGCCGTCTCGGCAAGGCATGCGCTGCGAGTCATGCTCCATCAGACTTGTAACGAGTGAGGCGGATCTTTCTGGCGGGCGCAAGGCCGAACCCACCCTCGAGGATTGATACCGTCTTGCTACTGCGTGTGGCTGCGAGGCTTAGGCGTGGCGGTAGAGTTTGGTCGCCCGTGGAGCGTTAGACATGGTCATCTACGATGCACACGTGTTTTTTGTAGGCAGCAGCTGCGTTGCGGCAATATACGATCAGGATGCTCGTGCGCGGAGGCAGGCGTTACCACGCGCCAAACTACGGCACCGTCTAGGTTTTCATAGAGGGAACTGCGCTGTCAGTGTCCTGGGAGGCCGGATTCGACGACGAAGGAGGAGGGCGATTAAGCGTCGACGGGCGGGAAAGAGACGGACTAAACTCTCCCTGAACGAGAATTTTGTGTTCGGATCGGTACAGCAGTAGATTGCGAAGAGCCTTTGATTTTTAGACGGGGGAGCCGACTGGAATTGAGTGTCAACAAAAACACGTGCAAAGGAGCTGGGCTGAGGCGATGAGGCGGCCATGGGAGAGTGCCACATGGTCAGCAGGAGGTTGGCACACGGAGATTCACGACCGGCACGCTCGCCATCACGAGAGCAGCAATTATATTTTCTGCATTTTTTACGAGGCACTGTTAATAGGACATGTTTCTTGCATGTCGCTGGTTGTTGTAGTGTGTGCAGAGCTGTAGTCTATACCCGAAATAGGTAACGCAATTTTCAGGGACGGGTGTCGTGGCTGCGGTGCAACCTGTCAGATAGTTCGGGAAGACGTGGCGATCATTAATATTTCTATAGACTAGACTATATGGTGATTATTCGTGATTATTGGTTTGATTGCTCTTTTCTCACTGCATGCGTGCGGGTCACCCTGACGGCACCCGAGACAGCAGGCGCGTTTGTCTGTGCTCACGACTACTGTGCGGGTCGTACGGTGCAGGCAGCACTACAGACAGCAACTAACTGCTGTGCGAGTTGGTTAGCGGTGGACTCTAGGTTGCCCCGGTGGCGTATCAGGCTATTCTCGAGCCTGGTATAGGTCAGTTTCGTGAGTTCGAATCCCCCCGTGTGCATACTCTTATAAATTCGTGGGGACTTTTTCTTGTGCCCAAATTGACTTGCGGAAAGCGCGAGAGAGTGAGTTAGCAACACTCGATGAAAAATCGACGAGCAGTGGGATTGCTGAACCCTATGCGCGATAAAAATTGAAGGCAAGAACCTGGGGGGGAGAAGTGACGACGCCTGTGACCACGGCTTAAGCTGGAAAGTAGAAGTGTGGAAATGAAGAACAAAGAAGAATGATTCTAATATAGTTGAATGGATAACCCGCGGCCACATGTTAGTTCAGTTTGCACCTTGAATAATTTGACTTGGTTGGCGGAAGGCCATCTCGCATGGCCAGGGGTTTTGTTAGTGGGTGAGCTTGCGCAAGTCCCACACTACCCGGAAAGATGACATTCCGGGTGGCTACCTCCATCGAAACTGACCCTCAGGGGACAGGCCGGGTCGACATACACACGCACCCGTGTACAACGGCAGCTTGCGCTGCCGGGGTTGTAACGAAGACCACTGATAGGGACAGCTTACGCTATACCTACAATGGGACTCGAAGGGTGCGCCAGCTAGCGTTGGGCTGCGAAAGCAACTGAGTTAAATCGACACACGACGCGTATGAAAATACGCGGAAGTGTGGTGAGCTAAAGCTTTATTTTTCCCCATCCGCCGGAGGATTAAAAAAAAAAAAAAAAAAACTTGGTTGGCAAGTTGTGCGTGCCCTTCTCCTCAGTAATAACATTACCTCGCCGAGTTTTGATTTCATTTATTTTTTCGGATCTTCCTCGGGAGCCCTGTATCTATTAATAGCACCTTGTCTCTATCTAGATTTTTGACAAAAACAGTTAAATAATGAGACAAATCAACAACAAGAGTCTCCCCGTTCCCACAACTAACCAACTCGCGGCTGCTGACTACAGAGCGGTTGCTGCCTGGAGGGCTGCCTGCACCGTACGAACCGCACGGTTGTCGTGAGCCCAGACGAACACGCCTGCAGTCTGGAGTGACGACCCCCGGGCATGCAGTGACCAAAGAGCAATCGAACCAACGACCACAACATGCGAACATCAACGATCGCCACGTCCTCCCGAACTATCTGACAGGTTGCGGTGCAACTACGGCGCCCATCCTTGAAAATTGCGGGAGGCCGCTCCCTATGTATCCTCCTGATCTCATCCAAAAGGTCCCGGCACTCACTTTGTGTGGTTTGACTGGAAAACGGGAATATCTTGGCCGGCTGAAAGCGTTCTGGGGCGGTTACAAGTAGTGATGAGAGGGGGCAGGGTATAGTCTGGAGGAGAGAGTGCGCGCGGACGGAGCGTGGGGGAGAAACGGGCACGAACAACATCATCATCTTATATTTCCAATCTCCGCCAACACATTCGATTTTACTCCGTTGTATGAATGAATATAGGTACAATTTCATTAGTACACGTATAACTTGATGAATATACGTATACTTCGAAACTTGATGTATTTTCCTGTAACTTGATGCCATACGTATGCTTTATGATCTCCTATTCCCAAAACGGCCCTAAAGAATTTTTATGAGAACCTTGTTTATGGCAGACCCTTATGACAAAAGAAATGTCGGATGAAAAGTAGTGCCATTTTTCAATTCGGATAGTGACAGGAAAAATCGCTCGGCGCGACTGGAATCCTCAATAGAGCCGGTACCGGCACAATTGACAACCACCGTTCAACAAAAATACTTGTTGCCGTCCCTGCCGTCCCTTGAAAAATTTAGCGATGCCGGTTTAGGTATCTGCAACTACAAAAGAATCGAAAACGCCCCACCCAATCCTGTCCCCAGCTAGGTTTGACGTAGATGAAAGACGTGCTAGCACACACGCGTGCTTCGACAGCGGTTGTTGTTGTTGTTGTTGTTGTTGTTGTTGTTGTTGTTGTTGTTGTTGTTGTTGTTGTTGTTGTTGTTGTTGTTGTTGTTGTTGTTGTTGTTGTTGTTGTTGTTGTTGTTGTCGTTGTTGTTGTCACATTAACTCGCATAATCAAGTCCGTGGTCACACGACACGCTTCAGTCACTCTGGACCTGAGGAATACCTCACCCAGGGCAATTACACAAGCTACCCAATTTGCAAAGGTAGTACACGCGTAGTCTATATCCTAGCAGACACAATCCATGCCTTCGCCAGAGAAATATAAAAGTGAGATCTGGAGTCATCTACTGCCGATGACGGGGCCCACACACACATGCAGTCAATCAATATCGCTGTTGGGGACCAAGGCTACGGTAGGGGGGGTACCCCCATTTTCACTGGTGTGTTTGAGCCACTCGCACGAGTAGCTCTGTACCCTACGGATGGAGATGGTTTAGGCACTTGGTTTGGCGCAGCTTAGATCACCTTTGCATTGCGGATTGATTTCGTCAATGTAAAACATAATGAAAACGTAAGATTGCATAGGAACAAAGGGGTCACTCGCGCGAGTGACCCCTAGCCACTGAAATAAAAGGCCCAAAAGGGGACCCCCCTACCGTAGCCTGGGTCGGGTACGTAAATTTCTGGGATTACACAGACGGGCGGGTTGGCAATATCTTTTTTACAACACCCAGGCCACATGTGGGGTGCGTTCATCGGCGGTTGCACCCCTTCGGTCTGCCCTAAGTCGGTCTCACGGTGAGAGAGAGCGAGCAGCCCATTTCACGCTCCAAAAACATTTTCCAGGTATAAATCGAAGGGTTTTGCCCCGATATCGGGAGTGCGGCGCTAAGAACAATCACTCCAGGTAGGGCGGGGGTTAAGACAACGTACTAGGACAACGTACTACACCTTAACTACCCCCGCCCCCCGGCAGGGGGCCGAAAAAAATATTTTTTCGACCCCACTTTTTTGTTTTTGCTCGTTTAGATGACTCTTATTTTTTTTTTATAGTGTGACTACCGTTCCGAAGAGGCATAGACTACCCTCACATCAAGGCGAATAATGTAACATCACATCACATCACATTGCATCCCTCATGTGTGGGATATGCTAGTCGATTTTTTTCTAGGATGGCAAATACAGTATACTGTAGGGGGGTCTATATAAGGCACGGGTGTTCGATCGCCCTTTCTTTCTCGAAAGACCGCCCTATTTGAGTTAGGGCGGTTGAGCGCCCTATTGGGCTTTGGTGATATCCCTGTAGTCTAAGGCGCGGTAACCGCCCTATTGAGTACATACAGCGCTTTTCGGTACGGCACAGAGTGCCTCTGACCCAGAAGATGGCCCGGAGGGCCTCACGAAGAGGGATATCATCCGTGTGCTCGGAGAAGGAAGGTACAGAGTTGCAGCAGTACCAATTGCTGAACGGGACAACAGCACCGCAGGAGCACACGGGTGCACGACGCGTGCTACGATAGAGGTATCACTTTTCGTCTCTACTGGTTTCTGAATGACAGGGCTCCTTTTTACACACTAAATCGGCCGGAATTTGTCATATTGTTTCGCCTGATTCTCGTCGTGTACCTAGGCGATGGGATTTTTCATATGGTGTAGCAGGTTTATTTTTCTCCAAATCAGTTTTTGGGAGAGGTATTAAGCTCCCAACTTGAGGAGTAGTACTAGAAAAAAAGTGATGGTGAACCTCTATCGTGGGGACTTTTTCTTGTGCACAAATTGACTTGCGGAAAGCGCGAGAGAGTGAGTTAGCAACACCCGATGAAAAATCGACAAGCAGTGGGATTGTTGAACCCTATGCGCGATAAACATTGAAGGCAAGAACCAGGGGGGAGAAGGGACGACACCTGTGACCACGGCTTCTTCAGAAGCTGGAAAGTAGAAAGATGTGTGAAAAAAAAACAAAAAGTTGGTTTGTTGTGGGAACGGAGGGACTCTTGTGTTGTTTTCTCAGTGAAAAGTATCTAGAGTCCGTGGTCACACAAAGAAAGATGCTGGAGACCTAAGACGACGCGAAAACCCGAATTCAATAAGAATTCGACCTCCAAATATTTAATGCCATTGACCTTTTTAACACCGCACTCCCGACATGGGGCCAAAACATTTATAGTTATACTAAGATTTATTTTTGTTGGATATGTGTCAATACGCTTTCCCACCTTGTTGTTGTTGTTCTAACATTAACTCTCGTCAAAAATCTAGAGTCTGTGGTCACACAAAGGTGCTGGAGCCCTAGGAAGATCCGAAAAACCAAATGAAATCAAATTCGTACGGGAAATGCTACGATTTCCCGCCTAAAACGCACGATACGAAGAAGATCGCACAAGTGAAAAAAGGTCCAGTGTGCAAACTGAACTCACATGGCCGCGGATATCCACTCAACTACAGCATAGAGTTCCCCCGTTCCCACAACTAACCAACTCGCGGCTACAAACTACAGCGGTTGGGCTGCCTGCATCGTACGAACCGCACGGTAATCGTGAGCATAGACGAACGCGCCTGCTGTCTGGAGTGCTGTCAGAGTGACGACCCGCGGACATGCATAAAACAAGAGCAATCGAGCCAAAAACCACAATACAGATATCAATGCTCGCCCCGCCTTCCCGAGTTACTTGACAGGTTGCAGCACAGCTATTACGCCCGTGTCTGAAAATTTAAAATTGCGGCGGGTCGTTCCCCATGAAGGGTATACAACTCTTCTACCAACTCTACAAAAATCAGTGACGTAAGTAACATGTTGTACTACTGCCTCGTTAAAAAAAACTGAAAAAAAGACGATCGCTGCTCTCGTGATGATGGTGTGCGTGCGGGTCATGGGTCTCTGTGTGTCATCCTCCTGCTGTGCTTCTTTCTCCATGGCCGCCTCATCGCCTTAGCTCACTCGGCCCGCTCCTTTGCACTTGCTCCCGTTGACACTCAATTCCAATCGGTTCCTCTTCTCCCCCGTCCCAAAAAAACAAAATGCTCCACGCAGCTTGCGGTGCTGATCTGAAAAAACAAAATCTTGTTCAGGGAGAGTTCAATCCGTCTATAACACCACGAGACAAAGAAGGCCCACCTAATTGCCAAGTAAACCAATGTGTGCGATCTGAACTAACATGGCCGCAGGTGGTGTCCACTCAACTGCAGCATTGTTGCTGTTGTTGTTCTCACATTGACTCGCGTAGTCAAGTCCGTCGTCACATGACGAACTCCAGTCATTCTGGAACTGAGGAATACCCCAAGGGAAAAAAACGCAAACAAACAAACCAAAGGTGGTACACGCGTAATTCACAGCTGCCGCAATTCGCGCCTCCACCAGAAACACATAAAAAGTGAAATCGGGAGTCGGCCTACGATGTGCCAGTCGATACTGGTGCATACGTCACACTACCCGCGCCTGGAAAACCCGACTACACCGCTTGCCACCCAAGAAATACTACCATGTATGTATTGCACGTAGTACCTATCACTGCGTACACGCATGACAGACGCACGTCAATTGGAACAAAGAAACGGAGAAAAGAATAGAAGATAAAGCAAAAAAAAAGACAAAGACAAAGAAGATAAAGAAGCAAAAAAAGAGAAAGGAGAAAATAGAAAAGACAAGACAAGAAAAAAAAGCAAGGAAAGCAAAAGACAAATAAAATGTCATACTAGCAGACCATTGGAACTGACTGAAGACGGCATTATGCTCATAGAGGATATCAAGTGCATCCTCAAAAACACTGAGGAGAGAACGCAACATGGAGAAGAAATCAGGACGGTCTAACGCTAATTTGTGACGGCTATTGGGAGGCCCACAACTTTCAAGACGATGATGGCCACACCCAGACTTCAGCCTGTCGGGCATGACGCCCACCCTCCCCCCCCCTTCCCCCATCCGGCCCCCCCCTCTCCCCCCACCCCCCCTCCCCCCTCCACCACTCGCCCCCTCCTCCCTCCCCCCCTCCCCCCTACCCCCTACCCCCCTCCCAACTCCTCCCCTCACAACTCCCCACCTCCCCACTTCTCCTCTCACCCCTACCCCCGTCCCCCTCCCCCCTTCCCCCTCCCCGCCTCCCCCCCTCCTCCCACCCCCCCTCCCCCCTCCCCCCCTCCCACCTCCTCCCCTCACAACTCCCCACCTCCCCCCTTCCCCCCTCACCTCTCCCTCTCTTCCCCCTTTCCCCCTCCCCCCTTCCCCACCCCCCCCTCCCCCACTCCCCCCTGTCTTCTTGCCCCCTACCGCCCTCCACCCTTCTCCCTCCCCCCTTTCCCCCTCCCCCCCACCACCCTCTCCCCCACCCCCCCCTCCCCATCCGCCCCCCTCCCCCCCGCCCCATCCCCCCTTCCCCTCTCCCCCCCCCCCCTCCCCCCCTCCCCCCTCCCCCTTTCCCCCCTCCCCCCTTCCCCCCTCCACCTCCCCATCTCCCCCCACTCCCCCTCCCCACACCCCCTCTCCCGCCCTACCCCCTCCCCCCTCCCCACCTCCGCCTTCCTCCTTCCCCCCCCCCGCCCCCTCCCCACTCCCCCCCTCCCCCCTCCCGACCCCCCACCTCCCCTCCTCCCCCCTCCCACCCTCCCCCCTCCCCCCCTCTCCTCTTCCCCCGTCCCCCGTCCCCCCTTCACCCCCTCCCCCATACCCTCCTCCCCCGTCCCCCCCTCCCCCTTCCCCCCCTCCCCCCTCTCCCCCACCCCGCCTTCTCCCTCCACCCTTCCCCCCTTCTCCCCTCACCCCTCCCCGCCTCCCCCCTTCCTCCCTCCCCCTTCATCCCCTCCCCCCCTCCCTCCTCCCCCCTTCCCCTCTCCCCCCTCCCCCCCTCTCTCCTCTCCCCCTCCCCCCTCCCCTTTCCCCCTCCCCCCCCCTCCCCCCTTCCCCTCTCCCCCCTCCGCTTTTCCCCCCCCTCTCCTCTTCCCCCGTCCCCCCTCCCCCCTACGCCCCTCCCCCCTCCCCCCCCTCCCCCTTCCCCCCCTCCCCCTTCCCCCCCTCCCTCGTCTCTCCCACCCCGCCTTCCCCCTCCCACCTCGCCCCTTCCCCCTCCCCCCCTCCCCCCCTCCCCCTCTCCTCCCCTGCCCCTCTCCTCCATCCCCCCCTCCCCCCTCTGCGCCTCCCACCTCCCCTCCTCCCCCCCTCCCCCCCTCACCCTTCACCCCCTTACCCCTCCCCTCCCTTCCCTTTTCCTCCCTCCCCCCTCTCCCCTCCTCGCCTCCCCCCTTTCCTCCTCCCCTTTCCCCCCGTGAGTGTTGACCCGAAATTTCGTCGAACTCACGGCTGACGTCCTTACAATATTTTTTTCAATACCAACACCAACCATTATCGTGGAAAAAAACCGAATATGTATGTATGTATATATATGTGTGTTTTTTAACTAAAGAATATGTCCCCTCCCATTAAGAAAAAACTCACCCACATACTTAGAAGTAATATATTACGAGTACCAACAACGCAGCAGCTTGCAAATATGAGTGTTGACCCGAAATTCGTCGAACTCACGGCTGACGTCCTTGAAATATCTTTTTTTAGATAACGGCATCACGACGATTTTGGGTTAACGAATCTCGTCATCATTCACAAACATTTTCACCGAAAACGTTCCTTTTCATATCATAAAGTGAAAATACACTCTACCAGCTGTGAGATCTAATATTTGGTCCAAACTCATCTTTGCAAGCTGTGTGTGATACTTCGATCGCGCGTATTACGGGTTGTGTGTCCTCATTAAGGATATAGGTCGGCATACTACTAGAACGCGCGTCTTCTGCGGTATTAGTTGTTCAATGGGGTACATTTTCGTTTTAGCCTCAAAGTCGGTATGGACCTCGCCACAACAAGTGGACGCGTGCTACGCTAGAGGTGCTCTCTTTCGGTTCTGAGGTTGTAGACACGATACAAACTCTATCTACCTCACCCAAAAACTGATTTTGGGAAAACACAAAGAGTGCAAAAACCAATGAAAAATCCCATGGCCTCGGTACACAAGAAATATTATTATGCAAAACTATACATTGAAGTTCCGACGATTTTGGATCATGGAGCCCCGTTCTTTCGAGAAAACGTCGTCATTCGAAAAACGTTTCGGCCAAGACGTGCTACTAATAATGCAACTCTATGGTGTGGTATGATAGCTTGGCGACGCTTGTTACCATAGATAGGCGTAGACTAGTGAGCACCAGTCTACTCTTTTGATTTTGGGATTCCTTAATTAACCCAATATCGCTGCATGCAGACGGTATCCTATCCTATAGACTATGTTTCGACTTTTTTTCTTGCGTGTTGTACGTAGGCCATGATATTGTTGGTCTGGTTGTTCTTTTGTTTTTTCTCAAAACCGGCTTTTTACAGACGACGTATGCAGGAAAGGTGGCTCGGAAAAAATTGATGCGCATCTCTCGCGCAGCACGTGTGTGTTGCTCGCAGGTGTAGCTACAGAAAATGCATGTGCCCCCTTGCCAGACCATGACTACGGGTATGGAGTAATCCTATTTTCATTCCTGGGTTTGAACCACTCAAACAACTACTTTCTACCTCACGAACAAAACTAGTTCAGGCGATTTCTTCGGCGCAGGGTAGAGTGATTCTACGATAGCCCCCAAAACCAGCGGTTTTCTGCAACGAACGTTCCATGGCTGATCAACATGAGGAAGGGTTCTGTTGAACGAAAAGTCTCCATATATTTTCTTGTTTGCAAAGGACTATCGAACGATGGCGTCGGGGTGGCAAGGGGCACCGTATTTCAGGAAGCACGGCCGGGAGCTGGTTTTACAACCGGCGATTTCGTTAAGGAAAAGTTGGGGGGTGTCGATTGCATGCTTGGATATGATATAGATATGATGACGGTAAAATATAGTAGGAGTTCCCAGTGACAGGTTGGCTACATCATAGCGGTATATCGGGATGGTGGAATTATTTTGGCTTTCGCCGTCACTCCTCGTTGTTCTTCTTTTACCGAGTGAGTCTTCTTCTCTCCGCTATTTGCCTTGGCTAGGAGCAACGTAATATATATATACATACGTACTTTACTTGTGTTCATACCGGTGACTCCACTTCCCCACTACTGTCAGCTCAACGGGTAAGCCCTCTACGCTAAGCAGGGATCAACAAACACGATCATTATCGCGTACCGTACGCGGTACTGTCCCTGTTCGAGTCTAAGAGTGTTGAGTGACGTGGGCTGTTCTGCGGAAGAGAGCTAGCTCGAGATATCACAAAAACATCCCTTCCTGTGAAAGGGAGCGAGCTGGGTGCCGTATTTGAGCCATGCCTGAGGGAAAGGTAAATTTGGGCGTTTGTTCGTTGTGGACCGGGACGTGATAGCATTGGCAGAGAGAGCGGGGAGCTCGCAAAGGGCCAAGACGCGGGAGCTGGAAGAGCTGCTCGCAGTACGGGACCAACTCAAGAAATCGAGGGTGGTTTCCGTTATGGTTTCCGGACCATAGGCCAGATTTCGGCAGGATGGCACGAGTTCTATCGAATCGAAGGTCGCATTGAGCAAAGCGAACTCATCATTCGCGAGTGCTAGCAAATTCTCCTCGAGCTCTTCGGAATCTCTCTGCGACTGGAGTAAATGCGAGACATTTGTCAGCCGCCTCAGGTACCAGAGAGGGGAGCGGGCGTGGCCAGATGTGAGTCACAGCTCGTAATCCCAGTACTTGAGACTGGGAGTGAGAGCACTGCACAGCAGCAGCCACGGCAGCAGCAGCAGCAGCAGTTCAAAACATTGGAAAATGGGATGGTGGTTGTGGCTTGCAGAGATGAGGTGGAATTGAAGGCGTGGAGGGAAGATCAGGAGGAGCTTTTGTAGCTGCCACCGAAGCTGCAGCAGCAGCTTCGATCTCCAGCAGCACCACCCCCTGTTTGGACGTCACAGCTCGTGATCCCACTGCTTGAGGCTTGGAGCGAAAGCACTGCACAGCAGCAGCCGCAGGGGCAGCAGAAGCAGTTTGAGACGGGGGAGAAGGAATGGCTCGAAGATTGGGTTGTGAAACTAAACTACGAGCAGTATCTGTCGTGCTCCGTGGGAGCGCCGGCTGCTGAGCCCGTTGATGTGTGGGCCCGGGTTGGGGTCGGCACAAGGTGGCTGGTTGCGATGGATAACGCTGAGTGTGGGAGGCACGGACATCCAGGTGGAGAATCCTTCCCCATGTCATGAGCAATTGTTTCTGTCTGGGCTTGGTCTTGATTCTAGAGTAATGCAGCAGGTAGTGGATTTTTGTAGTGTAAAAATACATCATATGAACTGATGTCGCGACATATGATAGTGCTAACTATACAACAGCAGTATTTGACTGCGATGACATGTTACGCTTAGTGGCTGAGACGACAATTCTCTTTCGCAGTATTTGCTGTCAAGACTTTGTTTTTCGCGTTAAAGCAAAGGACAGAGTAGCTTAGGCAGAGGGACGGGCAGGATAAATGCTTGTGCCTGTCCCCCAGCCCCTCTTGCCCCAACCACCGGTGAGTGTGATTGCTGGTGGTACGATAGCTCTGCTGATCAACAGGTTACTAAGCACAGGATGCAGGATGCTTGACGGGTAGAGAAAAGATTATGTCAGCAGTTGTTGTTGTTTCCACAATAACTCCAATTTTCAAGTCCGTGGTCACAGGACAGGCTCCAGTCACTGTGGAGCTGAGGAATACCCCAGGGAAACAACACAAACAAACAAAAGGTGGAACACGCCTACATCACAGCTGGCGCAATTCGTGCCTCCACCAGAAACATATGAAAATGTGAAATCGGGAGTCAGCCTACGATGTGCCAGGTCCATACTGGTGCATACGTCTCTCTGCTCGCTCCTGGAATAACCGACTGTACCGCTTGCCACCCGAGAAAGGCTCCCACTTGCATATCGCACGTAGTATCTATCGCTACGCAGACGCACGCCAGACGCGAGTCAATTGGAAAAAAGAAACAACGAAAGGAAAAGAAGATGAGGGAAAGGGAAGAAAAGAAAAGAAAGCAAAAAAAAACGTAAAACAAAAAAAAAGAAAAAGGAAGATCAGAATAACATTAAAAAAAGACATAAAGAGGAATCAAGGAACGGACAGGAAAAAAAACATCATGCTCGCAGACCATAAAAACTGCCTACAGACGGCGTTGGGCTCATAGAGGGTATCAGGTGCATCGTGATTGGCAGTAGAATTAGCACGCAACATGGCGAAGAAGTCAGGGCAGTCTGAACGCTATCTCGTGACGGCCGTTAGAAGGCCCACAATTTCGAATCGATGATGGCCACATCCAGACTTCAGTCGCCGGGGCATGACGTCCACCCTTCCCCCCTCCCCGCCTCCTCCCTTCCCCCCTCCCACCTCCCCCCATTTCCCATCCGCACCTCACCCCTCCCCCTCCCCCTCCCCCCCCTTTCCCCTCCCCCCGTCCCCACTCCCCCCTCCCTCCCTCCCCACTTCCTCCCTCCCAGCTCCCCCCTCCCCCCCACCCACCTTCCCCCCTCCCGCCACACCCCCTCCAACCTTCCTCACTCCCGCCTTTCCCCCTCCCTCCTTCCCCATTTCCCCCTTCCCCCCTCCCTCCCTCCCCCCTAGGCCCCTCCCCGCTCCCCCCATCCCTCCCTCCCCCGTAGGCCCCTCCCCGCTCCCCCCCCGCCCCTTCTCCCCTTCCACCCTACCCCTTCCACCCTACCCCCGCGCCCCTCCCTCCCACCCCCCTTGCGCCCTGCCCCCTCCCCCCCTCCCACCTCCCCCGCTCCCCCCTTCCCCCCGCCCCCCTCCCCCCCTCCAACCTCCCCCGCTCCCCCCTTCCACCCTACCCATATTCTCCCTTCCCACTTCCCTTTCCTCCCCCCTTCCCCGTTCCTCCCACCCCCCCGTCCCCCTTCCCCCCTCCCCCCTTCCCCCTTCCCCCCTCAACTCGTTCACAATTCCCCCAACCCCGCTCCCCCTTTCCCCCTTCCCCCCCTCCCACCTCCCCCCCTCCCACCTCTCAATATGCCTCCTTCCCTCCTCCCCCCTACCCCCCTCCCACCTCCCCCCCTCCCACCGCCCCATATCACCCATTCCCCCCTCCCCTCTCCCCCCCTCCCCCCGTCTCCCCTTTCTCCCCCCCTCCTGCCCTCCTGCACCCGTCCCCCCTCCCCACGTACCCCTTCTCCCTTCCCCCCCCACCACCTACCCCCCTCCCCCCTCCCACCCCCCCCACCCACTTGCCCCCCTCCCCCCTGCCCCTTTCCCCCCTCTCACCCCCCCCGCTGGCACCTTCCCCCCTCCCCCCTGCCCTACTCCCTCCTTCCCATTTTTCCCCTTCCCCCCTCCCCCAACCTCCCCTCCCACCTCCCCCTCCTCCCCCCTTTCCCCCTCCCCCCGCCCCCTCTCCACCCACCCTCCCTCCCCTCTTCCCCCCCTCCCCCCTTTCCCTCTCCCCCCTTCCCTCCTCCCCCGTCCACCCGTCCCCGCTTCCCCCACCCCCGTCACCCTCTCCCCCCTCCCCCCCTCTCACCTCCCCCCTCCCCCCCTGCCCCCTCCCCCCTGTCTCCCTCCCCCCTCCCCCCTCCCCCCCTCGCCCCTTCCCCCCTCCCCCCTTCCTGCCTTCCTCCCCCCTCCTACCCTCCTGACCCCTCCCTTCTCCCCACGTCCCCCTTCTCCCCTTCCCCCACTGCCACCGCCTTCTCCCCCCTCCCCCCTCCCCCTCTCCCCCCTCCCCCCCTCCCCCCGCCCCCCCCCCTCTCCCCCCCTCCCCCCTCCCCCCCTCCCCCCTCCCCCCCTCCCCCCTCCCCCCCTCCCTCCTCCCCCCCCGCCCATCCCCGCCTCCCCCCTCGCCCCTTCCTCCCTCCCGCCCGTGCCACTGCCCCCCTCCCCTCTCCCCCCCTCTCCCCTCCCCTACTCCCCCCTCCCCCTCTCCCCCTCCCACCTCCTCCACTCCCACCCCCCCCCCTCCCCCCTTGCCCCCTCCCCCCTCTCCCTCTCCCACGTCCCCTCCTCCATCCTCCCCCCCTCGCCCCTCGCCCCTCCCCCCTCCCCCCTTCCCCTCTCCCCCCCTCCCCACTGCCCCCCTCCCCTCTTCCCCCCTGTCCCCTCCCCTCCCCCCCCCTCCCCCTCTCCCCCGTCCCCCCCTCCGCCCACCCCCCCTCCCCCCTACCCCCCTTCCCCCTACCCCCCTTCCCCCTTCCCCCCTCCTCCCTCCCCCCCTCCCACCTCCTCCACTCCCACCTCCCTCCCTCCCCCCTTCCCCGCTCCCCTCTCTCCCCCTCCCCCCTCCCTCCTTCCCCCCTCCCCCCCCTTCCCCCTCCCCCCCTCCCCCCTCCCCCCCTCCCACCTCCCCCCTCCCACCTCCCCCCCTTCCTCCTCCCCCCCTCCCCCCTCCCCCCCTCATCCCTCCCGCCCTCCCACCCCCCCCCCCTCCCACCTCCCTCCCTTCCCCCCCCCTTTCCCCTTCCCCCCCTCCCCCCGCCCCCCCCTCCTCCCTCCCTACCTCCCACCTCCCCCTCCTCCGCCCCTTCCCCTTCCTCCCTCCCCCCTTCCCCCCTCCCCCCCTCTCCCCTCCCCCACTCCCCCCTTCCCCCTCTCCCCACCCCCCGTCCCCCCTTCCCCCTACCCCCCTCTCCCCCTCCCCCCTCCCTCCTTCCCACCTCCCCCTCTCCCTCCTACTCCCCTACCCCTTTTCCCCCTCCCTCTTCCCCCCCTCCCCCCCTCCCCCCCTACCTCCTTCCCCTCTTTCCCCCCCCCCCCTCCCCCTCTCCCCCTCCTCTCTCCCCCCCTCCCTCCTCCCCCCTTCTCCCCCCCACCTCCCCCCGTCTGCTCGAGATGCCGATGGTGAATGGCGCCGCCGCAGCCTTTGCACGTCGCTCTGCAGCTTGGCGTCTCTCCGTTTCATGCAAATTCCGCATGAACGACTCGGCTCTCTCCTCTTTTCGTCGAAAACGTCTGCCCGCCTTGCGAGCAGCCTTTCGCAACTCTTCGAATTTCGTTCCAAAGACCAACATATTCTCCTTCTGATGAGCCATCCAGTCCTTCTCTTGCCCCCCTGAGCAGCCCTTACCCGCAACAAGCTCCCCAAACATCACCCTCTGTGACAGACGCTCCCCTCTCATACGTGCTATGAATCCCGCAAACAATATCCTCCGTTTGCGCACTATCGCCTCTGTGCTCTCAGAAGCTTACCAGGTGCCTGGTACAGTACCAACCTACGTAGTGTATGCAATCTACTCGGGGGCTGCGTACGGCAGCAACACTACAGCACGCACGGGGCTAGGCTGTATGTTCACGCTACCAGGCCCCGCGTGTTATTCATCATTGGTTGGATCGGTAGCATCTCTAAGACGACTCATTACGAGCAAGGGTTGTGCAACCCACATGGGGTCACTCTCCAAACTATCCCAGCTCACCACCACCACTTCTCTAGGTTGATTTACATCAGCGCCGCCTTATCATCTATTGATTTCTCCTTCTGTTCGCTGGATCAAGGCAAGCGTAGATCGCAGTCATTCATCACAGTCATTCGGTGTCATCTCTGCAAATCTCTTATCGAGGCCATCTGCACGGTCATGCTCTCATTCTACCAAGATTAAACTGTTTAGGTGGTGCCTCTGTGCAGAAGCGTAGTTCGCGGAATCGACACTCCGCAACAGCACGCATGTCGAGTCGAATCGTAAGTGCGTTCTAGGCGTACGTTCTACTCGAATGGCCGTGACGGATAGTGTTTGATTAACCTGTTGAGAAACAAGCTATGGTGCGACGGACAACAATTTTGCCGCTACGGGTTTTAGAAGTGTCAGGCTGACAGGCTGGCGGCTGAAACATGGCACAAAGTAGTTCATGCTGATGTATGAAGAAAAGGAATTGAGGTCCTCCAGGTCACCGTTCGGTTCATTCTTCCCCTCCCCCCCCCCCCGACGTTCCAGAACTTTTACCAGGTTATGGTGATAAATCCTATCTTAGCTGACGAGCGCCATCTCGGTCGAAGAGTGCCATTTAACACCAAAGACACCACCGTGATAAGAGAATTAGTGTAGCCTGAGCAGTATCAGAAGAGCTGCGGGCAAGTCTGCAAAGGAGGTCGTGGTTGCGAGCGCAGTGATCGCCAGACAGTCTGAGGCCAACCACCTTCAAACAACCTGAAGACAGCCATGTTTTAGGCTATCTACAGCAGTGGGGCAGTTGTCCTCAAGCGACCTGACCACTAAGAACCTGGTAGTCCATTTATTTGCATGCGTTCGGTTTAGTGTACATGCTCAACAGCGAAATAGAACACATTCTGCTGATACGTTCTACAGCAACGGCTTCAATTTGTGTGTTGACCCCCAAACACCAAAATTCCTATATTATGATAGTGCCAGGTAAGATTCGGTGATAAAGTGCTTGGTTATCTGAATTCCAATCAGGGGGTGTGTTGAGAATTTGGCCACACCAGGCTAATGTCGTGTTTTGTATTCAGTGGCGAGTGCAGTAGAGCAGCCTCTCTCATCAATAACCTGTAGCATAGAATGTTATAAAATACTTAGTAGCATCGATTTCTCTGAAAGAAGATTAACAGACAACAGTGCGTGGCTTGACAACGTTTTATTTGCTAGTGAAACATGAGAGTAGCATGGTAGTCAATAGTAAGAATATTTGCCAGTTCATCAGTAGTCACTGTTCAGTGTTCACGTATTATATGAGCACCTTACGACAACGACATATTTGGCCCATCGCCGACAGGCTGACAGTAACACGGAACAGTAGTTACCTTACGTCGAACACGTCCCAACCTCCACGAGCATCAGGGATCATCGCAGTGGGTCGGTTCGAACAATGTCCTGCAGGGTGCATCTAGCCGTAAAAAATGCGTTGACAGGCCGATTCAGGATTACAGCGGAACCGTCCGCATTGTTTGGCGGCGTCACAGAACTTGAATGGTTCGCTTTGACGACGTTGTCCAGCCAAAAACACGTAGAGGTGTATAATCCACAAGACGTGTGCGCAGGCTAACAAGGTACAACCAAAGTGTGAACACTGCAGCGCCAATGTAGGTTGATTGCGCGAAGTGCATACGTACGACCACCTTACGGCAATGACATGTTTGACAGATCGTCCACAAGCTGTCAGTAGCACGGAGCAGAAGTTAACTTACGGCGAGCGCGTTCCGACCTCCACCAGCATCATGGACAACTACAGTGGGTCGATTCGTGCAATAGCCTGGAGGGTGCAGCTTATCGCAATAAGTGCATTGGCCGATTCAGTATTACAGCTCAATCGCCCGTCTTTTTAGGCGGCGGCACTGAGCTTAGATGGATCGCTTTGACGACGCTGTCCAGCCAAAAACGCATAGAGGTGCATTATAAAAGGAGCGCGCATAGACCAACATGGTGCATGCGGAGTATGAAGTACACTGTCAATGTAGTTTGGTTGCGTTCAAGTACAACGTAACGTGCGCAGGACGCTTAATGCGTGCCAGCCTCTCTATACTGTAGGCCGGTTTTCTTCGTTGTTGTCATTAATTCATCCGTCTCTTTCTTCCGCAGTAGACGCCTACACGTACCCACCACACATTTTGTAGTGATTTTCCCCCCACAAAAATACAATAATTGGAAATGCGATGTACTGCCCCCCTGGTGACTGGTCCCGGCCAGGCCCATAACATACATGTCTATATGTGTGTATATATATATCGCACAGAGCGCCCCCTCCCCGCAACGTCTTGTAAACCTACGTGCTACGTAATAATACTCGGTTTCTACGCTGACGGGCATCGGTTGACAGTGACCACGATCCCAGCGGCTATGGTACAGCGGAAAGAAGGGTCAACCGGGATCGCACAGAAGAGGCCGAGTTCCATCCCTCCTAAATTTCGGCAGACTTCAACTAAAGTGCATATCGTATCGACGAGGGGTGCTGCTACTTGTACCCCACCGTGTAAGGTCGCTATCTTTACCGCTCAAGTACCAGTTAATGCCACCATACAATTCCATACCGCGAAGGCAAAATAATCCCAAATATTCAAAGTCCAGCTCGTGTACCATACTCCATTAACTCCTTGGAACGTCAAAGGGTATGAGCCTCGAAAGCAATTGACGATAATTGGATCGGCTACGTGAAGCAGTCTGAGACACCGGGGCAGGTGGCGTGTCTGAGCTGCAACGCAAGGGGCTGGGCAACACGCAAGACCGCATCTTGGTACTCGTACATGCTACTGCAACCAGGCTTCCCGGACGCTCGAAAATATAACATTCATATTGTTTTGACGCTACACCCATGGGGTTAACACCTAAGTGTTGAAAACCATGAAAACATGGATATGCCTCTCAATTGTACTTGCAACAGTAGCAAGACAAGGTTGTACAGAGCCGTGTCCTATTGCATCAGGCTCATAATTGATGTGCAGGCTTCTTCGAGGGTGCATGCCAACAATTCCTAGGTCTGCCCGTCGATACGCTATGAAGCGCGGCTAATGACGCTAACGCGAAACAGGTATATGGACGTTCCTAGGGTGATAGCACCCCCCCCCCCCCCTCCCCCTCCCCCTACCCCTCCCATCAGCCCGTGTGTAAGAGGAAGTCTGAAACCGCGTTGTTGATTGTCAAGGTCCGGCCCAGGAAAAGAACCCGTACCTTCACTGTGTACACGGTGCCCAGGAAAAACAACCCCTGTCTTCATTGAGCAACGTGGTCTTATTTCAAACGCTAGATAGGATAGAGGAGAAACACTCTCATTTTCTCTGCCAAGCTATTGAGGCCACTAGCTCGCGTGACTCTGTATCTCGCTTAAAAACGTCTGTTCACGCAGCGAAACAAACAGTATATCGGGAGCCACACTAAAAAAAAAACGAAGAACATCTTGAATTTTCCATATAAATGGAGTAGACGCTCACTCGAGTGAACCTACGCAGCTGACACCAAACAAAATCCCCAAAGCTTGATAACCTCGAAACAAATTAGGTCACCACTCGCGCGAGCGGCAATGACAAACAGCTGACATAATCAAACATCTCAAACCTTAAACGTTCTACAAGAAGCTGATTATACACTCTCGCGAAATCATCAAGGCCGCGGTGTAACGTAAAATCTAGCACAAACGCTTGAAAAAAACAAAAAAAGAGGGGAGGCTTTCGCGCGCGTTGCCCCAAACTGCTAACATTACAGGTCCTACCCTCTGATCCCCCTACCGTGGCATCGATTGTAACTTCTAAGTTAACTCAAACTGTACGTCTGCACCGGCCTTGGAAGGCGTTTGTCGGCGTGCTATTTTAGGATATTGACGCATGCTACGGTAGAGGTGCGTGCAGCTTTTCCGACGTTCCTCTCTTAGACTGTAGTCACACCCCGAAAGCGAACTTCGATTGACAAGACCAACGCTATACCCGGTGAACTGTCCCTTGACTTACTGTAGGTATTCTAGCGAATCATACTGTATGACACAAATGGGAGTTAAAAAATTAGGTTAGCATATCAGTCGAGGAGCACCACCAGCTATGAAGGTTTACACCAAGCAGTTCTACTCCTGTCGCAGCAGGCGTTCGTTGATGAGGCAATCGTTGCCGGCGAGTGAAATACGACATCAACCCTAGCTAGATCAGGGCATTGACTGGAGAAAAACAAGTATGTCGGCAATCACTGAGGAGTTTATGACATTAATGACAAGAGCAACCTCCGGCATGCTACGGCAGGTAGGGATGCACCTCAACACTCTGAGACTCCTCGCTTCAAGGGGCTGTGTACCTCCTACTGACGCAAACCTCAAGAAAACAAAAAAAAAAAATCAACCCGATTAGCAATACGATGACGACTAATCTCCTAAATTGCTAGTTCTATTCCAGCGATATCGGGCAGGTGTTCGTTGAGCTGAGAAGCCTCGTCTGACAGAAATAGCTTCGCTGAAACGCGTCGCTTCTATTGCAGCACGCGCGTGGACTATCGTTAGGTGAATATGATCATCGACGATGACGTGGGGCTCACTGAACCCACCGAGGTAGGGGACGATGTGGGGGGCATCGTAGGTATAAAGAAAGCAGACGGCGACGGAGTGGGCCCATCAGTGGGCGACAAAGTGGGCGCATCAGACGGCGACGAAGTGGGCGCAACAGACGGCGACGAAGTGGGCGCATCAGTCGGTGGCAGGTCAGTCGGCGACGGAGTGGGCACATCAGTCGGCGACGGAGTGGGCACATCCGTCGGTGACGGGGTGACCGTTGCTTCCGTCGGCGAAGGAGTGAGCGGCAGAGTGAAGTCGGCTCCAATCTGAATGTTCATCAGATCAGACAAGTCGGGGTCATTGCCTTGGTCGTCGGTGAAGTTCAACGATAAGATGATGAAGTCTCCGACGGCCAAGTCGCAGACATCCAAGATAAGGTCGAACTTTGTCGGGTTGTCCTCGAGGTCAGCTGCGTTGATGGTCACCAAGGTCCCATCGATGAGTCCAGGATCGGCGGCCACGATCGACACAGATTCGTTGAACTCGATTGTCAGGTTTACTCCGGTCGAGGGGCAGGGGATGGAGCTGCCTCCGCTTGCCGCGATGACGTCTGATAAGGCGGCTGGAGAGCGAGCGATGAAGCGATCAACAACGAAAGAGGGGCGTTGGGCACGTTATAGCGTGGTCATGAGATCGGGGCCAACCAACTGGAGCGCGAACAATGTACTAATCAACAACGACGGGAGTAAAGCACGTCCAGGTCTTACACATTTGCACTGTTTTGGTTGCGGCGAGATACTTATGCTTCGCGATATCATTTGTGTGTTGCTCTTCGCCGACACACGTTTGATCTGCACACTGTTGGGTGAGGTGCGACGCGGCTCGTCGCATTGGGCCAATCTTGGGACGTGAAAAATATGAGGTTCCACCTCTACCGTAGACTTGGTCTGGTTGTGACCAATGCCGTGCACACCATAGGATCAGACCATAGGACCAGACCGTGGACGCGTGCTACCATAGAGGCGCACCACTGCTTTTCTAATTCTCCCCATCAATTTGGGAGCTTAAGACCTCTCCCAAAAAACTGGTTTGAAGAAAAACAAAACTGATGCCGGAGAAAAATCCCATGGCCGAGGTACCCACACTATATCATGCAAAACAAACCGGCGTATTTCTGACGATTTTGGGTTAAGGAGCCCTGTCATTCGCAAAACAATAACACACGAAAAGTGATACCTCTATCGTGGCACGCGTCCGTGCAGACCATAGAACAATAGAGCACGTCGAAGTCTGCGACGCCGAAAACGTTGGACTCGTTGCCGCGTATCCCGTGTATTGTCGTCATGGTCATGGTAATGGTCATGATAATGTCCATGATAATGGTCATGATAATGGTCATGATAATGGTCATGATAATGGTCACGATAATGGTCATGATAATCGCAAACACGTGCTACGGTGAAGGTGCACCTAGAGATTGTGGGGATCCCCACTTGGGGGAGCTCTATGCCTCACGCAGACACAAAAGTTGAGAAAACCGAAAAAATCAACCCGATGATCATGGCCTCTACAACCAACATTAAAGATAAAAATAACGACATTCGAAAGAGTCTGAGCTTAGAAGCCCCACCAATCAGGGCGGAAAAGTGCTATCTCAATAGTGCATCCCCTATCGTAGGACGCGTCCGCGTATAAATTATTGTTTTTTTCGAGCGGCTACTGCCACTGTTTCGAACGAGCAATAGACTTCCGCCCGGACCTCCGTAGAGTTGAAAACTCCATGGCGTTTCGTGTATCATGCTCTCAATCTGCTTAAACTTGCCCGTTCACGTTTTGTGAATTGCCATTTGCAATGGTTCGTTAAGACCGCTCTCCTTACCGTCGAGTGAGTCAAAGTCGGTGACGCTGAAGACGTTGGACTCGTTGCCGCCGATCCCAACCAGTTCCTCGAAGTTCACAGAAGGGCCTGCCCCAAGGGGATAAAGCAGGCGTTTTCGCGATTTTTGCTGAATTCCAGGTATCTGTCAACATTTCAATTACTAAGCTTCGCCCCTTAGATCTGTTTCCTATGCGGTTAGATCTGATGTGGTTTCGATCTGAATGGATTTTTCAGGTGTTTATGTTCACGTTTGGCATAATTCCGGAGGACATGGGCGTGCATGTTTGATCCGACGACATGGATGGGTGGATATGGTGCAATATCAACAGGAACGGGGGCGATTTTAAGGCAATTCCCCCAGATCACGGTAGTTGTTTGCAGTTCATATGGGAGTATCTTTTCATCTTGGGAAACATGCTTGTTGATTTAAAAAAGGTTTCTGATGTTCGTGACTGTAGTTGGTTCATTTTAGTGTATTTTCGGATCGGGTGACATGGGCGGATAAACAAATACAGTATTTACATACCGGGTAAGTTTTAGCAACGTATGCGCTCCATTCGCCGCTACAGCGAACCTTCTAATAGTCCTTAAAGTGGTGTCGGGTGGTCGAAACACAGAGTTGGTATCGGTATTGGGAGGCACGGCTTCACATTGAATAGCTTCTGCCCGTATATCTTGGCGTTGTAAAGCTTCTTGTCGTAGAGTGGTTCTTTCTTAGCTCAAGGCTTGGTACAGGTCAAGGCTCCAAGTAATTCTACGGTGGCGGTGGATTATATCACCCCCCCGCCAAAACCTACGCTCCGATAATGTAACGTACACACCGTTCCGACAGAAAATGAATAAATTTCCGTGAAAACCAATAGCATCTCTCCTACATAGGATGTGACTCTCCGCGAACCTTCTATTCACGAAAACCAAACGTTTGAACAGTGGCCGCGAGCTACGATCGAGGTGCATCATAGCACGTTTTTTGCTGAAACGATGTGTGATGGCGGAAACCCTCAACCCCAAATCGTCCCAACAGAACAATAAATAATCGTTGTGTCTGGGTTACGGTATTGTTCACCCCGAGGGGTATCTTTCCTTTTTTTTTTTCCCCCAAGCAGTTTTTGGTAGTAGCATAGCGTAGCATAGCGTAGCATAGCGTAGCATAGCGTAGCATAGCGTAGCATAGCGTAGCATAGCGTAGCATAGCGTAGCATAGCGTAGCATAGCGTAGCATAGCGTAGCATAGCGTAGCATAGCGTAGCATAGCGTAGCATAGCGTAGCATAGCGTAGCATAGCGTAGCATAGCGTAGCATAGCGTAGCATAGCGTAGCATAGCGTAGCATAGCGTAGCATAGCGTAGCATAGCGTAGCATAGCGTAGCATAGCATAGCATAGCATAGCATAGCATAGCATAGCATAGCATAACACGTCTCAAGCGAGGAACCTGCCTCAGCAAAAACAAAAAAAATGGTGGGCCCCCCTCTACCATAGCATGTATAGGTCAGTGGGGGTACTCGGCCAACGTGGGCAACCGAAACTCGGCGCAAGAAAAAGGAGGGAATATGTGCTCATGTGTTCCGCGGCAAGGGTATCCCCAAACTTTCCCGAGCAGGAAGAGCTCGCTACGTTAAGGAATCAGGAGGGATTGGTACGAAAACCGTTGAAATTTCACGCGCAGGTTTGTGTCCTGCCGTCGACGCCATAACGTTGAGGGTGTTAGTCCTTTTGACCACTTGCATAAGGTTAACGAACCGCCTACAAACTAAGCCGTATTCCATCTATCTACTACATTCTTCACACCCAAAACCCAATTTTCATTCAAAACGGAACCGTAAATTCATGAGTAAATCCCATGGCCTAGGTATGTATGTACATTGCTTTGCAAAAAAATAGTCACTTTTATATTCCAGACGTCTGCGCTTGAGCCACTCCCACGAGCGGCTCTGTTCCTCGTGAACAAAATTACTTTTTGAATCGATTTGTTTGGGGCGCAGCGTAGCTTACCATTCATTTTTCGGGTTCGCATGGCCAAATTATGACAAGAACAAAACCCAAGCCCCGCAGAGGAACAGAGGGGTCACTCGCGCAAGTGACCTCGAGTCACCGCAAAAGAAAAGGCCTCCAAAGTGACCCGCCTGCCGCAGCCACACGATGAGGTACAGAATTGCTCTACCGTCTCAGGCGACCGTGCCTTCGCCAGGGGGGGGTGATTTTTCGGGCGTCTTTTTGCAGTGGCTCGGGTTCACTCGCGCGAGAAACTCTCCCGGTCCGTTGCGGCCGCAGGCTTTCGTGCTGTTTTTTCAAGTATTCGACATGTGTTCGCGATACAATGGCAAGCTACGCTACGCCAAACAAGCTCACATAAAATGGTTTCGTCTCCGTGAGGTATAGGGTCTCTCGAGCGAGTGGCTCAAACCCAGTAGCAGTGAAAAAGGGGATCCCCCCCCCTAGCTACAGTAGTAGCCATGATCAGGCGTTGTTCATATTGTCTCCACTCTGTTTTGCGCGAGGTAAACGGAGGGCAGCCTCAAGTGAAGAGCTGCCAGAGATAAACTACTGTAGATGCAACGACGCGTACTGCGGTAGAGGTTGCTCGTTTCGGATGAAACGGTTTTTTTTTCACCGACGGGGCGCCTTAACCCCAAAATCGTCCGACATTTTGTTTTTTTGTTTTACGATATTTTTCGTTGTATACCTAGGCAATTGGATTGTTTCTTTGAGAGTGGCACTTATATTTTTCCTCTCAAACCCAATGTTTGGGCTAAGGTATAGAGCTCTTGGAGTGACCGCCCACGCTCATAAAAACGTGGTGCCGCAGCTCTACCGTAGCATGCGGCCAAGAGTCATCCCACGGTAGGTTAGGGTTGTGAAAATTTGGGGTCAAACGTTTCTGACTGAGCGATTGATGATTGATGATTGATGATTGATGATTGATGATTGATGACCTCCTCAAGTATGGAACTATATCGCTTAGTATGATACTTTTGACGGAGCATATTTTATTTCGCAACTAGCGCATTCGTAGGAACTACTGGTCTCGTTGCAATGGACGAATGCCCTCGAAGTCTTGTTTCGTGTGCGTGAGATGTTGAGCGCCTCATGTGAGGGCCTCAAAAGCGTCTGCTGCACCCTTAACCTAGCGTGGGATAACTCCAAAACCTCTAGCGTAAGGCGTCAGGACTCTCCCTCTCACCTACTCCCACGGCGAGGACGGTGATGCCGTTCGCCCTGGCTATGTCCGCCGAGTCCTCGGGCAGATCGCCCACGTTGCTCTCCCCGTCGGTAATCACGATCATAAACGCAGCGCTCGTGTTAGTCACGGTTAGCAACGCCGTAGCTTCGTCGATACCGGCCGCGGTGTTGGTCCCTCCGCGCGCCTGCACATCCGCGGCCGCAAAGGCGTTGAAATCCTCTTCGGAGGAGAAAGTGCCCGACGAAACGAGATCACTCGCGAACTGCACGTACGAGGCATTACCCCCGTTATCGAACAGCCCATCGTCGGCAAAAGCCGCGACGATCGAAGACGAAAAGTTCTGTTGCGTCAAGAAGTCGTCGGTACTGATGCTTCCGGACCCGTCCAGGACTATGGCAAGGTTAACCTACATCAGGACGGGGGAAGCGCACAGTTGAGACAGGGGGGGGGGGGGGGAAGAGGTAGA
Organism: Undaria pinnatifida; assembly: GCA_012845835.1. Lineage (NCBI taxonomy): Eukaryota > Phaeophyceae > Laminariales > Alariaceae > Undaria > Undaria pinnatifida. The sequence goes on from JABAKD010000001.1 coordinate 18,022,136, forward strand.
TAAGTTGAGACGGAAGGGGGGGAAGAAACGGGTAGTCCACGGAGGAGGCGTCTCCTGGGTTGGCGAAGAGGTTGAGGTCGGCAGAAAGCCGAGACAATCGCGCAGTGGAAACGTTCTGCTGCCGTACAAGAAACAGCCGTCGTGGTGGTGCTGCCCAATCTTGTCTAGGACTACACGGCTAGGCGAACCTATAGCAGGGTTTGGAAGAAAGAGCATTTCCAGACCGAAGTGGCTAGGTCGCTAGTTTACCAGACAGAGGAAACGGAGAGAAGAATTGAAAATCAATGGAGGGATATAGGCGATCTCTTGAAATCTGACGGCGGGTGGAAACAAGGAGAGCTAGCTTCGTTGGGAGCAAGGATTCTCGACACGTGACACATGGTACTATTAGTACTATAAATAATGGCACGGTAGAGATTCTCCATTTCGCCCTGCGGGGTTCTTCACTTGAAGAGCTCTATACCATGCCGAAACATTTATTTTGGAGAAAAAACGAACAATCAACCCAATGAACCATCTCGGGTGTCCTCAGATATAGAACGAAAAAAACGACGCCGGAGCGAAAACATCTTCCCGAAATGACAGGTTAAAGAATCCTGAAATATATAAAGAGTTTTTTTTTGCCAAAACGTTCCACCTCTATCGTGTAGCGGTTGTCCCGTCTAAAACGGTGGCCAGGTTAGCCTAGCAAGGAGAGGGGTAGCGCATATGATATTAAATCTAGAATGCGGCGAGGGTAACCCTACAGGGGGGAGGGGACAGGGCACTTTTGAGGCCGAAGGAGGGGGGGGGGGGTCATTCACATAGCAAGGATGGGGGGGGTAGGAGGATGGAGGATTTGAGATCGAAGGAAGGATAGGAGAGTACGGTTAATCAATCAGGGGGGGCAGGGGGGAAGGTGATGGTTCAAGACTAAAGGGGACGCGGGTACGGTTGAGGTGGCGCTTTTTTTTTTCGGGGGGGGGGCGTTTCTGGGTGACGAAGCTCCTTAACCTGTTATTAAAAGTCGTCGGAATAACGTCATTCCTGCTTTTTTATTATTCTTATGTGCACCTGGGCCACGGGGTTTGTTCATCGAATTGCACTTTTAGTTTGCTCAAACCCAGTTTTTAGGGTGAGTCTAGCGAGTAGTTTATCAAGCCAAGAACCTTGCAGCAGGAAAAAAAACGGCGCGCCTCCACCGTAGCGTGTGCCGGAGGGGGGTGGCGAATAGCGGGACTGATATAAAAGGAAGCATGCCGGTGTTTTGTTCATCCAACAGGGGGGAGTGAACCGATCGAAGACTTGAGACGAAGGGATGGTTCGGCGGGGTCCCGTTAATCTAACAGCGCGGGAAGCAATGAAGGACGGAACGTTGTTAACAGCAAGGCTTATCGACCGGTCTAGGATAGTGGTGAGAAGCACATATGACAAGAAGGGTGAAACGCATCCGACAGAGCGGCGCGTGGCATATACCAAGCCCGCGGTGGGGACGAGTTCCATCTGAGTCATCCCACGATAGTATCGATAGGGATTGCACATTATTGGCCATAATATGGTGTTTCTGACTTTCTGGCCTTCTCACCTTCTCACCTTCTGGCCGGTTGAGCTCCTCGACGAGGAAGTACCAGTTGTTGCTGATAGTTTTACGATTTGTTTTTACATGTGCGACGGTAGAGGTAGCATTTTTCGTCTGAAATGGTTTCTGAATTCATGGGCCTCCTTAACCGAAAATCGTCGGGGGACAAAAAAAATAATAGGCCATTTGTTTTGCATGGTTCTCGTCGTGTACCGAGACCACAGGATTTGTCATCCGATCACAGTAGTTAGCTTTCTCCAAATGAGGTTTTGGGAGATGTCTTAACCTCCCAAACCGAGGAAGTCTCAGCGAAAAAGTAATGAAGAGTCATCCCACGGTAGGGGTTGCACCCAATAGTCCCTGAGTTCCTCACATAAGGAACTCAATATCTCACCCGAAAAATGACTTCGAAGGCATTCGTTCACAAAACCCGACCAAGCTTCTATGTCTTAGTCCAAAAAATAAAGTACTCGTGTGAATACATCACTGAGCGGCAGTTCCTCACATGAAGAACTAAATCGCCCAGGGACATTTCGGCGCAGAACTTTAGTGCAACCCCTACCGTGGGATGACTCTGAACCTCTATCGTAGCCCGCGTCTTTTTTTTTTTTTGGAATCATTAATATCATTGGAATGGTGGTCGGGTTGCGTGAACGAATGTCTTCGAAAAAAAAGTCCATGTAGCGGGTGTGTGGTGTATCGAGCTAGCTCCTCGTGCTAGGACCTCAGAAAACTCTAGCAGAATCTGCTGCCCCCCCCCCGTCGGATGGCTCGGCTATAACATGTCTACATTCCACACTAATTTCAAGTTAGATGTGATGTTCTGAGGCAGGTAACGCATGCCATCACACGGAAGATGTGCACCTAAATTTTTTTCGAAGGCTAGTCACTCGATGACCTGTAGACTATATATACCTCAGTCAAACAAACAAGTTGGGGAAATAGCGAGTGTGCAACCCGACGAAACATCCCTTGCGTAGCTTGGTACACGACGCGCGTCCCATGCGGTATAGAGGTGTCACGTTTTGGGCGTGACGGGGCTCTGTAACGCAAAACGTCACCGGTGGACGTCACTCTTGTTTTTCAACATGATCCTGATTTTACCTTTCTATGCCACGGGTTTCCTATACGGATAATGTTCGTTTTTTTTCTCAAAATCACTTATTAATAGTTGAGTGAAGTGCAGGACTCATCAAGCCAACAACCTTGCACGGAAAAAAAAACGCGTGCACCTCTACCGTAGTGTGCCTGTCACACGGCGAAGGATAACACGAACAAGAACGAGCTTCCGACGACCAATGCCCGAATGGGTAGGGTGTGACCGTAACTAGGCCAAGTCTGGCGGAAGGCTGTTCTCTCATGGCCGCCGGGGGGGGGGGTCGTTAGTGGATGAGGTTGCACAAGTCCCACCCTACCCGGGGCGATCACTTCCCGGGTGGCTATCTCCACCGCACCTGATACCCAGGGATCAAGTCGGGTCGATATACCCGCGCATCCGTATACCACGGCGGCTTGGGCGGCTGTAGTAGTGGTGGTGACGGTCGATATGGACAGCTCCCGCTGCCGTCAACGCGGGAGCAGATGGATACGCCAGCTAGCGCGCTAGCTAGCGCTGGATTCCGAATACAATCGAATGAAATTGGCACACGACACGTACCTATGAAAAGACGTGGGGAGTGTCGTGAACTTAAGCTTTATGTTTGCCCATCCGCCGGAGGATAAAGCAATTGAAAAATAAAAAAAAATGGACGTCATTCAGAACACATCTTAGCCGTTATGTGCTATCTTTTGTCGTAGCACGCGGCAAGAGTGTTTCGAAAGAGAGTGTTCCGAAAGGGTTTGTCCATCGAGTAGAATTTCCTATTTTAGCTCACAACACCAGGTTTTTCTTGAGGTACACTGTTTATAGTTTAAGATATTGTAGCTGTCGCTTAAACGAGCGACAGCTGATAGATGTAACTGTCGTCAGACGTGTGGTCCGCCACCACAGCACTCATTTTTCTAGTGACCTGGTCTAAATTCAAGTTAAAGCGTACAAACACACAAACACACGAACTTTTTTTTTCGAGTAGAAGAGCGCTATTACGGGGGAACCGCAGCTGGGAATTCGAAACTCGCTTCGCTCGAATTATCACAGAGAGATCTTCAAGTCAGGAGTCTCAGGGAAAAAAAAACGTACCTCTACAACCGTAGCATGTGTCTTAACGTGTACCATTCCGAAATGGTCGGAATGCCATCATCTTGTTTAGCTGCAAGATACCTTTCGTTTTATAGCTAGGGCATGGGATTGTTCACCGGGTTGTGGCTTGATTTTTTTTCCCTCGGAATCGTGTTTGTGGAGAAACATTAGTGCACCCCTGCTGCCGTAGCTAGTTAGCGATGTGCCTTGCCCAAATGTGTAGTGAGGTGTGATTTCTCCATTGGGCCGAAGCTACGTGCGTACAGAGTCATCCCACTCACTGTAGGGGAAGAGCGCCGTTTTTACTCTACCTGGGGTGATCCAGTTGCACTCACTACCAAACCACTTCCTTACTGTGGTCGATAAATTGGCACAGCGTAGCTTGCCAATGCCACCAGGTGAATTGCATTGCGGATTCATATCGAAAAGTTAAAAGAGCACAAAATCTTGAGACCGAGAAAAGCACGCAGGGGGGTCACTCGCGCGAGTATTCCCGACCCACCGCTAACAAAGCTCCCCCCCCACAATATATGGATATTGGACCGACGCTGTAAAACATTATATGTATATTGGGGTTGACGTTGGTTGGCAACGACGATGTAAAACATGCCAGTCACCGCGCGAGCTAGACAACCAGGGTGCCGTTTTGGGGGGGGGGGGCGGTCACCATGATGGTCATTGAGTTAGATCATATTGTGCGGGGTGGAGAACCCTAACTCTGCACAAGGGGAATGATCGCATCGCGTAGCGTGAATACGGTAAGGCACCCACGAGGCAGTTACACATAGCAATACCAATTGCTGTCTCTGAAGTGGCCACACCAGAAAGCAAAGTAAAACTAATTGGCGCTGTCATCCTTGAGCAAAAAAGTAGGTACTTCGGCGTCCGTCTTACGAGCGGTTCTCGGAAGGATGCAGTTCACCTTTCATGCGACTTGCCGAACGCCTCACGGCGCGTCTCTCTTGGTGCAAGCAATGGCTGCCTGGTTGGTGAACACCCGACGATGCGAGGGTCTACGGCCATACGACTACGGCCATGCACAAACTGAGTAATCCCCCCCCCCCCTCCCCTGGTCTTTCGGAGAGGTAGAAATGGTCATCGATCCATTCGAACGTGATGAGTGGCCAATGGTCACATGACTAAGGCAAGCCGCAAAAGAGTACGCCCCCCTTAACCTTCCCCCCCACACCCTCGACCGTAGCCTTTGTTCACAAGACGGGACGTGTTTGCCGCTACCGTGGTCGGTCGGCCCTTCGAGGACAAAAAACACATGGAGGCCGTATCATACGGAAACGATCGACACACGACGCGTATGAAAATACGTGGAAGTGTGGTGAGCTAAAGCTTCATTTTTCCCCATCCGCCGGAGGATGAAAAAAAAAAAAAAAAAAAAAAAGAAAGATGACACCAGGCGATATAAGCTACCACTACGAAAATAACTGATCAGAACTCTCATCCGCCGTCAAAATAATGAGAGGGGGGAAGATAATACAGGATGAGGTGCTTCTCGTTTCAGCTATCAAACGCTGCGAGAGGCAAAGCCAGTACATGAACACAACGTGAAACGTGCTTTTCGATAGAGTTAGCACTTTTTGGCTACCCTAACTCTTGAGTGACGGGAAAAAAATTAACCCAAAATGGTCGGAATGCTATCATTCTTGATTTGGAACATTTTGTTTCATGTCTACTTGGGCCATGGATAGGTTTGCTCGCGTTGGGTTGATTGAGTCGTTTTTCGGTAACCCTCCCAACCGTTCTACAACGAAATCGCCGATTTTGAAACCAGCTCCAGGCCGTCTAGTCTCCTGAAATACGGTGACCCTTGCCACACCGACGCCATCGTTCGATAGTACCACTAGGCCTTTGCAATCAAGAAAGTATAGTGAGAAGTTTGTTTTCATAGCACCCTCCCTCGTGTCGAGCACCCATGAAACGTTCGTTAAAGAATACCGCTGGTTTTGTCGGGGGCTATCGTGGAATCAGTCGGTTGTAGTTTCAGTTTAGTCCAAACCCTTTTTAGCGTGATGTCCATTGAGCTCCTCCAGTTAGCACCTTAAGAAAACAAAACGCGATGTCACCTCTACCGTAGCATTAGGTGTCAGCTACAGTATGTACCCCATCAAATATGCACTATTCACCGTGCGTTCCCGCCGCCGTGGGGGTCGCAATTCCAAGCAAGCCTCGTTACAAGAAAACGACGAACGGCTACATAAGCTAGTATATAACAGTCCTAATTAGTGTTCCCCTTACAAGTCAGCTAAGGAAGCAACACCCCGCGTAGCAAGTGCTCCCCTCCTGTCGGCTGTCAAAGCAGAAAACACTCAATGTTCCTCTTACAAGTCAACTAGGACAGCAACACTCCGCGAAAGAGAATGCTCCTGCCTTATCGGCTGTCAAAGCAAGAAACACTCAACCATGTTCCCCTTACAAGTCAGCTAGGAAAGCAACACTCTGCGTAAGTGCACCCCTCTTATTAACCAGCTGTCAAAGAATGCAACACTCTCGCGCCATGCCAGCCGAGTAACCCCCACCCAGCCGTGGGGTATGAGTTATCAAAGCAGCAGAGTCGACACTCACAGTGTTTTCAGCCACCAAGGTAACCCCTTCCAGAGTGAATTCCAAGGCAGCCTCGTCGCACGGATCGGATGTGAGGCTGAGGCTCGTGGTCGTGTCGTTGATGAGCATAACGCAGGACTGGCTGGTGACGCCGACCACACTCAACGCGCTCAGCGCGCCGGCCAGCGCAATCTTGAACAACATCGTGAGCGAAGCTCCAGCAAACCGAAAGTTGCGCTACCTTTTGTTTGGCCTGTGCGCGGTGTTGTTGGTTGGGCGTGGAGTGGGGTTGTCGTGCTGGTGGTGGTGGTGGTGGTGGTGGTGGTGGTGGTGGTGTATGTAAGAGTGTGTGCGAGGGAGGTGGGGAGTAAGGCCGTGATCCAAGCGGCGAGAATGCCTAAAGAGCATGATGTGGTAAAGGCATGATGTGATATAGAGCATCATACGTGCGGTAAGCGCTTGATGGGGTAAGCGTACCATGCGGTTGAGCGCGCGATGCCCCACGAAAGCATCAACCGGAGAATCCATGGGATATGTATACTACCTCCGCTGTGATTGGATTGTGGTGGACACACCCATAATAGGATAACTCTCGCGAGGAGCAACCCGATGCACGCCAACGTTCATAATGGGAGATTCCTCGCGGGTAAGTGCATTGGTC